>CM059584.1:56055000-56512500 GCA_030407085.1 Trichopria drosophilae | reverse complement strand
AACTAGAAAAGCCACGATATATTATTATTGGCTTCCAAACAGCACGAAAAAATGACAAGGCGAAAAATGCTAGCCTGTTTGATCACTGTAACATTAGTAATGTTAAAGTATTTTTGAATTCAAAATATTATCCGTATGGTAAATTAAACCTTGATATTGCAAATAATCAATTTACTTTATTATACGATATGTATATCAATTTTCAAGCTAGTTACTATAATAAAAATGTTAATGGTAAACCTATATTGAATAAATCAATTTTTTTAGAGAAAGCTCCATTAATCACTATTGATTGCTCTAGGCAGAATGCGGCTTTAAAATATGCACCTTGTGTGGTTATTACCGGACGCTCAGCAATATCACGCCTCGATTTTTACCTGCGTGTTGCGTGGTTCAAGATCGGAGAACAGACACCAAATGAACTGTAGCAAGGTGGAACAGGAGATGTTGCGAAAATGCATTTTGGTGAAGTTAATTGCACTTTATTGGACACTTTTACACTTTACGGTAACGATCGGTTGATTTTCGTATCGCGTGGTGGATAGATGGTCGATCCACTTACCGAAATATCGCAGTAAATAATAAAAGTTAACAATATAATTTTACGAACTAATTTCGAACGATGTTGCGGAGAGTTTAAGAGATGCGTGCAGATCGGATGCTGCAAAAGCGTGCGTTTTTAGAGCGGATTTTCTCGAGCGGAAAATTGCGCTATGAGATCGCTGCGAGGACCTCATGGAATCTGCCTTCCCGGAAAAGGCTAGGCTAGTAAGTCGAAGCGGCGAAAGTTAGTCCTCTAGGCGGATTAACTATCAGTTTAATTTAAAGGGTTAAAGATCGCGAGATTTAAACATTGAATTTAAAGCGTATAGGTCGGTAATATCGGTTACGCGTCTAGTTCTAGCGGGAGCTCACAGATGGCGAACCGATGTCGCTTTTGATAGCGCATACCGCAACATTACCGCCCGCCTTGCAATATTAGTATTGCAAATTCTAACGGAGAATCGTAAACCTTAATCTACTTAACCTAAGTATCAAAAGAGCGCAAATAGACTAGTTGCAGTCGCTGCGTGAGTCGGATTCGATATCCACCGGAAGAAACGCTAGTTTAACAATTGGGCGCTTATAAGTCTTAGTAGCTGTGCGTATAGTGACAGCTCGCACGTGACTGTCATGTCCCGGATGACATTCTACGATCCGCGCTAGTTCCCATTTAGCTGGTGGGAGTTGGTCGTTTCGAACGAGTACAATTTGCCCGACTTGTAATTCTGGCATAACTTGCGACCAATTAGAGCGGTGCTGGCATGAAGTAACATAGTCCCTCGACCAGCACTTCCAGAATCACTCTAAGACTTGGTGGAACAATTTCCAACGAGTGAGTAATCCGACCGATTGGTCGACGGTATGAGGAGTCAGTGCAGCTAACAGGGAACCACCGATAAGGAAGTGCGCGGGTGTCAGGACATCGAGGCTTTCGATATCCTCAGAGAGCGGAGCTAAAGGATGAGAATTCATGCAGGCTTCTATGCGACAGAGAAGCGTGCTTAATTCTTCGTAAGTAGGTGTATGAGGTTCAAGCACTCGCCGGATGTGGTGTTTCATGGCTCGCACTGCCGCCTCCCACAATCCTCCAAAATGACGTGCAGCAGGAGGTATGAAATGCCACTCAACACCTTCATCAGCCAAACGAGTCTGAAATTCTGTACACGATATCGCGGCGCGATACGACGCGCGCAGTTCCTTATCGGCGCCTCTAAAATTAGGGCCGTTATCGCTATACATTCGAGAGGGTAAACCGCGTCGCGAATAAAAGCGTTCGAAGGCAGCTAAAAATGCTGCAGTATTGTACGCACAGACGACCTCTAGATGTACTGCTCGCGACGCCATACATACGAAAATGCAGATATATACAGGGAATGCACGATACCCGCGACCGCCCGCCAAGCGCATCTTGACAGGGCCAGCGTAATCTATGCCGCGTTCCGCGAACGCACGTGAAGGATAAGTGACGCGCGCCGAAGGCAGTGAACCCATTATTTGAGAAGGAACCGCGGCTGCAAATCGAGCGCATCGAACGCAGCGATTAACTTCGGATTTGACGGTTTTCCGTTCTTGTAATATCCACACTTGATCCCGCACAGTGCCTAGGGTAAGTGATATACTACCATGAAGGCAGCGTAAGTGTGCTTGCCGGATGATTAATCGGGCGACATGCCCTGACGGTACTAAGATAGGGAATTTTTGCGCGAAAGATAGTTGTGTCAATGACAGACGACCTCCCACGCGAAGCAGTCCGATGCTATCAAGAAATGGATTGAACCGTTTGATTGAGCTCGTTTTGGAGAATTTTTGTCCTACTGAGAGATATCGTGATCCATCAGGAGAGGGTGTGGCGCTAGCTAAAAGAGCTATCTCTTCTGGAAACGCCTCAGCTAGAAGCATGGCGAAGATGCGTATTTTGCCATTGTCTGATCCGTTAACACAGGGGTCTGTCTAGTTTTTCCGTTTGAGCTTCCACATTCTAGGCCATCGGAGCACGAGACCTATCACACGACATAACCGAGGCCAGGTGGAAAATTGGCGAAATATCTCCGCAGTAGGAGTAGTATCTGCCTTAGAAGTCGTAACATGGAAAACCTGCATTCGGTTCTCAAGCGGAGCGTTAGAGCAAAGTTGTAGAGTAAAGCTCGGCCATTCTTCTTCGGAAAGTTGCAACCACGAAGAACCTGACCACCATAATTGCGCTGAGTTGATTTCAGTCGCTGAGATACCTCGCGATGCCAAGTCGGCTGGGTTCTCAGTGCTGCATACATGACGCCAAGTTACGTCGGGTAATAAGGACTGGACTTCCGATACTCGATTGGCTACATACGTTTTCCATTGTGATGGAGCGCCCTGAAGCCAAGCGAGCACGATTGTCGCATCTGTCCAACATTGGACTTTAAAGTTAGTAAAGGTTGGGAGAGCTACGACTTGAGCTATGAGGCGCGCTAGCAACAATGCACCACACAGTTCCAGTCGTGGAATCGAAATCGTTTTGAGAGGGGCCACTCGCGTTTTTGCAACCAGCAGCGAAGTATGGGATTGTCCTGATGAGTCTATGCAGCGCACATAGACTACAGCAGCGTATGCCTTAGAGGACGCGTCAGAAAAGCCATGGAGTTCGCATTTTGTGGAAGAACCCATTCGTAGCCATCGTGGTATTGTGACTTGAGACAACGATGGTAGCTTCTCATGAAATGTGAGCCACGTGGACGTCAATTCTGGCGCAAGTGAAGCGTCCCAATCGGGTGCACATTGCCACAATCTCTGCATAAAAATCTTCGCAGTTATTACTACAGGAGCAATCCATCCCATGGGATCGAAAATTCGAGCGATGTGAGACAGTACCACTCGTTTTGTCCACACCGACGGTGTAGAGATATTCAGATAAAAGGAATATGCGTCCGATGTTGGATGCCACGAAATACCTAATATCTTTACACTTTCGTCCTCTTGAAGCGTTTTATCGCATATGAGGCCGTGATCGGTTTCATCGATATCGCGGAGTAAATTGACAGAGTTGCTAACCCATTTTCGCAATCTAAAATGAGCGAGCGAGAGCAACTCATTGAGCTCATTGCGAATCTGTCGAACTTCGTCTTCAGAGCCAGCTCCGAAGAGCGCATCGTCGACAAAGAAATTGTTTAAAAGTGCGCTTTTTCTTTGAGGAAAACGGGAGCCTTCATCCTCCGCTGGTTGTCGGAGTACTCTTAAGGCTAAATACGGGGCGCTTGCAGTCCCGTACGTGACAGTGAGGAGTTGGAACTCCGAAACCTTTTCGTTTGGCGATGATCGCCAGAGAATACGCTGCAGATCCACGTCTCGTTCATCGACGAGGATCTGGCGATACATCTTGGCAATGTCGGCCGCCACAACATATCGATGGGTGCGCCATTGCATGTGCAACGTCGACAGATCAGTCTGCATTTTGGGACCGGTGTATTGCAGATCGTTCAATGAGTATCCAGTAGTAGACTTGGCAGAAGCGTTAAAGACCACGCGAGTTTTTGTGGTCACGCTGGTCGCCTTAACTACGGCGTGATGCGGTAGATAGACGACAGTAGATAAAGAGGGGGTAGCGGGTGCAAGACGCATATGACGCAGCGTTGCATATTCGTCAATGAAATCCATATATTCTTGACGTTGCGACGGATGTGATAAGTGCTTTAGTTCTACGCTTTGCAAGCAGCGAAGAGCACGAGCACGTGTATCACCTATCGTGACCTGAGGAGAGTGCTTTATGGGAATACGGACAATGTACTGTCTGGTCGACGTCCGAGAGTGAGAATTAATAAAATGCTGCTCGCAGCACTTGTCATCTTCAGACAACAACGAAGGACTTGTCAACTCCTCAATTTCCCAAAACCGGGACAAAGATGCGTTTAGCTCTTTAAATTCTAGAGCATGATGGGTGTAGGCGTGTGACACTTGAGCGGATGGATTATCGACAGAGTTGTCGCTATGAGTGGCGCTAACGCCTGAAAGAATCCACCCGAAGACGGTGTTCACTGCCACCGGTTCATCGCGTCTACCGCGTCGTATACCTTCCCGAAGCGCGTATGGGTAAACATCAGCACCTATGAGTGCCATTATCTTGGTATCGGCGGTGGGCTCACCATCGGCGAGATCAAAATTTTGAATATGACGCCAGTGCGTTAGCGGAAATCGAAACTTCGGTACATAAGAGGTCAGGCTGTCAACTACAAGGGCATCTGATGACAGTCGGACATCCTTATTATTCGCGGTCATGATCGATATCGGAATAGATTTCTTTACGTTAACTGCGTCCGTACGGCAAACTCCTGTAATATTCACATTTTCGTTGTATGAACGAGTGCGTAACGCGTCGGCAACTTCTTGCGTAATGAACGTGCGGGTTGATCCAGGATCAAGTAAAGCACGCAGTTCTACTGTGCGTTGAGAAGCCGCTGTTACGACTATTGCTCCGAACCGAACCGTACTCAAATGAGTTTGGACTAAATTGACATCCGAATCTTTGATACTGGTGGTTGCCTTGGGAGAAGTCGCCACAGGTGCTTTTGAATATTGCGTTGCATCATGGAGAAGCGAGTGATGCTTTAACGAGCAATGCATGCAGGTTCTCTCGCTTTTACATTGCTTTGCGCTGTGAAACGCAGACAAACAATTTATGCATAATTTATTTTTCTTAATTATGTTCCATTAATCAGAAAGCGACATATCAGCGAATTTCGAACACTTATAAATAGAATGTGTTTCGTCACATAGCATGCATCTTAAAGTAGCGGTTTTTCCCATAGTTGCATGAAGGACCTGAGCACGAGAGGAGGAAGTGGATTTTATTCGCGGCTGTGAATTAGAACTAGTCGCTTTATTAATTTTCTCAAAACCGAAGGCGGCTTCTAGCGAACGAATTTTGGCGCTTAAAAAATCGTGAAGGTTCTGAAAAGTTGCATAGGCATCACCTTCCCAAGAAAAATCCCATGCCTCTCTCGTCCCGCGGTCGAGTCGTTGCACAATTATAAAGGTAGCGATGTCGTCAGAAATAGGGCGGTCCAATTTAGTTAAAGCGTCTAAAGATTCTTGTACTGAATCTAAGAGTCGCCGCAGTTCTGACGGAGAGTTTTTTGTTCTCGAGCTCGGTGCTGTCGTCGCACGGGGAGTCTCGAGACTGACGGTTTGGCGGTGCGATGCGCGGAGAGTGCGGAGGGGCACTCGGTCTCGGCGCCTATCGTATACGACTAAGGCGTGGCGAAGCCTGCGCGGTTTGCGCCGAGGGGAAGCGATTGCTAGGCAATGAAGCGCGAAAAGAGGGAGTCGCGTGAACGCTTAAATGCGTTAATGAGATGCGGTTCGCGCACTAATGACATGCGCGCGTGGAGAATTTAAATTCAAAATTGAATTTCTCTAAATGACGGCACTCCCGATCACTTCTGTCCTTTCGGTTAGAGTGTCGTATAAATGTCCAAAAAATGTCCAAAAACTGTCTTTCCAAGAGTCTAGAAAATTGTCTTTATATGGTGTTCAAAGCTGTCCACTCGCGGAATCACCATACTCACATTGAGAATTCGGAGATATAATCCTTTCTCCGATCGTGGCAGGATCGCCAAATGTGTGGTTATTACCGGACGCTCAGCAATATCACGCCTCGATTTTTACCTGCGTGTTTCGTGGTTCAAGATCGAAGAACAGACACCAAATGAACTGTAGCAAGGTGGAACAGGAGATGTTGCGAAAATGCACTTTGGTGAAGTTAATTGCACTTTATTGGACACTTTTACACTTTACGGAAACGATCGGTTGATTTTCGTATCGCGTGGTGGATAGATGGTCGATCCACTTACCGAAATATCGCAGTAAATAATAAAAGTTAACAATATAATTTTACGAACTAATTTCGAACGATGTTGCGGAGAGTTTAAGAGATGCGTGCAGATCGGATGCTGCAAAAGCGTGCGTTTTTAGAGCGGATTTTCTCGAGCGGAAAATTGCACTATGAAATCGCTGCGAGGACCTCATGGAATCTGCCTTCCCGGAAAAGGCGAGGCTAGTAAGTCGAAGCGGCGGATGTTAGTCCTCTAGGCGGATTAACTATCAGTTTAATTTAAAGGGTTAAAGAGCGCGAGATTTAAACATTGAATTTAAAACGTATAGGTCGGTAATATCGGTTACGCGTCCAGTTCTAGCGGAAGCTCACAGATGGCGCAACGATGTCGCTTTTGATAGCGCATACCGCAACATTACCGCCCTCCTTGCAATATTAGTATTGCAAATTCTAACGGAGAATCGTAAACCTTAATCTACTTAACCTAAGTATCAAAAGAGCGCAAATAGACTAGTTGCAGTCGCTGCGTGAGTCAGATTCGATATCCACCGGAAGAAGCGCTAGTTTAACAATTGGGCGCTTATAAGTCTTAGTAGCTGTGCGTATAGTGACAGCTCGCATGCAGCTCGAATTTGAATCAAAAGAAAATTTTCCTGCAAACACTTCTGCTTATTGTTTAATTTTACATGATCTTATTATAGAATATAATCCCATAAGTGGAAATGTAAAGAAGTTGGTTTGAGAAGGGGTTAGTCATTATTGCGCATGTGCTAATTAATGAATAAAATATAGTCATACTTTAACTGTTTGTGGATCAGTATCATACGAAATGGAATACATTGTAGACGTGCAGGGATTCTGCGGGCCTGGTAATCACTTCATACCGAAGGAAATGTCTATAATGAATATTTTCGTCGGTGAAATTGAGACTTGTGTGTTTAAAGCGCCATATCAATGGGTGTGGTTACCGTTACACTATAAAAGAGTTAATAACTGGTTAATGCATAATTACCACGGCTTACCATGGCAATCTGGTGACGTTCCCTTTGATGCTATAAACGAGACTTTGGAAGATATCGTTAAATGTGCCAACACAATTTATGTAAAAGGAATCGATAAAAGAAGTTGGTTGGAGGATATATTAAACGTTGAAAATGTTATTGATCTCGACGTTTTGGACTGTCCATCTCTGAAAAAAGCTGAAGCAACAGCATCAATATGAATTGTTGGAGAAGTGTGAAAATCATTCGATTAATGGAATTTGCACTAAAGAAATGTACAAATAATTAAAAATTAGGCATTGGGAAATCTACTTGAACAGCCTGCATCACTTCAACGTTCATTAAGGATTTATTACGAAGTGAAACGTCTCGCATTGATGGAAACAAAAGATATAGAATGTCTACCGATCGATTCATCTGCATGTTTGCTGAACGACAAATTGAAGAAGCATGGACCTGCTTGCCACCTGCTATGCAAATGCATCCTGATATAAGAGAATGTCGAAGATGGTACACACATTTTGAGGCCAGCGGCGACGTGCCAGATGGACAACCTCCTATGATTAAGGATTGCGTCAAGCGTCACTTTCAATGAGAGGAAACGTCTTGTTAATTTTACGAATAATAATATGTATTTTCAATATATTCATTAACTATTGTAATGTTTAATTATGAAATATGAAAATAAAGTTTATTGAATATATTCCACGGTTACTTATTACATAAATATCCCAACAACCTAAAATGGAAGGTTAATAAAACAGGGGGAAAGTCCCCCCCGACACCAAAAAGGGTAAAAATGGCGAGATCGCCTTCCAGCCGGAGTTGCCGCGTCGGTGCCCACACTTCAAGGAACGCGGGCGCTACTTCATATGCGGTTCGGTGACGCGTTCCTAGCGGCTACGGCCGGAACTTAACTGCTGGGTTGGACTGGGGATTCGAACGTCACCACTGGCTATGGGCCGAATCTTCAGAGATCGGAGGCCTCGTACACGGAGAGAACTGTGCAAGTATGAAACTGTAGGGAATCCTTCGCCACTGTACTAAGATTTCGGGGCTGCTTCTGCACATTGTGCCGCGAGGTATCAATCTAAGAAAGTCACAGTCTCAGACTGTGAAAACGCTCACGGATGAGACAGCAAAACTACAATGCTTTCTTCGAGGCTTGCTCCCGCCTAAGTTATACTTTTTAGACTAGAGCTATCCCGGACTTTTTTGTAGGAAATTTCCTCCTCTACCAAAAATGTTTAGTAAATTTTTGCTCTATCTTGCATCGTTTTCGATACGGTCGATATTCGATCGGCAATATTCTGTGTGAAATAAATTTGCTAGGCTTGGACCGTTGTTCGGTCCCGAATGTTTCCATCGCTGGGCCGAGATTTGGTACTGTCACATTGCCAGGCATGGTCCGATGCTCGGGCTCAATATTGGGACGACAATACTGGCACAGTGAAGTTGCCGACGTTGGGCCAGCATTGGCAGCCGAAAGTCGGCTGTCAACGCTGGGCCGAGATTTGGCACTATTAATTCGTCGGGGTTGGTCCGATGCTCGGGTCGGTTTTGGACCAACTGTGGGCCAACGATCGTCTGTACCTTGTATGAAATAAATTTGCTAGAATTGGCCCGATGTTCGGTCCTGAATGTTTCCATCGCTGGGCCGAGATTTGGCAGTATCACTTTGCCAGACTTGGTCCGATACTCGGGCCCAATATTGGGCCGACGCTGGGACGACGATCGGGAGAAATACCTATGAGATCAATTTGCCAGGCCTGGCCCGATGCGTTGGCCAGTTTTCAGCAGAAGTTTGGCAATTTGTTATAGCCAGTATCGGCTGCCAATGCTGGCCCGATTATGGCACAGTGAAGTTGCCGACGTTGGGCCAGCATCGACAGCCGAAAGTCGGCTGCCAATGCTGGGCCAATACTGGGCCGTATGGTCAGCATCGGCATGATGACGACGTGATTAATCGAACGGAGGATCCCCTGATGATGCTAGTTCATCAGCAAGAAATTCAGGGGAAGGGGGCGTTTTTGTACAACGCGGCAGAACGAGCGGCGCGAAACCTCGGTCTGGTTTTCAACGTGGGACGTAGTTCTGCACAGGAGGCTGAATCAGTCATCAATCTGTGCCCAGTGCGTCTCAGGGCTAACATACGGAAGGAACAACTCCGTATGTTGGAGGGAAGGCATATCGACAAGCTGAGCATGTCAATTCCCATTTTTAAAACGCAAAAAAGTCAGGGTGGCTGAGTTGGCATGAATGTCCCATATATCGGCAATGCTTGATTAATCTTTGCTTCATAAAAACCTATGCCTGTCAATTCAGACTACTTTTCGATGTCGTGTGATTAACAGTTTACTACAAAATCTTTTCTTAAAATGTCAACATTTTCAGTTTTAGAAATTGTCTTATTTCGCCAATCTTTCCAGCATTTCTTTTGATACTGTGAAACGAAATTCTACATTACTTTATTTTTTATCTTTGAATAATCAAAAATCTACAAAGAGCGTCATTATGCAATTTCATATTTTTTATATTTATACTGATTTCATTATAATTCTATATTAGATCACAGAGGCCAGAATTTTTTTACTATGTCGTTCATTTTCACGCAGTCAGTAAAACGCGAACGTTATGTCAAAATGTGAAATGCACAAACGTCTGCATGTATGTATGCGTATTCGAGATATCATACATGAACACAGCAATAAATTGTTAATAATTATTATAAAAATATTTTTAATCATGCAGTTTGAAGGAATACACGTTTTGACTCGTGGAAATTCGATTTCCTCATTCGTTCATGCCAGGAAAAAGCAAATGAGTACCGATGAATACCGTTAATTCTGATTCCCGCAAGTGAAAACGAGAACTCGTTACTACGTATATTGAGTCTGACACCAGAAGTCAAAACGTATATTCAAATTGCATGGTTACCAGATAATTGTAGAATAATCATTTATTGCACTATACGTATATGATATCTCGAATACGCATACATACATATGCCCGCGCATTTGACATTCTTTTATAATAATTCATATTTTTTACTTTTTAACTGTGCCAATGAACAGCGATAATGTAATAAATTGTAGATTTTAGATGTTCTTTACATGACCGGTATTATCATCTTTCACGAAACGTATTATCTAAAATCTGAAATTTATTCTTTTATAATCTTGGAGTTTCCCTAATTTCGTGAAAATGAGCTATATATTTCAAAATGCTGATCTGTGCGAATTAATATGAAGTTATAATGAAAACGATATACAGATAAAAGTACAGCTGATAGTAGACGACATAAAAATTACGAAATTGTATAATGACTCTCAATTATCTGAGATAAAAAATAAGCTACTTCAGAATTTCGTCCCTGAGTATCAACAGAAATGGAAGAAAGCTTCGCGAAATAATAGAACTTTTAAAACCAAAAATGTTGACATTTTAGGGAAAGATTTTGTTGTGAACTTTAAATCACACGAAGGCGAAAATGAGTCTGCACACATGCAAAATGCAATATGTGGAAAGAAAAGAGGACGTCCTCTTCTGTCTTTTAATGACGGATCGACAAAGACCAAAATAAGGCGATCAGATGAATTAGCTTCACAAGATACCAGAGAGGAGATGCAGCATGCTTTGAAAAGGAAGCAGTTAAATGACTATCGTGAATACAACTCCGAATTGACGTGCACAGATTTCAATGAAGCAAAACACAATCAAGCATTAGCTATGTATATGGACCTCAACTTGATGGAAAGAAAATACAACAAATTAAAGAAGCACAACAACAAAATTACTGGCATTGATTCATTTCCGCCATATTCGGCCATTTTACGAGCAAAAGGAGAGTGCTATCCGGAACATATAATTGTATCTGGAAATGCAGTTACAGTAGATTTTATTTCATTACTAGAACACACTGTAAAGAGAATTCTTGCGCTACTGCCGGAAGACGTTGTGAAACAAGTGTCCAAACAAAAATTGCTATTAATTGGTAAATGGGGTATGGACGGGTCTAGTGGTCACCAAACTACTTGACAAAAGTGGTCAGATCAGCCAACAACGTCTGTTGAAGGTGGTACCAATAACACTAAAAGTCAAAGCGACCAATCCCTTTTCATAATTTCTTTCGTCCCACTTCAACTAAAAGCGGATAACGATGTGCTTTGGACTATTGAAACACCTTCATCAGTGTACTTTTGTCGTGTAGTAAAATTTGAGTTCACAAAAGAAACGAGCGAATTAATAACCAACGAGTACCGCTATTATACAGAAATTATTGAAAAAGTACAGGTATACTGTTTTAAATACAACAACTGTTCATTCGAAGTTAGCTTCAAATTATACTGCACAATGACAGACGGCAAGGTATACAATGCCTTAACCGAACAAAAATCATGAAACTGCTGCAATATTTGTAGAGTTGGACTGAAACTGCTTAATGATTTTCAACATGTTCAGGCACTACCTTACAATGAAGACTTTTATAAATTTGGATTATCTACACTTCACTATGTCGAAATTTACGGTTGGTATAAGTTGCCACCATCAGTTCACAAAGTTCTTATGCACGGTGGGGGTATAATTAGGTACTTCGATATACCAATCGGATGGCTCTCGGAAGAACCTCAGGAAGGCAACAATGAAACCATAAGTTATTACTATAAGGTAATACCACAGTTATTTTCGCGGATGATGTGCAATTTTATCTCCAAACTTCCCTAAATGACATTGAGCAAACTATTCGGAATTTAAATACTGAAATAGCTACTCTGTCTGATTGGGCCCTAGAATATGGACTGAATCTAAATACAGGTAAAACGCAAGCAATCATGCTTGGTTCTACACATCACCTATCAGCAGCCGAAGCTATGCGGCTCCCTTCTTTATTATTAAATGGCAATGTCATAAAATTTACAGATGTTGTAAGGGATATTGGGGTCTTCATTACATCAGACCCGTCCTGGATTCGACATGTTTCTGCAATATCATCAAAAATTCATTATATTCTTTACCGACTACGATATCGTGGCAGATTATTATCTACTAAGATTAAGTTAATGTTGGTCAATGCTTTAGTCATTCCTCATTTCGATTACGCATGCTTAGTTTATTCAGGTCTTTCTGGCTACTTAAACACTTAACTTTGTCGCATTCAAAATAGTGCATTGCGTTTCATATACCATATTCGCCGGGAACAAAATCTGTCACCTTATTATATATCAGCACAATGGCTTTCTTGTCCAGTTCGTCGGAAATATTTTTTGGGTACCCTTATGTACCAAGTCTTAGTAACTTCACGGCCCTCATACTTTCGTTCTAGATTTGTATATCTATCTGGTTTACTTCTTTTATTTTACCCTTTTGCCGCACAAAGTATTATTCGAACTCCTTTTGGATCACAGCTATCCATTTCTGGAAATTCCTTCCTCTTACATTAAAGGAATCCCGCAGTATAGCTGTCTTCCGTTCTCGTCTTGTAAATTATCTCTTTTCCGATTTGTAAAACTTATGTTACTATATTTTGTATGTATCACCTATTTTATTTAAGTTTATTTTATTTTGTTTAGTTTATATATACATATATTAGTAATTTTACCTTGTATTGTAACGACGCGTCGCGTCTATATGTGTATGTTAATTTTGTTATCTAGTTTATTCCTTTATTTTAATAATGTATATTTTTTGTTTTATATTTATATTGTAAACTATTGTATTATATGTTTAATGTATATCTAAGGACTTCTCGTCCAAGATATTAATAAAGATTATACTACTACTAAAACAAGTTTCATGCAAACATAACAAATTTTTATAGGCTTTGTTGAAGCCACTAGATTGAATTTGTACATATTCGTGATTAGAGACCCCAAAAACCCCCACGCAAAAAGTTTAAAGTGAATATAATCAATTTTTGAGCTTCTCGTCCGCCATCTTAAAAACTTTTAATTTAATAAGTTTCATTGTTGGGGTGATGGTTGTGCGAGCGACCATTTTTTTTCGCTCTTTCGCAATTGCTGGTCAGCGTTATTTTTAGAATCCGTCATCTCCATGTACTCTTTTTAACATAAAAGGAAAGGAATTATCCCCCGCTTTAATGACATTTCTTAGCCTATTCGCGGGTCGGCTCCCGGGTGGATTGGTCGGACAGACTTTCAAAGACATTACAAGACAATACTTTTTTAGACAAACACAAGGATCACCCACCCAGAGCCAGTCCCCCCATTACTGCGCCCCGTAGAGCGACTTGACCCCTCTGTATCGCATTTGCACGGGGTCTGGGAAAACTACGGAAAACCCAGACAGATACAGTCGACGAACTACTTTATCTTCAGAGTATACCCTCTGATGGTAAAGCAGCCGTGTCTCCCACTCAGCAATCGGCCTGCTATCTTTGCCGTAGCGGGCGCAACGCTCGTTTTTTTTTATTTTTCATAGTCACCCTTCCAAGTATGGATCCCTATCAGGAACCTTTCACTTGAAAGAGCGACTGTGCGTCGCACCGACCACGGGGCAATTGCTGTTGGTTACTCTTTGTAACATGAATGTGAATGAATCGTTGCTGCACATCCTATCGGAGTGCCCACTTCTTACTTCCAACAGAGTTGAGTTTGCCGCTTTACTAGAACCTCTTTCGTTACCAGATTTTTGTGGCCGCCAACTCACAATTTGTTTTGCAAAATATGAAAAGTACACAGTATTCATCATTGAATTGTTTTTAATTTTTATAAAATAATTAATATTTTAAAATGCATCGAAATTAGTACGAATTTGTTACCCAGAAAATGCATAGATATTTATTGGATTTTTTTAGCATGAATTTAGGTGGGAGAATCTTTTTAATTTATTTTGATTCCAAATTGTTTTGAATTCATTCAATTTAAAATGAAATAATCTATGTAGTTAGTTTTAATTCATATAAATTTCCATACAACTCATTATTGACGTAAGCATTTTTGAAGCAATTTCTATAAATAAAAAGTGGCGTTTTTTTTTGAGTCAATTATTTTGAGTTAATCTTAATCTATCGCAAGAAGGAATACACTTAAAATGAAAAATGAATTTGAAGTCTCCTAGACAGTATTTGTTAAAGTTTAAACTACTTTTTCAATTAAATTATAAACTTTTAGAACGAAGAGAGCGTATTCTGCTTAACTAATGAAGTTAAAAATATATAGATTTTAGTCAGATTTCGTTTAAGTAGGGAAGCAGAGGGGTACACCTTTGACGGTATAAAACTGACCCTATCTTTTTTAAAAGAAAACAAAAGCATAGGATATATTAATAAATTATTTTACATACTGTTAACAATACTTTAAAATTTGTATTGGCGATATTTCCACTAAAATGGTGGTGTTCTAGAAATAATTAAAAACCTCGAAAAACGACGAGATGGTCGTGCAGGCTAAGGTGTCAGTCTTAGTCTTTTTCTGCTTATGTCCAGTGTGGAATAACCGGGGAACCTTGCTGGACGGAGGTACGAATTTGGGACCGCTGCCGAACCCAGTTGGCAGTTATCGGTACCGTCAGCGTCTTATCCGCGGTCGGTACGTCGTGGGTCTTATCTCGGATAAAGATGGGATAAGCCCCGCGTCGTACTCGCCAAGGCACAGACCGCCGAATCTTCTGGTGGTACCGATATTGGGGTGGGGGGGATGGCTCTGGGTGAGTGTTGTGTGTGTAGCTGCCTATAGTTCTGTCATGTACTGTCTGTCTCTGTCCTGTACCCCTCCACCCGAGAGCCGACCCGCAAATAGACATATTCGTCATAAACGCGGGGGAAAATTTCCTGTCCTTTGTCCTTTTTAAATAAGTTTCATATAAATCTTAAGCCTTTTAGGCACGGTGGGTAATATATTAGCTACCGGAACCCAGTTGACAATTTGAGTTTTTAAAGACAAAATAATGCATTTGTGCCCGGTATTTTTTTCAATCCAATGAAAGTGGGAATTGGAGAAGTGCTTAACATTGCATTTAAGTCAATATTTGTTTAATACTATAAGTTATAAACAAATAAACAATTAAAAATCGTAATTTTTATAGAAAAAATACAGTCGCTGGCAAATGCTCAATTGGACCAAGATGAAACTGGGTACTCTGGAGTTTTTGAGGTCGCTGATTACGAATCTGAACTGAGATTTTGGAAATTCAAAATGGCGGATTCAATATGGCCAACCAAACATGTAAAAAATTACCTGATTGAAATGGAACTGTGTTCTAGGGGGTTTTTCGGGTCGCGGGTAACGAATATGAACTCAGATTCGTAATCAGCTACCCCAAAAACCCCTGTGTACCCAGTTTCCTACTCGATCAGGTAATTTATTACATTTTTGGTCGGCCATATTCAATCCGCCATATTAAATTTTTAAAATGTGAATTCAGATTCGTAATCAGCAATACCAAAAACCCACGAGTACCCAGTTTCGTAAAAAATGGTTCATCAGACAAATATGTGCCCGAAAGGGAAACCTTCGATTTGCGAGATGTCCACATTTACCTGCGTTTTCGTAGGTTAGGTGGAATCAAATCAAAATTGCCGCAGTACCTACTTATTACGGAGGTTTTCACGAGTATATTAAACAAAAAATCATCAAAATCTGTTTAGAATTCGAATTTTGACTCTGAAACGGCACTCTCGATAAAATATGACACCAGCGCCCACGTCTTCTCCAACTGGAGCATCAGGCCAATGATGTTGTCCGGCCCGACTTCACCCACACTTTCCTCCAGTTCTTGGCGCAGCCCCCTCCACATTTAGCATTCAAAGAAAGTGTGGATGGCATCATCCCGGGGGGGGGGGGGTCACAACGGCACATGTCGGTTTCGGTACTTTCCACATCTTTTACAGATAGGCCTGGAACAGGCCGTGACCAGTGAAGAATTGAGTGACATGGTAATTCACTTCCCCATGGGGCGATTGTCCCTTGAATCGATCCAAAGTATAAGCTGCGTCCCTTCCTCCCATCGGGATTGCCAAACACGAAAGGTTTCAACACTTGCGCTCCTCGCAGCTTCCTGTCGTCCGAGAGTTTTCCTCCCTTGGTAGACGAGCTATCGCTCCCGTACATGGAGGTCAACGGGGATGACCCCCGCAACTACTAGCGTCGCTGACTCTGATACCGTGCGGTAGGAGCACGCAATGCGGAGGACTCCCTTCCGCTGCACCCCGGTGAACCGTTTCCGATACTTCTAAAACCGCAGCGGTTTCGGTGATGGATTCCGCGACTCGAATAAGTAAGCACGGTCTTGGTCCTCTTTGGTTGGCCATGACTGCAAAGTAACGCTATCACCTCGGCCGCTTTGTCCGCCGCTCCAAGGATCTGTTCCCAGAAGGCTATCTTGTTATCAAGCATCACTCCTAAAGAAAAGATTGGATCCAACCTCTTTTTCGTCAACAGAACGATATCGGTCTTCGTCGCTGCTAGCTCGGGCCGGTGTTCCTCCAACCCGGGGAAAACACGGCGCATCACCTGATCGAGCTTCATTTGAGCCTTCTCGATATCTATTGCGATGACAACGATCAGGACATCATCCGTATATTCGATCAGGGAAGTGTCATAGGGCAGGTTCAGGCGCAGGATACCGTCATATGAGATGTTCCATATTTTCGGTCCCAGCACCGAGCCCTGAGCAACTCCATATGTTATCTCTCGTCTTTTCGGGCCATCGTCTGTCTCGTACACCAAGAGCCGGTCCTCCAGGTAGCTCTCAAACATCCTAGAAATATAATGAGACACCTGAAGTCTTCCCAGCGCCTTGAGTACATTCGTCCATCTCACAAAATTGAATATATATAATAAAAATAATGAGAATAAGTAGTAGTAGTTTATTTCTTTCATAAGATACAGATCTGTAAGGGTATAAAACGGGAGTGTGTTGTGGTTAACATTTTAAGTGTCTATACATGATATTTTGACCACTGTGCTTAAAAATAATAACAACAATAATAGGCCGCAAAAAAATCGTATAAGAAACTACATTCTTACTCAACATTTTCGAATTAGAATAAATCATTGAAATATCGCAGTGCGTATAAAGTACTCCGAATAATAATCTATTACAAAAAGCAAATTAAGGTCTATTAAAACTAGTTCGAATAGCATATTGGCAGGGTCTAGATCATTTAAATGATATGGTCGAATATTTTAGTAGCCTTTATCAAGAAAATATGGAGCAACCTGAGGGCTTCGTGCAAAGCGTTGTTAAGGTCTGAAAAACTATTAACATCGTTCTTGTACGTCGATCGGTTGTGGTGTAAACTTTAGCAGAGGAGTGCGCATATGCACAACAAAAATGCAAGAAATGCTCTAGGGTTCCCGAGGAACAGACCCCACATCCGCTGCACCATCTACCGGTTTGCCAAAATAATGTGAATTTCCATAAATGTGCACGATTAGAATGCACTGTGGCAAATCTGACTTGTATTTTACAACGTAAAAAAGGTAGAGGCGATCGGGAGGGGAAATAATCCAGATATCCATTGGCAATGTCAGCAGAGAAGTTAAAAATAAGAACTGTGCCGTTCTCTGAGTGTCCTCAGTTTCAACTTAGACTCTTGCGTCGCCAGAATAGAGGGGATACCGGCAATCCAAGTTTGAGCCTCAAGATTTCTCCACAGTTCAGTCAACTTCCGGCCGGCCAAGCTGTTCTCCTGTAGCACCCAGTTATCTTTAACAGATCTGAGCGCACCCGCCTGAGTCAATGTGACACCTGCAAATAGCGATTCTTGGAATCCTAGTCACCGGCATTCTTATCACCCTAATTATCCAATTGAAGGTCATCTTGAGCACACTGCACGGCAGAGGAGTCCAATCTCAGTCCTTAGAGCATGTCCCGGTGTAGAGAGCAGAAGACAAAACAGAAATTTAAAAAACTTTAACTGTACACCTTCGATGTCATGGCAATATGGCAGGGCCCAAATGGGAGATGCATAAAGAAGGACTGAATTGACTAAAGATTTGTAGGGAGTTACCATGGCCGTCCAAGAATCGACTCCCGCCGATTTCAAGATGGAGAGAAGGGCACCCGACGCAGATGCAGCTTTCGTTGCAGCGGAATCAACCGCTGCCCAGACCAATGTCGAGGCTGAAAATTCAATACCTAAATATGTAATGCGAGGAACCACATCTACTGGGAGTCATTTATAGAAAAATCCCGTATCGCTGGTACTTGGTTTCCCGACCACTTAAATATTACAATTTTTGTTTTATCGACATGCACAGTCAAATCATTTGAATCACGGTAATAAGCTAACAATGCTAATTTCCGACGGAGAATAGCGGGCGAATATGCGAATATAATATGATCGTCAGCCTAAAGCCACATCAACAGGTCGTACTCCAGGGTGAGACCGACACCTCTACAGCCTTCCGATCTGAAAAATTGGACAATGTCTGAAACATAGAGAATAAATAAGAAAGGGCTCAAGATCTCACCCTGAAGAACACCCTTTGTGACTTCGACCGAGTCCGAAGGACCGTTAATAGTTCGTACATATACAGTGGCTCGTTGATATAGCGTATGTAATATGCGGTTATAATTAGGGCTTTCCGCATTCCGAGGAAATACAACTTTTTCCACAGCATTTAGTGGGGTATTGAGTCAAAGGCCCTTCTGAAATCGACGAACAAGGCATAAAGTTTGCCCCTTTCGTCCTAGTCGAAATTTTCATCGTGGCTTGTAAAACAAGTAGATTATCGAGCCCACCCCTGCCCTTTCGGAACCCAGATTGTTCTTCTAGGATTAACGCCCGCGCCGTAACCCGTGTAGTTAACCTATTACAGTAACTGTGTAACAATTTTTATACCGACATTTAACGTATCGAGACCTCTATAGTTTTCAGGATCAACCATAGGGCCTTTTTTATGCAACATAATTAAAAATAACCTTGACCAATCTTCTGGAACCAGCTCAGTCGAGAAATCATTGTTGTATAGACCAAGCAGAAGAAGGAGCCAATCGAGTTAAAGGGTTCTATAAAATTCACATGGAACGCTGTCTTGCCCTGGCGCTTTAGAGCGACCAAGACCCCACACAATAAACTTCAACTCCTCAAAAGTGAACGGAGCATCTAGAATGGTATCCAACACACCAAAAAACGTGGTGTCTGAATTACACCTCAGCGGATAGATTTCGCGTAGAAAATTACTCCAATTTAATGGTGAGATTGATATCGAGGGTTTCCTCCGAAGTCCATAGCGTCTAACAGCATTCCAAAATTCAGTCGAGTTACTGACTCTAAAGAATGTTCACGAATTGTTTCACAGAAAGCTTTCTTCTTTCGCTTAATCAGCGTTAAATATTCTTTCCTTACATATAAATAACAGTCGCTGTTAAACCAAATTTAGACCAATGTACGCATTCTAGATGACCCTCCGGGAACAACCATGCCGCTCTTGTCTGCCGTGGCTTGAATAGCGTTGCAGAACCATGTACATGTATATAGCTCAGCAATATAAGGTATCACAATAGAGGAAGCTCTGTCAGGGAATCAGCGTAACTTCTTGTAAGTGGTGCAAGTAGGAGAACTTTGGGGGATGGGATAAGTTTTAGTGCCAGAAATAAGGTTTAGCGTTACCGTGACTGGAAGATAGTCAGATCCTAGCAAGTTCGTGCCTACCGATAAGTCATTATTTAAAAAAGCAAAATAAGACGTTATTAAAACGCGGTCGTCGCGGCTGAAACAGTTAGCTCCTAGGAATTTGTAGTCTGCTGGGTAATCACTAATGGTGCGCCCATTAATAATAGTAAGGCCATTAACACTAGCAAACTGTATCAGGACAGATCCGCGCCCATTGACTATTGCGTCAAAGGAGAAAATGAAATCCGTTGAGACTTGAGACAAGAAAGTATGCATGTGATGGGTCTTCATTACCAACCCTTGCGTTGAAACCCCCAGCAATTAATACCGGACACTCAGGGTCCTTTACTTAGGCCGTTTCAAGAGCAACTTAAAGCCTCGAGAGATCAGCAGAAATGTATCGGCTGGGTTTTAAATATTCAGAATACAGATACAAATTTATTGGAACCGCAGGCGCATATAACTTTTGTTACTTTTCGTTGAGTCTTAATTTTTTTTTATCTACACCGTTTTAAATTGAAATGTAACCGATATCTTATATATTTAATGACAATCAAAAACTGAAACTTTATTTTACACATTCATCTTCAAATGCAATGGTTGCAAAATTGTTTTTGGTTACCGCTCTTAATAGGTGACCTTTGCTTGTAAACAAAGACATCGTCACAACACGTTTCCGGCCGAAGTCGCACGTATCCCGTTATTGCATCTAGCCCCACAATCGTAGTTGCCACTTGAATCCGCAATTCTGACTATCCGGTCTTGTGGTTCAGGCACGGCTGTCGAGTTTTTTGCTTGTGCCAATTCCTGAATTTCCATTGGGCCGGCGAATTGACTAAATTAGCAGAATATCTATGATTGTCCATTTGTACCATTTACCGTTGATTGCGTACATTAAATATCCTTGACGTGTTCGTTTCTCCTGCTGATGAGCTTCGAGAAGAATATTGCGAGATTGTGCCATGATAGGGCTCTCCTTCACAGTGTAGTCCGGATCAATGAAGATGTTAGTGTCGCATAGAACTGTGGCTTTCATCTTCAGAATTTCTTCTCTGTCATCCCAGCTTGACAGTTTCACCAAATAGCTGTTATCTTTACGAGAACGTAGAAAGACCTATCCGGCTGCTGCGTCTATGTTAAATTTGGATTTAAAAAATTCTCTGATTTCGCAGCGGAAATCACCAGATGTAGTAGGATGGATAAAGCCACGAATAACGACGTTTAGCTCTCAACAGGCTTTGTCAAATGTTTCAAATCTTTTATGAACTATCGCAAATCGATTCGAGTGTTCATTAATAATTTTGTCACGATTGAGATTTGATGCAATCATCTCCTGATTAAAGGCAACAAACTCAGATTTAGTGGAAGAAATTTCTCCCGCTATAAAATCTAATTTTTCATGAGTGCATCGTATTTGGCGTCCGTCATTTCGATAATAGAGGCTTCCTGATACAAACTCTGTAAAAATTTTGCTCCTACTGGAATCTGACACTAAGTTATCTGAATTACAGAGGAACTGCTAGACCGGTCTTCCTGTTGAGCTTCGATTTTTCTTACCAAATTAAATTCACAAGTAGATGCCAATTTCCGTTTGATGTTAAAAAACCTCTTATGGGAGTACGAGTTTCCGAACATGATCTGTTCCAAGTGCGAGCCTTAGAGTAGCGACCTCTTGAGTGCTTTTTTTGCTCAGTGATAGGAGAAAATGACATTCGAAATAAATAATAAATCACAGAATATTACAGTCGAGTTACATTAAGGTAGTTCTTACCCTACTGAACACGTCAAGCACGAGACGAAAAAATAAAATTCATATTTCACCGAATTTGATTGATCATAAATCATAAAATATCATTATAACTCTGTACACGATAAAGCCACGAGTGCAAATGTTATTATAATTAATGTTTAAATAATAATAAATCTCCCATTTGACTAATACATTAAGTAAACAATTATATACGGCAACGTAGCGAATCAAAACGAGAGATTCACTCGTCAACAGAACACCTAACCCAACTGACATTCCATATGTATTTTATTGTACATGCGCAAAAGGTGCCGAGTGCGGAACGTTGCCAAATCAACGTTCTGACGTGATCGAGAAAATTTTTCTACAAAATCACGATTTTCTAAAAGTTATTATGGAGAAACTATACGGTGAATTCTATTCAGCTTTAAATATTATGTTCTTAATAGTTTAATCTACACTCATACCGTTTTTTGTTCTGACCGTGAATGTAATAAAAGAGTTTTAGTAAAAAAACGTCACATTTTGAGGTCTAAAATCATGCATCCCCATAAGCTGTCGTAGTAAAAAATCCCATTTTATACGCTTTTTCTCAGTAACTACACGGTCAATGACTCTCAGATTTCACACAGGGACGCATTACGTATTCAAATATGTTTTCTCTAAATTTCGTGTTGATGGTGAATAAACGGGGTTTCGTAAGAACTACCTTAAAACTGACATAAGTCAAAGGTAAATGTATAACTCTATATATACTGAGACACCTGAAGTCTTCCCAGTGCCTTTAGTATATTCGTCCATCTCACAGCGTTGAATATATATAATAAAAATCATGAAAATCACGAAAATAATGAAAATAATGAAAATAATGAAAATAATGAAAGTAATAAAAATAATGAAAATAATGAAAATAATGAAAATAATGAAAGTAATAAAAATAATGAAAATAATGAAAATAATGAAAATAATGAAAATAATGAAAATAATGAAAATAATGAAGATAATGTACACTCGTACATCCAATGTTCCAAACTTTCTTCTTCTTTCGCACATATCTCACATTTCCATATCGCTCTGTCTATCCAATACTTGTTATTTCTTTCCACGTTTCCACACCTTGGCCTTGCTACCGTTCATTTGTAATCTTTCTTTCCTATTACCCTTTCCCTTATGTATCTCGGCATGTTTTTTGCTTTAATTTGTTTACATCTTTTGTTATATCTCGATTGTTCTATATTATTATAATTTTTCTGTCCTTGTACCTCTAAATCGCTCTTTCGGAGTTTATCAACTTCTTTCATGCTACCTTCCCATTCGTCTATTCTCGTACCGCATCTCCATAGGTACTTTTTTTTTTCTTCATTTTCTTCTGTCCATTCATCTTTTCTTTCTTCCCTTTATCTTTCTTTGTCTTATTCATATAGTATTTTTGGCGCATCTTCTCTTCCTCTTTTCATTTCATAACTTATTGCCCTACAGCCCATTTCTACCCTTATCTTATTCCTCTTGCTTTCTCCCCTTACTATATATCCCGGCGTGTTCCAATCTACCCCGAGTACCCACCTCATATACTTTTCTCCCACCCCTTCTATCTCTCACCATTCTCCAAGGCTCCATATTTCCACCCTGCACAATAGCACACTTTTAACCAATGGATCAAATAATTTAAATCCCCATTCCCAATTGTTCCTAAATTTCCTTTCCCCAAATCTCCATACCCATCTCATTACCAAATTGGCTTTTTTAACCCTCTCTGTAATATGGTCCCCGTTTTTATTGTTCTGTTGTATTATATACTCTAAATATTTAAATTTTGAAACTACTTCCACCATTTTTCCTTTCCACCACCATTGCCTGCTACTTTCCCTTCCTGCTCCTTTTCTAAACTACGTTACTTTCGATTTTTCTGCACTTAATACTAATTTTTTTACTTTCTAGATATTTTTCCAGGCCTTTTATCATTCCACTCATTCCCTCTTCCTTTTCCGCCATTAGAGCAACATCGTCTGCATACTCCAATGTCATAATTATTTCTTTTCCCAATTTAACTCCTCCTACCCCTTTTTTTAAGAAGTCTCCAATATCTGCTACATACAGATTAAAAAATGTTGGGCTTATCGGGCATCCTTGTCTTACGCCATTCTATGTCCAAAAATACTCTGTACTTTGATTCCCTACCCTCTCCCTGCATTTAGTCTCGCTGTATATTTCCTCTATTTTGTTTATTAAGTTTTTTCTTATTCCTCACTCCTTCATGCATTTCCATACAACTTTTCTATTTATCTTATCAAATGCTGCTTTCAGGTCAACAAACATTGTATATAACTTTTTATTTACCTTGCTAATCCCTTCACTTTTTTCCTATGTTTGTTTACATACGGCCATGCCTGTACGTCACTTATTATATTTTTAATTATGTTTTCCTCTTTTTCTTTCCATGCCTCTACCTTCTTCTCGCATAGTCCCTGGTAGCAGTCCCAGACTACTCCTGACCTTGTGCTAAAGTTGTTGAGGGCCTGTAAGGCTCCCCTGCTATCAGAAAAAATGGTGGTATTATTACCGTTATCCTCATTTAGCGCTCTATAGGAACACTGAATGATAGCCATTAATTCTGCTTGCAAAACAGTGGTGTAGGCTCCCAAGGGGTATGTGGACTCTTTTCCGCCTCTTCCTCTGTATACCCCTGCTCCACTCCCCCGCGCCCCAACTGACCCATCTATGAACCAGTTGTTGCCGTTGAGTAGTGTTGCATGGTTGCTTTTCCATTCTTCTCTGGTCGGGAGACTGATTTTGTATTTTTTGTCAAAAAGATAGCGGGGTGACGTGCGATCTGCGATCTCGTTTAAGACGCTACCACGAAAGTAGACATCCAGTGGTCCCGTTCTTTTAACAAAGCTCCTGTACCCACTCTTTGCTTTGATCCTGCGCCAGGCCTTTGCGGCTTCGGCTTTCAAAGTTATGTGAAAGGGCTCTATATCCAGGAGAACACCTAGTGCCGCCGTGGGGGTTGACCTCGCAGTGCCCGTGATACTCCTGAGTATGAGCCCTCTCACTTTCTCTAGGTCCTTGACCGATGTAGTCATAGTGGACCTATTCCACCAGGCCAGTGAAGCATAGGTTAACCTTGTCTTCAGTATAGCCTCGTATATCCATAGCATTGTAGCCGGCTTGAAGCCCCAGCTGCTGCCTATGATACGTCTCATTAGCCATAGGGAAGCTGTGACTCCGGCACATCTGTCTTTCAGATGTATCTTCCAGCTAAGCTTGTTGTCTTGAGTCACCCCGAGGTATGTGACTGTTTCCGCGTACTCTAATCTGTATCCACACAGAGTGAGCGGTCAGACACGGTCCCATTTGTAGTTTCTGGTGAACACCAGCACCTCTATTTTTCTAGGGTTAATAGAGAGCCCCGTATCCTGACACCAGTGTTCCACAAATGTAAGGGCACGCTGCATTAAACTTGTCAGCGGACTCACGAACGGCCCCCTGGCAATTATCAGAGCGTCGTCCGCATATCCCGTGACGTGTAGTCCACGCTCCATGATTTCAACCAGGAGTTCATTCATCACCACATTCCATAGTAGTGGCGAAAGAACACCTCCTTGTGGACATCCGGAGTCAACATAGCCCCGGATTTTCGTATCACCCTTCTCCGCTCGCAGACTACGATTCGCCAGCATGTGGTCCACCCAGTCCGCGATTGGTTCCGGTGTGTCGTGCGTCCTGAGGGCTCTCCTTATCACTCCTCGCGCGGTGATTGAAGGCCCCCTCAATGTCCAGCAGAGCGCCCACTGCGAAGCCCTTGTTCTCCAGCTTCAATGTCACCCGGGTACACCGGTAGTAAGGCCGATTATCAAGGGCCGCGTGCGCCCTTGCTTGGGCTTCCGGAATCTGGACAACCAGCAGCATTTTTGTACCGCCTTGCTGCCCAGATGCTGGACCCTTGGCTGAACGCGCCGGCTGACTGATAACCCTCCAGCACGACGTCTTGAACGAGGGGTTGTACCCACCCAGACGCCGAAGTATTACCGCCGGATCCTCTGGTTCCTCTGAGATCCAGGCTGTAGCCTTCAGCATCTTTTGGAGGAGTTCAACCCCCCTGGTCCTGATCTTTGGACCCTTCCAAGGCCCCCCTCGCCCGTAAGTTCAGCCATGAGGCGGTCCTTGGTTGCCTGGTTCGCCGGGATGAACATGATGGCCCCGGCCTTGGAAAAGGAAGCCTCGATCATCGGCCATTGTTCCTCTGGCAGCTCTTCAGCACGCCTCGAGAAGACCCGGCAGAAGGAATCGAGATGCTTCTTTGTCAGCTCGGCATCGGGGTAATCCTCATACACCACGACGAGAGTAAGGGGGTTCGCCCGCTGGGCGCCAGTGAGACCCGAACCCATGACCCTGTCTAAGACCACTTGGTTCGCTGCTCCCCGCCCCCCCACCCTATTTTTTTCGGACGGTTTCTGTCCCGACGGGGAAGTGATTAAAATTAAAGACCTCGCGGCGCGAAATTCAAAGTTGCAACTAGCGCGGACATGTATCGCGGCTAGTCGGTAAATAAACTTTACCGTGTGCGAAGCAGGTTGGACTGGCACGCACAGATGGCGTAAGGATGTCGATTTGGCGTTAGAAAGCGCAACATTACCATCCGCCTTGCGAGACTGGTTTCGCGAAATTGCCTAAACACTTCCGTACTTAACCTAGGAAACTACACAGTATAATAAACGCAAATCATCATGGATCCTAGTTCAAATCTATCGGAAGTAGCGCAAGTTTTACGATCGGATGTGTGAGCGTATTTGTCGCAGTACGCACTATAACCACACGCACGTAGCCATCATGTCCCAGATGACATGCTATGACCCTGGCCAACTCCCATTTAGCCGGGGGAAGTCGGTCGTTTCGAATGAGCACCATTTGAGCTACTTTTATGTTAGGAGCAGAGTGCAGCCACTTAGAATGACGCTGGCAAGACATGACATAGTCTTTGGTCCAGCTTTTCCAGAAGCGTTCCAAGATTTGTAGTATTAATTTCCAACGCGTTGACAAAAATAGTGCGTGATCAGCCGACCTCAGGGCTGGCGCAGCTAACAACGGGCCGCCGACAAGGAAATGCGCAGGCGTCAATACTTCTAAGCTCTCCGCGTCGTCGTGTAAAGGGGCTAGAGGCCGTGAATTAAGGCACGCTTCGATACGACAGAGGAGTGTGCACAGTTCCTCATATGTGAAAGCGTGAGACCCAAGCACTCGCCGGAGATGATGCTTCATAGACCTCACCCCTGCCTCCCACAAATCACCGAAGTGAGGAGCAGCAGGAGGGATGAAGTACCATTCGACACCCTTATCAGCGATTCGAACTTGAAGCTATTCGCTCTGTAACGCCGCGCGAAACGCAGCTTGTAAGTCCTTGTCGGCTCGCCTAAAGTTCGGACCGTTGTCGCTGTACATGTGTTTCGGTAGTCCGCGGCGAGAGTAAAACCGCTCGAAAGCGGCAAGAAAGGCTTTACTAGTATATGCGCAAACAATTTCGAGGTGTATGGCACGCGATGCCATACATACAAAAAGGCAATATAAACGAGAATCGAGTGATGCCCGCGACAAGCGCATCTTGACGGAACTGCGTAATCGACGCTGCACGCGGCAAACGCACGGCTAGGACGAGTGACTCGAGCCGGGGGCAGCGAACCCATCATCTGAGCGGTAGCATAGCGCGCATCGAACGCACCGATTAACGACAGATTTGACGGTCTTTCTTGTTTGGACAATCCAAACAAGATCGCGAACTGTGATCAGCGTGAGTGTGATTCCTCCATGCAAACACCGTTCGTGCGCATGGTGAATTAGTAGGAGGGGGAATGACCAGATAGGAAAAATAATAGGACATTTTGTATCTATGGGTTGGCGCGTTTGCGCCAAACGTCCGCCGACTCTCAGTAATCTGACTTCATCTAAGAACGGGTTGAGTCGCAGGAGGGGTTTCGTTTGGGAAGTCGTTGTCTGGTTGACAGCCGACGTGTTCCATCCGGACATAACGGATTGTGCGTTAACAACTTTATCTCGTCCGCGAATGCTTCCGCTTGCAGAAGTTGAAAAACTCTGTGTTTGACGCATTGCAGTCGTGATGCCAGAGTCATGTTAGCCGTAAGTTGGACCCAATTCTGGGACCCAATTTGGCGTCAGAGTTCAACTCAAGGGTTGTATCTCGCCACTCTGATTCCGGCGATTTTAACCATGCGTCCCGTTCCGCCATAAGCTCGACATGACCTATTCGTCGACGGTGACACCTCGCGAAGCTAAATCCGCGGGACTGTCCTCGCTGCGGACGTGGCTCCACGATACGTCAGGGATAAGACACTGTATGAGATACCTCCGATGTCCGGTTGGTTACGAAGGTTTTCCATTGCGATGGAGAGCTATGCAGCCAAGCCAGAACTATCGTTGCGTCAATCCAACAGCGCATGGACCAATCTGCGAAGATCTTATTAGTCTGAATCTGCCTGATAAGGCGTGCTAATAACACGGCGCCGCTGAGCTCCAATCGCGGGATGGAGAGTGTTTTCAGTGGAGCGACGCGTGTTTTAGCGACGAGTAATGATGTGTGGCTTCGTCCGTGCGAATCGGTACAATGCACATAGACGGATACCGCGTGTGCCTTTTCCGAAGCGTCTGAAAATCCGAGACGTGAGCATTTCATGGAGGTTAGCGTTCCTGGCCAACGTGGAATCGTAATTTGTGCCAATGAAGGCAAATTATTGTAAAATTTAAGCCGCGCTTGCGTTAGGTTTTCGGACAATGGGGAATCTCAATCCACTTCCGATTGCCATAGGCGTTGCATAAAAACTTTAGAGTTTATCACCACAGGGGCAATCCAACCCAAGGGGTCAAAAATTCGGGCAATTTCCAATAGGACTAGGATCTTAGTCCATATCGGTCGGAGGGGGGGGGGTGAGATTTAAATAATAGGTATTTTGACGCTGTCGTCTTCTTGTAGCGTTTTGTCGCCTACTAGTCCGTGAGCGTCACTATCAATGTCATTCAGCAGATTGGTGGCATTACTAATCCACTACTAAGCCGCCAACGCGACTGTCACGATTACTCAAGCAGTGGCCAGTATAATATGCGCCGATGTACTTGGCATACTTAAATGCGTCTGCACAACATCATGCGTTTCCGGACTGGCACCTGCTGTGGACATATTCGCCTCATGCGTATTTGAATTATGCGATAGGTTGTGCAGAAGCGAATTATGGCATTTCGCACAATGTTTGCATGTTTTCTCGCTTTTGCACAACATATTAGTATGAATTGCAGACAAACAATTGGTGCATAGCGAATGCGATTTTACGAATTCCCAGCGTTGAGACAATGACAGGCCGCTGAATTGCGGTCATTTAAAAAGTAAATGCGATTGCGAGCATAAACTACACTTAAAGTTAGTTTATGTTATTTTAAAATGAATTTTTGAATTGAACGTCGAAGCTAAAATGCGCGTCAGCTGTGCCACCTCGTTCTATGTGCAATTCACATCGACAGTCTTAAAGCGGATATATGACGGTTGCGAGCTGCCCTGTGAATGCGCTCGTCTGACGTGCCGAAGTGGGATCGAAGGCGCGGTTATCAATGATTGCGCTAGCGGGCGCAATCAGTTCGATAGGCGTGATGGTTGCTTGGCAACGCGTGAGTAGGAACAGGCCGTTCCCCGTAGCGTATCATTTTTGAATGCTCGTAAGAGCGCGTGGCGAGTATTAACGCATGCGCGTTCACGCGTGAGACACATAACATGTGATTAGCGGGTGCGAGTGAGAAACTCGTACGAAGCGCGATAATTGCCGTGTTCACTCAAGCAAAGTCGTGATTAATGCGGATATCACTAACTGCGAGTGGACCGATTAAGGCCGAAGCGTTCCGAGAAGATTACGGGGAGAGTGGCCTTGATGAGGCTACTCGCCGTGACGTCATGAATGCGCCGCGGAGAAAAGTGAAGTCGTAAGACTTCGTGCGTGGCGAAAATTGCCGAACGCGGGCTGCGCTAATGAATTCAAATTTAAGCGAACTAAATGTCTTTTTTTGTGCACTTTCACATGCACAAGCACTTTTGGGCAACTGGCACTGATAATCGTGCAATATCCTGGCAGGATCGCCAAATATTCGATTACCGGTCGCGAGAGCAGCAATATTTCCCGTCGACTTCGACCAGCGGGTTGGTCCACGATAGTGACTTGGCGGAATGAGGTGCAGAATTCAAAATTTAAATTCTAATAAGATACTTTATTTCGAAAATTCGAACTATTTAAGAATATTCGCGATCTGCACTTCTTCGACTCGCGGCGTGGAGAAAGTTCGATCCACGATTCTTGCGTGCGAAACTTATCTTAAAACTATAAAGAAAAACACAATGATTTACCAATACAAATAATAATTATAATGCGGCGATTGAATTGAATTTCGTGCAGCGCAGATGCTGCGAAATTCCCGCGGATAAACTGTGGTTTTTCTTTTTGCGAATGTGCAAAAATTAATGCGGTTATGACGGAGTCCGCGTGGAGTCTAATCTTTTTCCGGAAGATGAATTCCAGGAAAACGGACTAGCGGCGGAAGTTGATCCGGTGAATGAGTTAAATCATGATTAAAATTAAAGAGCCCGCGGCGCGAAATTCAATGTTGCAACTAGCGCTGACATGTACCGCGGCTAGTCGGTAAATAAACTTTACCGTGTGCGAAGTAGGTCGGACGGGCACGTACAAATGGCGCAAATATGTCGATTTGGCGTTACAAAGCGCAACAATGGGTACCAAAATGACTCGAGTATCAAAAAAGCTGAGCAGCGTCGACGATACCTGCATATCCAAAATGCAGAGATTCTTTTCGATGAAAGTATTATGGCTACTACGAATTAAAATAAATTTTTGTCAAATGATAAAAATAAAATCAGATTGATTTTACTGTTGACAAAAGTTCTCCACAATAAAAAATTAATGGTGAAACAAGATAGATGTTGCGGATACGCTTATTGTTAAAACCGCAATAGAAATGTCGAATAATGGTCGAACATTTGAATTCGGTGGGGACGTTTATGAACCTGTTCTCTTGATTGCATTGACACCAGAAGATAAGGTTATATTGCTCATGTAGCCAGGCACAGGCAAAATCGATAGGAAAATTTGTTCGACTTCAGAATTTAAAAAATTGTACGAACATATAAAAGAGACAATTTTGCTGGCGCATGCCTTCGATGGTTGCGATACGACATTTAATATTTTTAAGAAGGGAAACTACAAATTTTTAAACTTTTACAAAAAGAATTTAAATCGGATAATGTCGTGAAAACTTTTCCTGAAAATGAACGACTGCACATTTGTCCGAATTCCGTACTTATATCTCGCGAGTATGTGAGGGCGTTGTTCAGATATCTATGTAATTGGTCCTCGTCTGATGCATATAATTTAAGGTCATCAATATAGAATAGATGGGTGATCTTATGTACACGTTCATCAAGCAGTCCACACATATACCCTTGAGATTGTCGGAGAGCAACTGATAGACAATAGTTACATACAGAAGTGCAGAGGACTCTGATATACACCTCTTTGGAATTAAACTAGTTTGCTCATGGTTCTGCGCTTGCTCGATGTCATGATGAAGCGCGTTTTCCAAAGAGGCATTAGGTACTCTACACCTCTCACCATATTTATGTGGATATAAAGGCGTTTCAGTAACAAGCTTAAAAGCTCATGAGGTGTTGAATCATACGCATTGATGTAATCCAGCCAGGCTAAAGATAAGTTACGCTTGTATAGGACTGAATCCTGACAAACACACCCGTCGATAAGCAAGATGTCCTTGCAGCCACATACACCCATATTGCAGCCTCGTTGTTGTAGTATCCGCTGCCACAATGGTTTCACGACGTTCTCTATACGCTCGTTCAAGATCTTAGTGAACCATATGTATAACGTATTGAGACACGTGATTGGTCTATGGTTTCTCGGATCATACAAGACCCTCGATTTTGGGATAAGTATCGTTCGACTCTCCACGAGCCCGTGCGAAATAGTTGTTCTCCATTTACATAAGAGGAGATTATTCTGCCTAGATTTTGATAGACAGAAGTAAATTTCTTCCACGAACAGTTGTAAATTCCATCCCAGCCCAGGGAGTTTTTTATGCAAGGTCGTCACACAACTCGGTAAAGATTTTCATGCCTGGAGTGTCTGTATTAAGCCTAGATATTTTCTCGCAGATGCACCACTAGAATTCCTCAACCGAAGACATCGACGGAAAATCAAGTGAGGCTGCGTCGCGAGGATTGAAGAGGTTGGAAGGATTCGACCAAAATATTGTATTTTGTCGAATTCCATCCACCCGTCGTTGCAGCCTCTTTTTGCCATCGGTCAAAACCCGAAATTTATCCGAAAAAAGTTATTTGATGTTAAACTTCAGAGTGATCAGTGTATGATAATACCTCCGTAGTTGATGTGCGAACGTCTTGAATTTAGCCGTAAATGAACGGCCAGATGTTATATGATCGATCACACACTGAATTCCGGAAGCGAGTTTTCGTGTCGATCGAATTTCGCTGTTCAATTCAGACATTATTCGCGGAGCCAGGAGATCACTCGCAGCTTCATAAACGGGACAATTGACTTGCCATAGGTCATTTTCAGCAAACATTCTGTCATTTTTAAAAGTAGTGCAAATATCAAAGTGCACAACACGTCCAATTGTTTATAGCGTCGGCCGTATTTGTTTATAAACGATTGTTTAAGAAGCTTACAGCAAGCTTACTGTAAAATTTTAAGGCCGTACAAAAAGGAAAACTGTAGAGCAGGTCCAATTGTTAATAGTGTCGGCAGTATTTGTTTATAAACGATTATTTAAGAGGCTTGCAGCAAGCTTACTGCAAAATTTGAAGGTCGTGCAAAAATCATGATTGTGGAGCAGGTCCAATTCTTAATATTGTCTGCAGTATTTGTTTATAAACAATTGTTTAAAAATCAAGGCCACGAGTCGCTAACTGCAGTCGCCTTCCAGATGATTTCAGCAAACTTTTTGTTAATTTTAAAGTAGTGCAAACATCAAAGTGCACAACACGTACAACTGTTTATAGCGTCTGTACTTTTGTTTATAAACGATTCTTTAAAAATTTTATCCACGGGTTAATACCTACAGTTCTCTCCGGGATGCTTTCATTTTTCTGCAGAGTTTGAAGGTCGTACAAAAATCAAAACTGTAGAGTCGGACTAATTGTTTATGGCTAGATATCATTTCAATATTTTTCGTCTTTCTTACCAGCTTATCCGATTTTATTTATTTTTTATTATTCATAATTATTTTTATGCATTTTAATAAATCTATACTATCGATTAGGCTTAATGTGATTGAGAGTTTTAATTTTTTCCCGGAAATTTCCTTTACTATCGGTATTTCTGGCAGTCGAATTCGAATGGCTCGGGCCCGTCCGAAATAAAAAACGCGCGACTTCCCGACGATATTAATTTTTCTTTGGTTTCGTTGCGGACGTTCGCCGAGAATGCTGCCATTCGAATATCATCTCGACAATTAAGGATCTAAAGTTCCTTTTGGCTGATTTCATTCCGGAATAATTTAAAAATTATAGTTGCCTCAACATTTTTGCTAAGGGTTGTTAATAGTAGGTTGTTAATAGTTGCTTAGAATTACTTAATGAACATACTTTATTCTGGGTATGCAATGGCGAATCGAGTTATATATTCCTATTGTTTTCATTTGCGCATTGCTGTGTAGGGATTTCGGGAAACAATTCGGTGCTCGGTACGATGAAGCGGATTGGCCGTGGACGGATCTCGCTGCGTGCACGGGTAATCCGCGTTGTTGTACAACGTGTTTACATTTCAATATGCACACCTGTACATTCGAGTACATGTATGTATGAACTGATAACTAAGCGTGCAGGAAAGTAGAATGTATATACCGATACAGCAAAATCGAACATTGCGCACGATAATAGGAGAAATTATTTTCTCACACTCGGTGCGCAAAAACGCTATTTTGCTCCCTATATCGCAGGAGAAAAATAGCATATCTCGTATGAGAACACAGTATGTGCAACAAGGGAGAATAAGAGCTCAAGCAAAATGCCGTCCTCGCTTCGGCCGGGCGTTAAACTCGCACTCGTCAGCAAACACCTATTTTGCTTCCTAGTTGCACAAAGTATACTATTGCTCTGCATTATACTATAATAATATAAATCATTTTTAATTCATTATCAACGAACATTTTTATTAAAATACACGTGCAATACAATTATGATATTATGTCTCCGAAATTGATTCACATTGGTAGATCAGTGTTTTTTTATTTGAAGCTTTTTTAACCCTGATTGGGTTATTCTGCTTTACATTGAGTGTTTATATACCTAGAGTATATACTAGATTATACTTTTTTTCCTTTTACGAGGCGGCGCCGCTACCATTATCCCTCTAGGGACCTCATTATTAGAATGTCTGCGATCGTCCCCCCTCCTCGCCAGATTTCACCGCCTGACGTTATTCGCGGCGGCAATTTCTGCAATCTTTTTGCAACTGGAGAGACACTGCAGTCCCGCCTCGTTGCCGATGACGTCACGCTCTGCTTAGTCAGGAACACCGGCACGAGACTACATGTTTGAAATTTCCGGCCCCCCAGCACCGAGCCTTGAGCAACTCCAGATGTTATTTCTTTTTTTTTCGGACCATCATTTGCCTCCTACACCAGAAAGCGGTCTTCGAAATGGCCTTCAAACGTGCGAGTAATATACTGAGGCACCTCGAGTCGTCCATCGCACGGAGTGGAAGGCATTCCTCACACCCAGGGCGGCCGTCAGGCAGACGGGTCGCTAATTATGATTCCCACACTCCGTCGATCTTGCAGCGGCCACTGCCTCAGAGATCGTTCCCACCGTCGATCACCTAATCCTGAAGCAGTGCTGACCATCGGCCGGTCCGCCAGCAGCCCCCACGGCCCCCTGTACGCGAGGTCACAGTAGGATCTCGAAGAGCTTTCCAGTAATATCGAACATACCAAGAAGCTTGTATGCCGATGGGGAATCCGCCGGCCCTTGCCTACCAGCACCAGTCGCGCCGTCTTTCAGCGGGCAGGAAAGGTTCCCGATTTCAGATACGCGTTGTATATGTTAAGCAAGAGCCCAGGGTAGCTCTCAGCAACTGCTTTCAGCACCTTCGTTGGGAATCCATCCAGACCCAGTGTCTTTTTGTTTTTCATCGCACTTACCGCTCTCTCCAGTTCTTCTCCTGCAAAGAGCATCACGTTCGGGTTCTCAAGGTACATTAGGCTATCCGATCTTTGTGATATGAAGGGAGTATGGTATCCACAATGTGGTCCAATGTATCCGCATCCATTGCCGCATTCATTGAGTACGCCCAGTTTGCGACACACAATCTTATACCCCAACCCCCAAGGATCATTATCTAGATACTTACCCATCTTATTCCAACATTGGCGCTGACTAGTCCTGATGGCTCGTCTGTCGGAGCTCTCTCTTGACTGTGATGTAGTTTACCTGCTCCGGGGCACCTACGCCGTCATTCCTCCTAGCTCGCAGCGCTCATCACTGGAGTTGCACACATTCGTGCCGAAGCTTGGCGATATCGCTCGCCCACCAGTAAGCAGAGTCTTTGATTCTCGGTTTCTTCTTCGGCACCGCCTCGTTACAAATTACCCCATATATCAAAATTTTTATGAAAACGCGATAATTTATTTAAATTAGCCCGCCATATTGCAGCCGCCATATTGAATCTCCCATATAGGATCCGTCATTTTGTATTTTGAAATTTTAACATTAGATTCGTAATCGGCGGTCTCAACCGATTCCCTTTTGATACGTAGTTTTATGCATATGTGATGATTTTTCAGAAAACCGTCAAGCTTGAAGTGAATGAAAAAATTAATAAATATTTAAAACGGAACAACATAACATATGTTTGTTAACTCTTAACCTTAAACTTTTACGTAAAAATTATTTCAAGGTCTAAAGTTATGTCGGTGAAATGCTAAAGGCAAAATTGTGTGGATGAATATATTCGTCCTGGCGTACACAGAACTGGAGTTTGGAAAAATATATTCGGGTCTACGCAGAGGAGGATTAACTAGAAATAATTTGAAACTTCGGCTTATAACATTTCATACAAGTACATAAATATGTAGTAGTCCTTCCGTCTTGCACTCATTCCAAACGACATCTTCTTTTTCTATATGAATCGATACATCGTCCTGAAGTTTGTGACCTTTCTCGCATTCATATCAAATGACATCTTCTTCGATCTCTTATTCCCCATGAAGTATGTACTCAGTGCTTGTCACAATCATACTAAATGACATCTTCTCTTCCTCGTCGCACTCATGTCCCACTTATTCTAAATGATTTCTTGTCAAAATGGTCCGATGTAAATAATTTTCCGATCGTAGAATCTTCAGGGTCAATCGAATTAATTACTCATATCTAATGATTTACTGATCTGATTTCAATCGGACTAGACTTATGTTAAAGATAAAAAAATAAAAAATATTGGGCAACGCCAAAACTCGGAAATATCACTTAAAGCACGTATATTGGCTGAAAACTCAAAAAACGACGATGCTCACTATTTAAAACCCGGTATCGGCTATCCTGAAAACCTCGTTTATCTATTTTAGCTAATTATGTGAAAAGCTACGACATTACCTCGACCACATAGTCGGCGGTGCTGAACACCTGTTGCAGGCTTTTTAGCTGATAACATGAAAAACTATGAAACGCACTAACAGGATCTCGTAATCGGCGATCCTTAACACCTGTTGCACGTATTTTTGCTGTTAACATGAAGACCTACGAAATGCACCACCTACACCTGGTAATCGGTAACTTAGAATACCTAGTGCTCAGTTTCTGATAAATAATTTTACAATAGAAATGTCAACCTCATATCCCTATATATACTGTGTGTACCGATGCTACCAACACATATAGTGAATGCAAATACATCAGCTAAAAGCAGACGTCCATATTGCGAGATATACATACTCCAGAATCAAAACATGATCGGAAAGTTCTCGGTGCCTGCACTCTTGCTAAATGCTATGATCTATCTCACTGTCCGCAGCGTCCGATGATTCTAAAAATGAAAAATTCTTTTTTGTTTGCTTTTTTAGAATCTCTTAAAAATGTCAACAGCCTTCCGGAAGCTAGCATCGATGGATAATTTTTATTCAAAGGTTGTGCATATACTTTTCTTCCCGTGATTGTAGAAACACAAGGTTATATCGCATCCGGAAATGCATGTGGAAACCCTACATTATATCGGCAGAATGGGAAGTTGTTCAAACTGTTGTCGGAAAAAATTTAAAAAATCGCTTTGCATCGTGGGGTGAGACCTATTAGATAAGTTAGAATATCTATGTCCTTTGGCACTATAAATACTGTTAAATGGAGAGTTGTTAGCGCACTGATTACTATGAACATTACCGCGTCATCTCGAGCTAAGCTTGCATAGTCATGAAATTCGCTTGAAGTAAAGCACTTTGTAAATGTCGAATTAACCAATAAGGTTCCGTTGGAGTTGTTGGACAGAAATTTCTCTTTTTTTTTTTAATTTTGACGAACCGCAGCTTTCATACTAAAATGGAAATTAATATCGGAACATGAATTTGTTTGAGATGCACGGTTACGTTCTATATCTTTTACGAATATATTTTACATAGTCAAATATTTTGACGTATTTCTCGTTCAGGAACCACAATACCTTATGGAGGATCATACCACCATTAATAATGAAGCAATAATTGTTGGGTAGTTGACTGTCATTCAGTCTAAACAAGCTAAAAAGTGCCGATTTGACCGTTTTCCTTAAGGCACTATCCAAGAACAAGGATAATGGGTAGGTTGACAGTTCCCATTTAACGTGCTCCTTCAGTCCTGCCTCACTGTTTCCTAACGCAAATGCTTTGGAAGAGTAGCATTGGGTTTAACCACTATTATGTTATTTTGGATTTTAATTCTGCCCTATACCGCAATCAATGGAACGATGCGATCCCGTCATGGAGTGTCCATTTGTGAAATGGAATTCCTATCACTTTCTAATCTCGCCGGGTCTAATTTGCGTGGCTTATAGATTTATTGGGACACCTCCAGTAATACCAACAACAATAGATTGTATACTCTCATGAAACGGAAACGGTTCATGGCATTCGAAGAAATCGGAAAACTTCTTTAGATCAGCATTGTCTCGAATAATTCGCAAATCTCTTAGGCGACATGTTGATCAGAGGTTACGAATTTAAGCCTTAAAATTCCTCAGTAATTTGAAAAATATCGTAGATTACTGTGATTCGTGAAATAAATTGGTGACTCATAGCGGCATTGAACGCGAGGCCAATGATGCCTCCAAAGAATATGTCTCCTAAGATCTTGCTCCATCGTCATTTCGCTGAAGTTCACGGACCAAAACTTAGCCATTCGTCTCACAATGCAAAATTTAATAAAATTTTTGTATTATTCGATTTTTTCGGCACGTTCGTGTTTAGAAGAAAAAATATTCCATCCATTTCGTGGATATATTATCGAATATCTTGGACATCAAAATAGGCAGCTTTAGCATACTGGAGGTGCCCGAAACATTAAAAAATAGCAGCATTTTCTTAATGAATATTAGCACTAATCTCAGGTTCCAATATTTTCAGAACGAATGAATCTTTTAGTTATGCTTACCATGTGCATACACTGGATCGTGCATAATTATTCTTGCATAATCAACACTATCTTTAGAGAAAAAATGAAGGCTGTCTTTCTTTGATATAAAGGACCAGATAAGGCCAAATTATGCTGGAGATATGGCCAAGGTGACCACAAGGCCTTAGAATACCAAAACTCGCCTAGACGCTGCCTGTGTGAAGTATTAGCAGGATACTCTCTAATAGATCACCTACTATGCTCCTGATTGTGTAAAGTATACCATGAAGGGTGACCGGATATATGTTCCCCGGAATATTGTTCCCGGAAATTCGTTCCACATAAAATCGTTCCCCTGGAAAACTGTTCCCTGGAAAGTCGTTCCCTTGGAAAATCGTTGCTCAGAAAACCGTTCTCCTGAAGGGCCTGAAAAATTGCATTTTGTAGTATCTAGATAAAAATAGCCTGGAATCCCTCGCCCTACCCCTTTTCCTTTCCATCATCCTATTTTAAAGTCATGAAAATAATCATTTCCCGACAACTTCCTTTAGTGAACAAGTATGGACTTGTTCCAGGAACGTATCTCCAGCCACCGAATCATATCTAACTATATGTATTTTGACGTGATCAGAATTAATAGCATCGAGTTAAATAAAAAGTACTAATACTTTGGTCTATGTCATGCGTTCAGAAGCGCCTGGAGATGTTAAGAGGCATCGCAAGTAATCGCGAGAGTGAGGGAGAGAGAGAGAGATGGGGGAGGGAGAGAGAGAGAGGAATGCGAAGAACTGAGGCATGTTCGGTTAGGTTAGGATAGTTTAAGCGGGGGGTTTGGGGACGGCAGCCCTCCAAAAGGCATTGTAGATTAGGGTCACACCAAATTTTCCGTGACCGGAGACTTTACGATTTCCCAAGGGAACGATTTTCCAGGGGAACGATTTTTCAGGGAACAATTTTCAGGGAACGATTTTCCAGGGGAACGATTAACTGCTGGTAGTACACACACTAATGCACAAGGCTGCTGAACATACGAAACACTGTCATACAGCCAAGCATATACATGTGGGGGCGTTACGCAAGCAGCGGCTGAACGTATAAATACACCACGGTCTTTGTCCCAGCACAACATCTGGTCGCATTTTTGCTTGTTTTCGAAGATTGTTTGTCAGTTCCCAAACTTCATTACCTATTATACGCAGTATATAGTAGAAACCCTCAGCTTTATTTTCCTGCTAATAACGTCCCGAAATATGATCGGAAAGGGTAACTACGGCAGTTATTGTGAAAAATTAGAAAGTGCCGTGATTCATCGTCTCCTTCAAAATAATATTTTAGAACTCAATTTTTCGAATTTTTTAATGTTACTTCGTAAAGTAGAACCCTTTAGCTTTAATTTCCACTTAAAACGTTTTTCGTGTACGCTTTTTTAAGGAGTTGAGATCACTTTGTATTGAGAACGTTCAAATTACGCATTTTCAAACTCGTCATATTTTTTCAAAAACATAAAAATCAAAGGTGTACTATAAGAAAAGTAATTCTGTATGAATTAAGATTCCATGCATATCTTTCATCAGATTTGATACATTTTATTAATATATATAACATCACAAAGAGTTGAATAATCTTTATTCATTTGTGATGAAATATTATTGTTTTATCAGAAAGCTGAACGCTTTCCCTTTAAAAGGCATTTTTATTTATCCCTGTAGATCACTAAGAATAAAAGTTAGTGAATATTTACCGCGTACTTGAAAACATTTAACAATCTTTCAAATTGTTAAAAAGAAAAGTGTCATTTCCCGCGCGCAACTGACACTCAAAATAACTCCTTATTTGCATCACACTCATTATGTGTACACACACCTCCCGACTCTCGGCAGAACTAAGACGTACCCACGCGGTTGCCAGTAATACACATGTTCGAGTGGCTTTGCTATTGGAATTTTGAGACTTTTTAACAACGAGACTATGTGCATTTGAGGAGGTTACATTCGGTTGATTCTGATCACGCGGAGTGCTTGAAGTAAATAAAGGTGAATTTGCGAACGCATTGCGGCTGTCAGAAGACGATGGCTCGAATTTACAAGCGTCGGGATTTAAACCGTTCGAAGGCTTGGTCGAGTCAGTATTATGCAATAGCGTAAGATGACGCCGTTGACATCGCGCACGCCTGTATTTACTTGGGCACTATTTTTGCTGATGTCCCTGTATTATACAATTTGAACAGCAATGCTTTTCGCGAATGGTTTGTTGGCTTTTTTCGATGGTTTGATCTTCAAAAATAGGACAATGATACAATGCATGACGAGTTGCGCGGAGAATGCAAGGTTGACCTTCAAAGAAGAGGTGTCACCTAGTGGAGGTACTCGTTTTTCCTACCGAATTCGGAGTCACGTTTGTTATGACACGAGCTTGCGTGGACGGAATTACGTCGAGTGCACGAATTCAGTGACATAAATACTTGTCTAAGTCTTTAAAATACGGAAATTCCGACGTATCGTCATCGTGAAGTTCCCAATCTTTACGCGATGACTGATCAAGCCGTTGTATTACGAAAAATATAAGTCATAAAAAAAGTATAAGTTTTACGCCCTTTGCATTCTCTGTTTTAACAGCTGGAATTTTAAACAATGCCGTTAAATTCGCGTATTGTCAAAACGAGTTTTAAAAGTGAATCAAGCGGAAGCATAATTCGCATCAATAACTGATATATTTTTTAAAGTTAGCTCTGCTTTTCCCGTTAGGCTCGTTTTTAACCGTAGACCGACCTTTAAATATTTCGACGAATTTGACCTTGCCGGGTCGAAATCGACCCCTATGTATTTTATATGTAATTTAAAACGATAAACGCGTTTACCTAGATACAACTTTTATTTTTATAAATTAGTAAAACAATTGACACATATATTTCTATTATGGATACCTTTACAAACGTTATTTTTACATACACAACAAACCAATTCGTATTTATTTTCTTTGGTTGAAGTGTTCTCGTCTAAACAAGCAGCACATCTGCCACGTTTCTTGACTTGTGGTGGAACCAGTTTAGCCCGCTTGGCAGGGGATTCAACTTCTTCATCTTCTTCATCGGTTATATCACATATTGATTTTGACAAAATATTTTTCAATGAACGAGACCATTTATTTCGAGGATTTGTAGAACGGCTCAAAATTTAATTTTTTGCTAAGCTTAGGCCAAGTTCGTGAAGAAATTTCTTACGCCGTTGTTTTATCTGCTGTTTTTCCCAATTTGGATTTATTTGCTTATAGATAATTAGAGAATTTAATGCAGAAATGTCGATAATATTAGAAATGTCGATAATAGTATTCTGAAATCATTTTATCGGCATTATCAACGCCGCCCTTCGTTTTATTGTAAGATGAAACAACTTCAGGCATTTTCTTCGGTTCAGGTCCAATGTCAGCCGTATCGTGCATTGTACTCTGAATAACTGTGCATTTGTTTTTTCTTGCTAATGTTAGAAACCAACATAGTGTTTTCGGTGAATGCAAATGTCGATTGAAATAGTGGTTGTTTCTTCTCTACCAAGAGTTTAGGCGGAATACTTCGTTTATTTTTTCGCATTGTGCCAACAATCGTCAAATTCTTATCTAATAGCTTTTGACCTAAATCGTATGAAGAAAAAAAATTATCCATGGTTATGTTGTGCCCTTTCAACCCTTGAACTAAATCAAGAACAACTCTTTCTCCCTGATTACGCTCCGGGATAGCTCCAGCAGATTTGCCTAGATATGGTTGTATATTCCACACGTATGAAGTTTGAGCGCAAGTCAGAAGCCAAAATTTTATACCGTACTTTTCAGGTTTGCTTGGAATATACTGCCGAAATGGACACCGTCCATGATAACCAAGTAATTGTTCATCGATCATTACACATTCGTGAGGATTGCAAAAAAGTGGAAGTAATTCAACCCATTTGCTCCACAATTCTCGGTGCGAATTTGTCTACTGTTGTAAGGCGATTGCGTCTGCGATTGAAAGGATCGTCAAATCGAAGAATTTTTGTTATGTAAAGAAACACTCTTTTAGACATAATTGCACGAAATATGGGCCGTCCGAAATCTGCATCGAACAAGTCATCAATTTTTTCGTTTTTCGATCTGAAAATATAGAATACAGAATAAATGTATAGAATAATATATATAATACATATAAAAATATATATAATAAACAAATTCATGATAAATTATATTAATAATTGAATAACAATGTATAACAATAACTCACTTGTAAACTCCTGCAAGAATCACAACACCAAGATATGCATGGAACAAATTTCTGTCGATGTCATTATGGTTGTCGCCGAACTTGTTTCTTCAAAAAGTATTTGTATTATCAATAATTATTTTCTCAACAGCATGCGGGGAAAAAAGCAAAAAGGCGTCTAGAATACTATTTACACGTGTGATAGCATAACGAGTAACACCAGGTTTCATTGTTATCACATTTTCAACACGAGCACGGCCAGAAAAAATACCAATAGCTATTCAGTATAAAATAAAATATAAATAAAATACAAATGAAATAAAAATAAAAATAAAAATGACTTACTAGGGGGATTTAATGGCGTTGAACTCCATACAATATCATTTTTAGAAACAAAAAGAGGATCTGCGCTATAATGTGATCTATCTAATGTTTCTTCGTCACCATTATCCTCCGAATCGTCATCTTCATTACTTTCGGCAATAGAATCATTTTGCTTGATGTATTCGTCATCGCTACCACTTGAGAAATCATCGTCACATGACGCATCCACCATTTCATTGATTGATTCGTCACTCAATAATTTTCTACGTCCAGACATTTTACAACAACAAAAAAACTCAAACGATGAATTTCACATGCATTCACAATCAATTCTAAACTGTGATTATGGTGACTTGTCACATTACAATACGAGCAGTATACAATTACGAGAACATAATAGCAGGTAAATAAATTATGTGTTTGTTTACTTTTGATTGGTAGTGGTAGAAAATTTCATCGCATATTGAAAACCTAATATATAACGTAATTTAAGATTTACATATAATTAATATATAAATGAATATAAATATATAATTATATATACCAAATTACGTGTACGGGTCGAAAACGACCCAAACTGTAAAATGTCCCAAAGTAGAAATGAACTGCAAATAATTTATAGAACATGATAAAAACAACGTGCATTGCGTTTAATATGTTCTAAGCAATAAAGTCATGGAAGCGCAGACCCATATATCTAAATGTTTTTCAAATATTCGAATTGAAAAAAAAATTGATCGAAAACGACCCGAAGGTCGGTCTACGGTTAAATGATGTAATTTTTATACATTTGATAAAGATAGATTAGCATCAACAAGAGATTCAAATAAATCACCGAAGCTAGGCCATTCGATATAATCACCCGAAAACTTTGGAATGGAAATGCGAGGCAACGAATTTACTGACCCGTTATGTGTTTCAAATACGCTTTAATTATGTGAGTCGTGAGGAGTACATCTAGTAGAAGGTGGGGAAAACTTATCGCAAAATGTTGTGTAGTAGTTCGAAGCTGATAGGTAGACGTCTTCTGCTGCGAGAAACTTAGACTCGACGAAGTATGGTGTGGTCGTCCAGTCAATGGATTCCGCCAAAGTCTCGATCAGATTATTCAGCTGAACACTGATTTTCCCAAGTACTGTGCAGTAACGTGCTACGACTGCGAGTCACTTAGAGCGTAAAATTCTTCTGTCCAATTTTCTTAAAATTAGAGATAGAAAGTCCAGGCGTGGCACTAGTCTGAAATTGCTCCACCAGAAGTTTATCTAGTGAAGCCGCCATATTCCACTGTAATCCTTATTTTTGCGTGATAACACTAAAGACACTTGGCACACACTCGCGAATATGCGATTCACATCGTCGTGGCAGTGAAACACGTTCGCAACGCGACGTCGATTGTGACGTAATTAAACACGATCTAATTTTCGTCCGAATGTTTTATTTTCTTTTTAAACGATCGCTGTTTATTTTTACGTTCCGTACAGGTAATGCGACTACTGTCGCGAACAAAGATGGCTGTGCATATGGTTATCGTTGCAAAATCAAGTGAGGGAGAGAGAGAAAAAGTGCAATGTCGTCTCCTTTCTAATGGCTGAAAAGGATGCCGAGTTTGTTTGATGTCATGCGCGAGTGAGCCACACGACGCAACTACGAAGGACTCCTTACGAGTATTCACGAAGAGAGTCGATCACAAGGCACGCTTCACGCGATCGTGTGGAAAAGTGCAACACGATGCGATGGGACGGTGGCGTGAGCTGGCGAGAACCTTCATAACCCTTACGTGTATAATTTTAACCAATACATTCATACACCCTTTGTCATTCAGCATTCAGCAACTGCTCATCTGGAGTGTCAGCCTAGCGCATGTTGCACGAAGTGCATAATGTCGAAAAAGGTATACAGGCATACTTACTTGAGGCGGCTAATATACGCAAAACTATACGACGAGAAAGATTGCTATACACACCTACTAACCCCACCAGAATTGAAGATTTGAATGAGTTACCCTCACCTGTGAACATTTTTTTATTATAGCTCCTACGAAGATAACTTGTCGCGTGGACGAATAATTTTTTCCAGTTTTTCTCCATAATGGAATCAGTTGTACATTTGTACAAGAGTTTTCCGCGCCTAATTGCCTTTCCTTTTCCTGCACGCCTTGGTGCAAACGAAAACAGAAGAAGCATATGCCACATTTTATCGAAGTAGTATTTGCAAATGCTAATCTGCTGGTATTCATGTCAGACATCCAGCAACAATAACGTCTGACTTTGAAATGGGTATAATAAAGCTATAAAGAGTTACTGTAATGCAGATATTATAAAACTCTGTTTATTTCATCTGTGCTAAAGTGTGTACCGCAGAATTCAATCTGAAGGCCTACAACAGAAATATGGAAACGCAGATGATTTCACGATACGATATGCAACACACAGCATGTGGCTGTAGCTTTAGTTCTTCCGAAAGATGTCGTGAAAGTTTTGGATATGTTATACAATGAAATACCAAGTCACCAGTTATTTTGAAGTCAGTTACATATGCGGAATATGAGTTGTCGGCAGAAGGAAAGTCGTAAAAGTCAGGTATGATCTAGTACTATAGAATCACTACAGCTCCGTTCTGTGTGGATTTTTAATACAGTGGACTTTTCAGTGTAGATTTTTCGATGTGGACTTTCTATACAACATTCGGTTGAACTATATAATGTTTTATCACATCGAATAAGCGAAAAATGCTTATCATTAGACAACGATTGGCTAACAAAATTTGTCGTTGGCTGATGACAAAAGGACGCGGCAGAGACGAAGGGAGGGAATTTGACAAACTTCAATATTTTGTCGAATGCATTCGACGGTTGATGGTCTCAGTTTAGAAATTATTAAAGATCAACGAGAACACCTAGGCTTAATGCAGAAGCTCCAGACATTAAATTCCTTGCTGAGTCGTGTGACGAACTCACAAAATAATGTGAAATACCCACTAGTTAGTTCATTAGATATGAATAACGGCATAAATGCAATGGTAAGGAACCCTAACCCTTGGGTTAGGATGGAAGTATCAACTACTAGTTCAGGAAGTTTACTTGAGCCTACAATCACTATCACGGTATGGCAACGGATAGTTGAATAGCGAGGCTGTAATATGAATGTGTCAGGCTGCAAGGACCGCTTGCATATCGATAGCTGCGTATGTCAGGATTTAGTATAGTACAAGAGTAACCTGTTAATAGCTTAGTTGGATTACGTAAAGGCGTATAATTGAACATACCATGAGCTTACTGCTCAAACGGCTTCATATCCACCCAACCATAATGGAGAAGTGTACGGGCATCGAAGAAGCATAGAACCATGTCTAGACTGGTTCAGTTCCAAAGAGGTATCCATTAGAGAGACTATCAGACGCAGATCAAATACATCGATCTCTGAATATCACTGTCGCGTGTTTAATTGATAGTAATTTATTTATACAAAGCAAGAACTAGAACAAACTAGAAGCTTGTCAAAGGAAATGTCAGCTGCCATTATTACGAATTACTGGAGCGTTCTGTGTCAGATCTGATCATCATAAGTAACAGGAACAAATATTTCATGGAAAGAAGGTATTTTCGTACGACACGGCGGAACGAGAGACATAAAATATGAGTTTAGTTTTCAACGTAGGACGTAGTGGTGCACAGGATGCTGAATTAGTAATCATTTTGTTAGATCCGGTGCAGCTTAGAAAGAATAACTCTCCATGTTAGAGGGCACATCGGCAAGCCGTTGCATGGACAATTCTTACAAAATGTTCAAGGAATTGGCTTATGGATATACATGACCTTCTCTTTCTTGATATCAGCCCATTTGAAATCCGAGTCCTCGGTTTTCATTTTTGCATGTCAGGATCGGTTCATCAATACATTAGCGTACCGCCAGAGCATCTTACTCCCGGCGGTGCCGAATGCGCTTTGTAAATCGTGTAGATATCACGTTGAGGCACTAATGTATCTCTTGGCTGCATGCCCACGATATACAATCTCGGCATATATTGAACATCATAATATGACTTTCAGATTGCTGTACTACCAACTTTGCAGCACCTTCGGTATTAACGCGACATCAGTTTTGCGATAAGTTTCCACCGATACTGAACCCGCAGTCGCAAATATGTCGTACAATATATAATGGAATTACATTACCAATTTTTCTGAAAATGAAAAGAGTCCACTTACTTGAGCAAACCACAAATAATTGCTTTGGCATGCGATAAAAGTTTTACACTTTTATCGAGGAGCAAGGTGACTCAAACAATGAGTATATTTTAATTTTACTACTGCATTTATTGAAATTCAAGACTTTTTATATTATATTAATCTTTAAGATTGGTGATTTCTTTACTAATTATATAATATGTATGTATGTATTTATTATGTTTTCACACTTCGTGTGCTTACATGGACTTCGGTTTCGCCTCCAGAACAAACAAAATTACAATAATAATACAATGTATACGATAATTTACCTAATTTTACACCATTAAAATTAGTATTTCACGTTAATTATTGAACTATCAAGTAATTGTCATATTTATAGAAATCATTTCCAAACAACACAGAACCACGTTTTGAGATTCAATTTTTCCTATTAAACTTTTTGAACTTCAATTTTTTCCTATTGCAAGTTTATATAATCGAATTGATCAAACAACTTCATTCAGAGTTTCACGCGAGCAGCAAGTAATTGTTAGTAACAATCTATTTCTAGAAAGCATTTGGAAACGGCACAGAACCACTTTTTCAGCTTCAATTTTGTCCTATTTCAAGTTTGTATCATCGACATTAATAAGCAATTTCATTCAGAGTTGCACGCGACTAGCAAGTAATTCTTATTAACTATTTATTTACAACAATTATTTCTAAACGGCACAGTACCACTTTTTGTGCTTCAATTTTGTCCTATCTCAAGTTTATATCATCGTCTTGAACAATCAAATTCATGCAGAATTGCATGCGACTCGCAAGTAATTGTTATTAACAAGTTATTCATCAAAATCTTTTCTAAACGGTAGAGAACCACTTTTTGAGCTTAAATTTATTCCTATCGCAACTTTGGAAGTAGCAATGTGAATACTATGGGCCGTCATGTGAAATGTGACTAATCGAGGCCACTTACCCCTTGGCGCCCCGAAGAGTCACATTGGTACCCTCATCCATCCTCATTCATTATATCCATGTTTCTATCTATTTTCTCTCTTACTGCCTCGCACTTTTCTCTTAGGTGGTCAAGTTGCTCTCTCTCTTTTCCGCATAACCTGCATAGCCTCTCCTCTTCATTCAACCAATACTTATTTCCTCTTTCCTCGTTTCCACACCTCCACCTTACAATCCTCTCTAGCTTTTTCCTTCTTTCTTCTAGCACACCCTTACATATTCTGGTATTCCTAATACTCTCTTATAATTTCTACACGATCTCGATCCTAGTACTTCCTCTCCCCTTTTTTGCTCATCTACCTCTACATGTCTTCCCCTCAGAACCTCCCACCTGTTATCTCCCCTTTCTCCTAATACTGTTTCACTCATTCCCCCTTCCCACAAGTAATTTCTTCTCTCTATACTTTCTCTCTCCCACTCTTCCGTCCCTTTTTCCCTTTCATTTTTCCTCCTCTCCTCCATACATTTCTTTACAAACTCACCCCCTTTCCCTCTCTCTATCCACTCCTCGTATTTACCTGCTCTCCACCCCGTCTCTGCCCATAATTTATTTCTCTTCAACTCCTCTCTTACTATATATCCAGGTGCTGTTCTTTCCAGTCTTAGTACCCACTTCAAATATTTTCAGAAAATTCGTTTGTTCGTAAGGGAACCTTACCTTTTTCCTGGTGTCAGAAGCCTGACCTCGACACCGGATTCTTTTCTGTGCGTAACAGCGAAAATGTATCGGATACCTATCCGTTAGGTATCCAAGATGATAACCAGATTGTTTGGTTACCTATCTGAAAGGTTTCTGATATGTAACTGATATCAGTGCTGTATGGGAAGGGAGAAATGTCAATAATTAATTCGCCAACGACTGGCATACCGAACATGAGCTCAAGGACAACATTAGGAACACCTGCTGAGTTAGTGAATTATTATAAATGTTTATCTTTTATATAATTAGTAAAAAAAAACCCTTAATCTTGAAGATGAATATAATCTAAAAAGTTTATAAAGATTGATTATTGTTATTGATGAGTAATATGATCCTAAATGTGATACAAACTTTCATTAAAAATAATCTTGAATTTCGATAAATTTGGTAGTAAAATTAAAACTACTCATTATTTATTCGCCTTCCTCCTCGATAACAGTGTTAAAACTTTAGTCGCATACCAACGCAATAATTTTTGTCTAACACAAGCAAGTTGATACTTTTCATTGTCCGAAAAATGCGTATCTTTATAGGTCCGGTCTAATTCTTTGAAGAAGTTTTCCAATAACTGTTAAAAAAAGTCTTACTTTTGGTTAACTCATAAGAAACGAACTACGCTCTTTTTAAAATGAATACTTAAGACTTAACAGTATTTAAATTATTGATGAAACGCGGTGTGCCGAATTAAATTTCATAAATGCAGCAATTACGGGTGTACACGTGACGTTTCTGATCTTTAAAAAGTTGCCGACTTTATTGACATTGATCACATTGAACCATAAAAGTAGGGTTATCTCGTTTCATCATGTCTTTATGCATTGTTATAAATAACTTGACGATGTCGAGGGAATGAAAAATAAAAGTTTAAGCTACTATTAATTAAAATTCGTATTCATTAATTTAATTAATAATTTATTTAATAAACTTTTTATTGATTCGAATATACTTGGATACATTTTCTCTCTAATCTGGAGATAGCCGAAGGTATTTCAGTATTTACTATGTCCACGTCATTGTTTCTGGATAGCGCTAAAAGTAAGGTTAATACAGTTAAATTAAGTCTCGAAAGTAGTGATTCCCATTTCAAAAAGTCATTGCACTTGAAATAACCTCGAATATAGAGTTCAAAATCTACATAACATTACTGCTAAATTGCCCTCTGGCCCTTTTGTGTCAATCATATTTACGTATTTGGCTTAGGTTCCGGAAAGTGCAAGTGGGGGTTTAAATTCGCAAATTTGACCTTTGTCCGACCTTGCGATAATTTTGATAAACATCTTTCTCAACGTAAAATTCTCCGCTCTTTTCAAATACGGTGTCAAAAATAGGCGTTACCGTTACAAAAAAAAAAACAAGTTGACCTTGAAATAACCTTGAAAATCGAGTTCGAGGTCAGTAGGTGACCTTCAATGTTCCCTTCAAGTTTTTTTGTAAATCAATTTTACGTAATCGGATCAGGTAAAAAAATACATAAACAGGGAGTTTTAATTCGCAAATTTGTCCTTCGTTCGACCTTGCGATAATTTTGATAAACATCATTCTTAACGTAAAGTTCTCCGCTCTTTTCAAATACGGGGTCAAACGTTTCAATTTAAAAGTCAAACTCAGTGACACCATTATATGAGCCCCTACGTCCCCTTCAACTTCTGTCTAGACCATTTTTCCGTAGCTTAGATCTAGCATAGATTCCACTAAATTCCGGTGGGGCGATTAAAATGGCCCACCGCGTATATTAATTATGTTGTATTCCGCATTTGATGATTTATCTTCTCTCTTATGAAAGTATTGATGTTCCGTTTTGTTTTCCTCCTTAGCGGTTACAAGTGTTTCTGCGACCAGCTTCTGTCCATCTTGAAGGGTCTGTCTAATATTCTTCTGTAGTAAACTGGCGAAAAGATTTGTTGTTATCCTCTTGTCCCATTATCAGAATAGTTTTTACCCTTCTTCGAGATTTAAGTTATTTCCCTCCATTTCGTTTCAAATTCGTATTGTATCATCCTGCCCATGCTTACCAAGGTGGGACTATTTGCTGCTCAAGGAAATACCGTTCCTGGTGAGCTTTCTGTCGGAGTATCAAACCGTACATCTTTTACATCCGGTGCGTCTGTTTGCTATCCCGTTGGCTGTGTTTTCTATGTTGTTCTGCAGCCTCTGTTATTTACCAGCGCATCGTGTGGTGAGGGTATTTGAACACGGCGTACATGCTTCCTGCGGGAGAACATGTAGCAGACCCTTGTACTATAGGGCCAGCCATTACTTAGTCCTGCAATGCCAGACGGAACGGTCTTGTCAGGAGCAGTGAAGGCTCTGACCAGTGTACTCATTGCTGTCACTTTCTGATCAAGGTTCCGAGGGGGCTTACATCTGATCAGTGTTCCAGCGTATACCTAGGAGAGGCCGAGGAAACTCATATCACCTTCTTCCCAGGCGAGCGGAAAATTATATCGACTCAGCTCGGGGATAACCTAGAGATAACTGTTGAGGAAATGTGCTAAGAATTTGTTGTGTATGAGATTTGAAATGCTATCCAAGCCGAGAGATTTAAATATGTTGCGAGTGAGACATAGAAGTTGATGGGAGTATTGGTTTACTGGACTCCAACGGTATATATTCGGATGTAAGATTGGTGCGATTAAACTTATGCAAACGCCAAGAGCAGTCTATGCGATAAAGGTATTCTCGTTGTACAAAATCCGGGAATGGTTACTTTCTGGCTGGAATAACGGGGGATCCCGATAAAACGGGCGGGAACAAACTGAAGGCAGTCAATAAGTCGCAATGGTAAATGTACTAAGTCGGAGTTTTCCTGGTTTAGTTTATACCAGTGTTAGATTATGAGGACCCATTCCTTTGAATGGATTGTTTCTAATGTTACCTATAAGTGGATCTCTCGCTGCTTGGAACAGGGTATAGGGAAGGTTGCCCTCTCGATTATTAACGATGGGATGACATTGGGCATCGATTTCAAGGATTCGGTGCAGAATGCATCCGTTCGGCCATCATGCCTTCCATCTATCGAATCAAAAGGCTGTATTTGAAAACTATCGATTCTGCGAATTAGTCCACGTAAATAGTCGTATGATAAATGTCTCCCCGAACCAAGATAAACAAAGCGGGAGTAGCAATGCGTTACGAAACAGATCGAAAAAGAATGATAACAATACTGCTGCGAGATGGACGTGTGGGATAAGGCATCAGTCTTAGTTCGTACTGTCCAGCTCCGTCGGCAGTTGTCGGTATATTCAGGGACTTTTTCGCGGTTGGTTACGTCGAGGGTATTATCTCAGATTAAATGAGTTACTCATTGCTACGGATCCGGTACGGCATAGACCGCTGAATTTGCTGGCGGACCGATATTAAGTAGCGAGACTGGCTCTGGATGGGTGTCGTCATTATTGCTGCCTCAACGCTGTCTTGTAATGTCCAAACCCTTCTACCCTAGAGCCGATCCGCGAATACACATTTTCGTCATTAAAGCTGGGGAAAATACCTTGTCCTTTTTTGTTTCGTTGGATGATAAACCTGCAAGAGTGTGCACCAAAGCTCGATCCGAACGATAGTAAATTATCGCTGGGAAACTACTGAACATCTGCCAGCCAGGATATTCGCCAGAGCGGCCCAACCACCGTAAAATACGCAGTAATGGAAGCATCACCGACGCGACGTCACAAATTTCCCAAGGTACTTCTAATAGGGAGTTCTGCACACTTAAAATAGGTCTTATTTCATGCTTTCTACACGTTCATAATAAAGAGTCACTAAATATTGCACTAAGCCTACAATCCGTAATATACCTCCAAACTGTTGGATGCCGAGGACCAATACAAAATTGTTTGCAATTCCGATCTCTTGTATCGATAAGGATTTCTCGGAAAATTTATTTTCCACTGGGTTGGTAACAACTGTGAACCACGTTATACTTTTCGACCTGTCGTTAAGTGATCATTCAACGTGGTTTCATTCGCCTAGGAGGATGAAGCATTAAATACCACCCGAACCTTGGTTGTGGTGTCGGTTATTTTCACGATAAAGGGTAAGTACACTAGATGCGAATAAATACGCAGTTGATCGGAGAAACGAGCAATACCAGTCCGGTCTACGGTTGATCGGAGTAATTTTTTTTCAAGAGCTAAAAATTATCCTTTGGCTCTAGCTAAGGTATTGCCAATGTCAATTGGTGGCCCTTTCTTGAATGGCAGGCGAACAAGAAAACGTCCCTGAAATGTGCGCGGGGTCGTCTTACTAAATATTGCTCTCAACGTCCTTCATCTTCAAATGGAGGGAAACTCTGTAGGACCTCCTCAATATCCCAGAAGCAAGATTTTACAGTTAATGGATCTGCGAGGGAATGAATATGATTCATATAAATCTGTTGCTTGTCGGGTTCGGTGATAAAAGCCTGAATAATACTCATATAAAGACTGTATTCTGCGTGACCACCGCGCCGCAAACCATCACAAATTATGGGAAAGTTCGGCGTTGACTCATAGGTCCACTACGAATGGCGTAACATTACGACCGGCTTCTCATGAGTGACAAGTCTTATTGCGATTGGGACTACGCCATTAACTTTACGAAGGGTTTCTCATCCGATCACGTAAACTTGAGCAAATCCAGAGTACGTCCGTACTTTTAGAGCTTTTATCTGAAGGGAAAGCTATTCGTGTATCAGAGAACAAATAGTCCACATAATTCAAGTTTTCTAGAACGGCAGTTGAAATAGCCAAACATAAAACGAAGGACATATATCCAAACAAATAAATCAAGTCGAACAGCTGATATAGTGAAAAGCAACGCTTGCCGAGAATTCGATGACTAAACTACTTGCAAATATGCGCAAAAATTACGTATAAATTACACCGATAAATTTATTTTGATGTCTAGATGTGACAAACGAAACATAAATAAAAGTTAATTAAACTCTAGAAAATACTACTGAATAGATGCGTATAATCTTTCTTCGCGGACGAAAGATCGATCAGCACAAGTACTGGAATAATTAAGAAAGGTGACATGCATCAGAAAGTATTTCAGAATGTGGGTGGTCTCGACTGTTGAGAGCAAATCTTTTTTAGCTCGGCGAAGACCCGAACAAATCGAAGGTATTTTGTGAATCTTACCACTAAATCGGAAATATGGAACTGGATTAAAACGCGTAACTGCATGTGGATTGTCATGGCGAAATCATCCTAATTAAAATATCTAGTGGTCAAGATAGAAGTATCCACGACGATCCATAAATAATGCAGTGATCGCTGTAATCGTTATCGGCAATGATAATTTAGTTTTATGATACTCACCGATTTCATCAGGTGACGTGATTGCTCGAATTGAACAGGCTCGTCGCCATTGGCTTATAAAATGCAGTGATATTTTGAAAATTTGAGATTTTTTAAAAATTGATAAGTTTTGCATTTAATTTGAAAGTCCAACAACTGTGTACTTATTAAACTGCAACTTCTTCAACGTTACATCAGTATTATCATACCAATATGGATCAATGCTCCCATTATTTGCTGGAAGAACTACCAAAACAGCAGCAGTTTTTATATCATCAAATACATAAATGTAAGGAATAATCGATTGAAAAAAAGATTTCTTTTTTTTGTTCATTATTTTTAAGAGGTTTTAAATTCAAGAGTCTCAAAAAACTGCAGAGAACCTTGTTTCTACGATATGCAATAAACCTAACCATACAACATGTTTCACACCAATATTTTATATATAAAGCATAATAAGCGTACATGGTCCCAAAGCACAGGGAACATGCACAGGAACAAGTATGCAATATATATGTACGTCATTATTAGTATAAAGTTACTTTTAGCATAAAATTATTTAACGAATAGAACAAATTTGACAACATATGAAACGATATTTCTAACTTGTCCTTCTAGAAGCAAAACGAGTAGTCGCTTTTCGACAAATTAACGAAGATTCAAGCATGAGTGATAATGAAAAAATAAAACGGCTCGGATGCATACTGTCAGCAAGTCATAGTAGTCTACAAAATCTGTATGAGTGTAGCCACCCAAAAATTGACGCACTTGTTAAGACATCAATCGAATGTGGAGCCCTTGGTGCACGATTAACAGGTGCAGGGTAAGTTTTAAAACTTTTTATTAAATTCACTACAGAATAAAATACATTTTTAGAAATGAAGGAGAAACGAGTAAATATTGCAAATGGTATGGGTGTAGCATTTCAATGCGGTAATTCGCTTCAAAGTCTAATATTCTTAAAAATTTGAGTGATTTGCATTTTTTATTTACATGATTTTTATTATAAATATAGAACAAAATAAAAGATATAATATTTAATTGATCTTCTGAATTAAAAAGTTGTATGAAACACGCAGGCATCGTAAGAACCAACGCTCTGCATTCAACGAAACGTTTGCTCCAGTGTTCTGGAGGCGCTGACTATTTAATTAATTTCGAGGTGAGTTTTAAAGTCTCCAAAGCGACACCTGGGCATTTTTTGATAAATTTCCCAAGGAATCCGATAGTATTAATAAATATTTTTTCTTCTGGTGAATGTATTGAAAGTAACTTTTTAAATTTTATTTGCATAAAGAAGATTTTTTTTTAAGTTTGAGCTTAGGATCATAATTTCATGAAATAATTGAGGTCATTCATTACTTTTAAAATGAAACAAAAAATTAATTTGAAAATTACCATAAAACGTGAATATTAAAATCGCTATATCTTCGAAAATACATTTTAAACAACATTTTTTCGATCTACTTGTCCGCTTATTTTATACCTAAAACTCACACAAAAAAATATTAAAGTGATTTAAAAATATCGAAAATAAAAGTATTGGCAAAGAATGTCTCATTTATTCGTCGCTTATAGCATAACCGTTGATTTTGTGAAGAAATTGCACAGAATCATATGTGTAGAAAATTTGATGATCTATCTTTTTTGTTGGAACTATTTTTTTGTTGTGATTTATATTTTTGATAAAATACTGATTTTTCATCTGTTTTGTTGTTCGAGCTCCGCATAATATAGTGGATCGACTGCAAAAACTAATCAGATCTAAGGATGGCCATACCAAAATCAACACGGACGATCAAACGTACAAGATCTCAGATAACATTTTTTTCAATTGCATTTATGAATTGTTTAGAACTTCCAACGTCGACATTACACAGAAAACTATAATAGGGAAATTTTTATTATTTTCAATTTTTGTCGAGGTGACCAAATTCAATACTTCAACCAGACCTTTGCTCCCAGTCAAATAAAACGGAAAACATGCTTCTATAATATAATTCCGGCATTAAATCTAGCCCATAGGTATAAAATGAAATAGTCGAAAAAGTGGCTTTTGTGCTATCGGTAAAACAAGGTCTTCTATTTATTAGAAATCTTTATTAATTAAATTTATTTAATTAACGCAAATAAAAATGGCCTAACGACTACAGATATACATCTTGAAATGTCCAAGTAACGCGTTAAATTATATATGAGTCATTCCACTTCAATAATATCAAAACTGAGATCGATGTCTTCAAATTCCTCCAAAATGAAATATTTGAAGGGTATAGACTTGAAAAACATTATGGTAGAATATTTTTTTTAAATTTCAAAATGGCGGCCGTGAGGTCACCTTCATTGAATTTCTTAAAATTACGATACATATCTTTCCACTTTGCACATTTTAATTTTACAAGGATCATTTTTTTCAGAAAAATAAAAAGTTTCAAGATTTTTCCCTGGCTATTTAATGGTAGCATAGAACTTGACCTTGAACATAACCTTCAAGGTTATTCCAAGGTCAAGTTTATTTTTTTACATGGGAACTGCTATTTTTTTCACGGATTCGGAAAGAGCAACAAATTTTACGTCTGCATATGATATGGTCGATTTTCCGGCGAGGTCATAGGGATTTTCATTAAAAAAAATAAACTTGACCTCGAAATAACCTTCAAGGTCTTGTTGTAAGGTCAAATTCAATATCGCCATTAAATAGCGAGGGAAAAATCCTTAAACTTTTGTCTTAAACATTTTCCCCGAAAATGTCCTTTCGCTGAGATATTTTGGTGTTCCGGGACTTCTGGATCACCTGTATATATAAATATGTTAAAGGGTTGTCATGGGGACAGTTTTATGTGTATATATATATATATATATTGTAACGTGGCAACACGTTACAGCCGCAGTTTCGAGCGAGAATCAACTCGTTGGGATGCTGCAGTGCTAATAATAGGGGGACTGCCGCTGGAGGCGCTAATATTTTCCTAGTACTGCAGTCGCGGGGGTCATATCCGTTGGGTAAATGGGGAGACTGTCGTGATGGCGCTAATTTGGAGGATGTGACTCCAAACCGTGGAGCTAATACTACACCATGATAGGGGGGACACCCGATCGTGGCGCTAGTTTTTGAAAGTAGTTTTGGCTCTCGGGAATAAACTACCGCTGTAAATAATTAGAGACTTTGTCTTGCCGGGAGGCTCAATCCGGGACAATGGTGATTTTTATAGGGGGGACTGCTGTGGTGGCGCTAATTTTTGGAATCACCTTGCATTGCGTTAGAAAGCATAGGCGCCAATGTATTGAAAGAAGATACTGCGTAGCTAGTGATTAAGTTTAGTTAGTAAGCTATTAGTAAACCAGCATAGGCGCCAATGTATTGAAAGAAGATACTGCGTAGCTAGTGAGTAAGTTTAGTTAGTAAGGCATTAGTAAACTAGCACAGGCGCCAATGTATTGAAAGAAGATACTGCGTAGCTAGTGATTAAGGTTAGTTGATTAGATAGTTTTTAGTTTGAGCAAGTGCATAGTTAGTCGGTCTCGGCCTAAAGGATGTGGCCAGTAATTATTTAACAAAAAGTTTAGGAAATTTTTTTTGGGGGGGGGGGGCGGGGGGATTACATCGTGCATCGTATAAGTTCGTCTTGGGTTTCGTCCGAAACTGAAAAGAAAATTTTATCGTTTAAATTCTTTTCTTTTGCATTGTTTAATATTTTTTGATAAGCGGGTTTGAGGCATTATAAAAATTAGTACGCATACTTGCGCATTTTTCACATCATTTTAGAATATTAATTTCGTTAGAAGGTTCTCGGTATTTTGGTAATTTCGTAAACAGATTATATTTTGCATCGCGGATAATATTATATCGTTTATTGTTTTCGTTTTGAAATTCTCGTTAATATTTGAACATAAAGAGCCCGATTAGAAAGGTTCTCGTCGCTTTGTTATGATGGTTACGGGATAAACAAAGGCATCTGTTGTTTTGATAAAGGTATCGAGACAATGGATGTTTACGGCTTACCGCTTCTGGAAGTCTCTAGAAGGTTCCAGAATGCGTAAGGGGAATCGAGAGAAAAGGGGAAGAGACGCCGCGGGGAAAGCCGCGGTAGTCACGCGGTACTGCGGGAGCTAATCAGCGCGCTCCGTCTCTGGCACCGGCGGGCGGCGAGGACCGCGTTCTGGCAAGGCGGCGACGAGCCTCGGGCCATTCTCGTTCTGGCAGCGGCAGCGGCTTTGGAAGGTGGGCCTCGCTTGGCGACAAGGTAACACGGGTTCCGGAAGGCAATTCGATCTTTCGTTGTTTTACTTTATGTCGTTTTGCTATCGCCTTCCGGGATTCGTTCGTGAATTCCTCGCTCGCGTTCCTAAGTGAAGTGCCGCGAATCACTCGTGCTTTCGTTTCGTTTTTTTCGACTTTAAAGTCTTAATGGAAAGTGTAAATTTCGTAATATTTAAATAATTATTAAACTGGATATCGCCTTTGAATCTAATTCAAAGGGTTTAATTAACTTTAAAGAAAACCTTGTTGCGGCTATCGTCCTTGACATTGGTCATGGAGACTAAACTTTTCTTAATATTTAAATAATTATTAAACTGGATATCGCCTTTGAATCTAATTCAAAGGGTTTAATTAACTTTAAAGAAAACCTTATTGCGGCTATCGTCCTTGACATTGGTCATGGAGACTAAACTTTTCTTAATATTTAAATAATTATTAAACTGGATATCGCCTTTGAATCTAATTCAAAGGGTTTAATTAACTTTATAAAAAACCTTGTTGCGGCTATCGTCCTTGACATTGGTCATGGAGACTAAACTTTCCTCAACACTTAAATAATTATTAAACTGGATATCGCCTTTGAAGCTAATTCAAAGGGTTTAATTAACTTTAAAAGAAAACCTCGTGGTGGCTGTCGCCCTTGACATTAGTCAAGGAGACACTAAACTATCCTAAATATTTAACCAAGTATTCAAACTGGATATCGCCTTCAAATCTAATTCGAGGGGTTTCATTGATTCTAAAGACAAACCTTTACGGCTATCGTCCTTGAAAATAATCAAGGAGAGCACCCTTAATCATGCTATCTTTCACGCCTTTACCAAAATATGTTACGCATTACCTTGGAATTTATTCAATCGATAAGTGAAAAGTGGTTATCATCGCTAGCAGTCAATGTGTAAATTCTAAATCCGAAGCGTTTAGTTGGAACTCGTGGTGCAAGTCCCGGCTTCGTGGCGTATTTCGTTCCGCGGAAATAGCCGTACACGCGTTCGGGAGTGTTCGGATCAAGCGGCGCTGGCCTGCGTAGTCGAAGCTAGCGTCGATCGCGGATAATGTGGAAATCTTGGTTACCGGCCCTGTGTGCAACCGCGAAATTAATTAATTTCTTTGGCGCCGATATTCTCATGACGATGATTATGTGGAGGTGTGACGTGACTTTTTGTATTGAATTTTGTCCGAATACCTCCCGGCCCTTACGGGGCAACCCAAAATTTTTGGTCGGGAAAATTTGGTTTCGTTTCGTGCTGACGTCGAGTAAATGATATTGAAGTCGCGTTTCGGCATCGTGACGATAGTGTGGGGCTCGGTTTGAGGTTAACCCGTCCTCGCTGTTCGTGACCGCTAGTTTCTATCGTCGAGTTTCCGTTTCGAGTTTTGACTGCGCCTGCGAATACCGCCCTCTCCCGTGCTGAGGGGATCTCGGGGCTGAGCATAGCGGGCACAACATCACCTTGCGGCGCGCCTATAAATTCGGCATGCTTCGGCATGCCTGGCGCCCTTATTAACATCTTGCGCGTCGTAAGGTTTTGTGACCCCAGAGATTCGGTTGGTTTTGTATTTCGATTGCGGGCGGTTGCGAGCGGCGACGACGATGAAGGAGTTTTGGGGTTAAGTTTTTTTTTGGGGGGGGGGGGGGTCACAATATATAAAGTAGCTATTATGGGGACTTGTGGTCTATTTGGGTATGAAAAGTGTATATTCTGAGACCATGTTACTTCGGGGATATTTAAATATATCGATGAACATATGAGTAGAATACAGAACCTAGTTGAGGCGAAACATTGGTCTAGGTACGGTTCTGTAGAGGTTGGGTGAAGATAATTTATCGGGAGGGTCCGGGAGGCATTGTTAGTTTGGGGACATGTCCTCGAAACATGCGCAGCAGTTGGTATTCTTGAGTAGTCTGATGACAACCAGAATTCAATTCCAACTTTTTTTCTAATAATAACAGTTATATATATTTATATTGAGATACAATTTGGTTATATAGAATTGTATTAAACAAGTAATATTTTGTCTGGTATGGATATTTACCATCACACTATAATTCAGCGCTTTGTTGAATTGTCGCGCACCGAACGGCATGCAATGAAAGCGCAGCTAGGCACACCCTATGGCGCAGCGCATCAATGACCGTCGCGATATGCGCTCTTAAAAAAATCATAACTTTGTAACGGAAAGAGTCTCCATCAATTTTTTTTTTCAATGAAAGGTGAGACATTTTTCTACAGGATAACATATCATTTGAGGAAAAAAAAACCTGGACGGCACTTGAAATTAAGTTTAAAAAATATTTTATGGGCTTTTTTAGGCAAGACAGAATCACAATTTTTTTTCTACTTTTGCATGAAAGTGCTCATTTTTCTGAAGAACATGACACTTGTAAAATTAAAGTGTGCAAAGTGGAAAGATAGATATCGTGATTTTAAGAAATTCAATGAAGGTGACCTCACGGCCGCCATTTTGATTTTGTTTTTAAATATTCTACCATAATGTTTTTCAAGTCTATACCCTTCAAATATTTCATTTTGGAGGAATTTGGAGACATCGACCTCAGTTTTGATATTATTAACGTGGAATGACTCACATACAGGGTGATCGGCCAACCCCTTGCGACCCGTTAACCGTAGATTCTCTAGTTAATTTGGAACAACTATTTCCTGAGACTAAATTTCCGGGAACGTAGAGTTTTTTAATTATTCAAGATTATAATCTTGATTATCGCAGATGATTTCGAACGGGTCCAGTATTGTCGACTGAAGGAATGAAATCGAAGAAAATGAGCATCGTCGTCGAGCTGAGGTTTTTTGTTTTCGCGAGAGCAACGTAGTGGTCGAAAAGTGACTGCCGGAATTATCGATCGCAATTCGAAACGCTAAAACCTGAAAGTAGCGTCAAAAAAGATTCGAATTTTGAATTAATAAGAGACAACGAATTTGGTAAAATGATACAAAAAAAGATAACCTACCAATTCAAAACGATCGAAAGGAATGCAATATTGCAAAAAATCGTATTAATAACAAAATTATACGATAACAAATTGTTGCGTACGGAAATCGAGTGTTACATCGATATGAATTCTAGGTACTTAGGTGTCGGTTTTCTGCAGTTTCCCCACACCATTGCACACACGAATCTGGGTACCTTTTTTGTATGAAGACGGCTGCAGACGCGACGTGAGGGTGATAGCGATTCGAGTCGAGAGATCGTTTATAAGAAAATCGTTTTCGGGACGGAAAAACGAATTGATCTTCGATAAGTAGACTGAATCGCGCCGAAGGATTCAATGGGTGCTACATAGTCCGCAATAATCTGCTTCGGGGCGAGGGATTGGTTTGCAGCGCGGAGGGGCTCGTGGTCCCAAGCTTGCCTTTAAATGGAGAGTAGCCCGAAGCGTTCTGAGCAAACTGGGCTGACACTAGGGTGAACAAGAAGTTTCTAGGCTGAAGCGGGAAATGGTGTCCCGCCTTCGAATGGAAGTACCCAGGCGTTCCGAGCTGGCGGCTACGGCGACGAGCTAAGCTGGCGTCTGGCGAATATGAAGTTCGTCGGTTCGCAGGGTAGAAATTTGAATTTGCCTTCGGCGCGCGCGTGCGCGAGTAAGAACGCGAGATTTCGACTTCCGCCTTTGTCGTCCCTCGCGGCGAAAATCTGCGATTGGTGGGCGAGAGCGGTGCCGGTCCCACGGTCGCGCGATCGCGACGCCCGACGACGGTTGGGTCTCATTCGACGATCCGCGATCATACGTGGCGGTTCATGTCGATTTCTCGGCTTAGTGGCTCCACCCTTTCGTTTCCTTTTTCAAATAAATGGATTTTGTTGCCTGACATTGTGCCCATTATTCACTCCTCCATCAACAACATTTTTGGGGCCGAAACCCGGGAAGTAATTGCCGGCGAAGGTGAATTGGGACGTGATTGTGTCGGCGCGTGTGTGAAATCAGTGCGGAATTCGACGTGAACAAAGTTAACGCCACGTGAACAGTGACACTTGTGAAAGAGGTCGTGGATCGTCGGAGCGTGGCCGACGAGATGGTTTCTAAGAGAAGGAAGTCCGCGACGAAGGCGACCAGGACGTCGATCGAGCCCCGTGACGCCGTCCGGCGGAATCCGATGCGTCGATGTGCAGAAACGACGAGACACCACGAAGCCATGGCGACTAATTCGCCGTCGCGGTCAACACCGCGAACCGTTGAGGGAGGATATCGAGAGGACGCAACGCCATCATCTAGTGGAGGTTTACCTCACCAGCCTTCTCCTACATCGCCGGACCTGGCCAGCATCGAGTTGGTTCGTGGAAGGTTTGTAACGAGCGATGGTTTGCGAAATAGCGTCGATATGAATCGCGAATTTCTTAATTCCAATGTTCGTGACGCGCGTCGCCCAAACGACGGAAATCGCCGCGTCACGGGAGAGCTGCAAGTATGGCGTCCGCGACGGGAGATGACGCAATCCCGGCTGGCGGGACGCGGCGCGATTGGGAGATCGACGCGGGCCGTTCGAGTTTAGCTGTTAGATCGAGTACGATGGCGCCGGATATTGCTCGAATGCCCGAGAACGTTCGAGAAGCGATTGTGCACGCCGCTCGAGCGGCCGCGACGGAGAGTACATCAAGCCGAATTGTAAATCGTCTTGCGGTGGGCGCTTTACCGCGTTTTGACGGAGATCCTACACGGAGAGACTAGAGGCAAGATTTTCGTCCGGCCCTCTACGCGCAATAAAGGTACTAGACCACCCGACGAAAAATGTAGGTAGGCGCGCATAAAGATCGTACATACTCCGTGGCCAAATCGAACGCGCGGAGTATAAACATTCTCCCCACTCTGCCGCACGAAATTCCTCCAAAAGTCGAACGATTTTCAGACCTGGCTTGCACGATTTTCATGCATCAGTATAGGCATTAGACGTGCATGATTTAACCGGGCGATTTTCGCGTCATCGGTGTCGCAAACGATTGTTTTTAATCAAGTTCGGGTGATTTGTGCTTGTTTCGATATCTGTTCTGAAGTTCTCATATATGTTCAGTTAATTGTGATAAAGGTAAGTAAACATTACTTATGTTGATGTTGCAAACAATTTTTGTGAAAATATATATTGCCAATTAATAGAAAAACCTTACGATCGCCATATTAGTAAATGTACGTATTCTATGTTAAATTGCTATGTGTACATAAAGTAGGAATTGCTATTGCATAAACATTTAACGTTACAAATTTTATTAGGATTCTTTACAGCATAGCATATATAGTCGAAGGTACTATATAGGTATTAATATTAATATGAATGCATAATAAATGAGACATGATGTTTGTGCAAAATTCATATTAACCAATACAATGTTTCGTTGACAGTTTTATTATTACCGTTATTTTATTTTCGTTGTAAAATATGAATACCAGTAAGTTGCATTTTAAATTATGTGCTTATTATTTAGTTATTTATTTATTTATTTCATAACGGATATAATACCTGTATATAATACAACTTTTAAACCAATTATATAGTAACGCATGAAGATGTAAATAGAAATATTAATGACATTTATCGAGTGAATAATTATGACAGTTTACTTACAGATAATTCATTTCAATTCGAATGATTGACAGTTGACAGTTGCATTATTCACACAAGATTTATGTATAATATTAATTCACTTTCCAATTATTGAATATTCTTTATGGAGATGCTTATTTATATATATATATATATATATATATATATATATATATATATATATATATATATATATATAAATCCATTTTTATTAATTTTATTATAATCTTTTATGTATATACCCCTTCTTTTGTTGCCATTAAATATCAACAGGAAAACTTAGCCAGAAATACAGTTACAGATAATTTGAATTAGGAATTACATTTTTGGTCTTAGTAAAGAGCCACACAATTTTCATCAATAATAACGAGCTTTAGATTTTATTCGTTTAATTTTTACAATATTTGGTTTTGTATCAAACAAATATCGTATATCTATAATTCTTTATATGTAATTTAGTTTGGTTAGAAGCTATATATATATTTGGTACTACGACAAATATTATATTAATAATGCTTGTAAACACACAGACTTGATTGAGATCATTTGTTTTCCAACCAACGAATATAACGAAGCTGTGTTGATAATAAAAACTGCATTAAGCACAAGTTATAATACAGCTTAAAAAAATTATATATCAAACTTACATATTTATTAGGGTAATAATTGGATACTTGATTGAGTAAAATTTGACCAGTTTTGAGGCAACCTGTCAAAATAAATCACAAAATTACACTCTTACAACATATATAATATATATATATACAGGGTGTACGAAAAGTCCCGGGACGGTTGAATAACTTTCGAAAGAATAAAATTTTCAAAAATCGCCGAAACACGTGATTCGATTTTTCAAACAAGCTATCTTTTGAGGGGGGGTTTCGGCCCCCCAACCTCAAGGGGGGCGGGGGGCACGAGGGGGGCCAAAAATCTTAAATGGCAACATGGTTTGAGTGGGGGCTCATTTGAAAGGTATTTTCGAGATGAATTCAGATCACTGGTCATAGAGGGCGCTGCGATCATTTTTCGCAGAGATTTTTGACTTTTTCAGATCTTAGACGTACTAACGTTTGAAAAAATGAAAATTTCGAAGTCGCCGAATCGTGTAATTCAATATTCTTAAAAAACTTAAAAAACTTAAAATCGTGTAAAACAATATTCTTAAACGGGTGTCAACCCGTTTCTGAACGTTATATTGAAAACCTCTTTTACTTGTATCTCTCCGAAAAATGATCGCAGCGCCCTCTATGACCAGTGATCTGAATTCGTCTCGAAAATACCTTTCAAATGAGCCCCCACTCAAACCATGTTGCCATTTAAGATTTTTGGCCCCCCTCGTGCCCCCCGCCCCCCTTGAGGTTGGGGGGCCGAAACCCCCCCTCAAAAGATAGCTTGTTTGAAAAATCGAATCACGTGTTTCGGCGATTTTTGAAATTTTTATTCTTTCGAAAGTTATTCAACCGTCCCGGGACTTTTCGTACACCCTGTATATATATGTGTGTGTGAATTTCATCATTTTATGTCTTATTTGTACAGAACATGAAAACTGTAAGTATTTTTAATAGTTAATCAACCAACCGTTTGAATCAGCTGATGCATGGGTCCTAACTTCACTATAAATTTCAGTCCAAGTTAGGATAAAAAATGTTCAGTCCTTCATTGAACTGGCAATTTAGTCCAACAGGACTCATGGCATTTTCAGTCCGGCCAAGATTAACTATTTTATCCCTTCGAACTGAAATTCCAGTTGAACAAATTGAGAGTGTAAAAGATATTGAAATTGAAAAGTACGTTTTGAGACGTTTTGGTCCGAAATTCGACTGTGTCAATTAATTCTAATCAATTATTTTCTCTATGTATAAATGAATTTTGTTGGGTCAAATGAGTCTTAATTTATTTAACTGCTTGTTCATTAAACATATTCCTTATAAATACATAGATGCATATGCAAATACACATACACATGTGCATATATGTAGTTTGTAACAGAGACTTCTTTAATTTTCAGATGCATGAAAGTTAACATAAAAAATGTAATGTTTAATTTTGTCTTGGTTTTGGGTTTTTCCTGGGCTGTTACTTTGTTTTACTTTATTACTATTATATTACAATCACTATTTATTTCAATGCTGATGAGAATCATGAGCAAAGTTAGGAATGATCGAAATATAACTTAAAAATAGAAGATAAAAGATATAAAATACTATATAAAAAATGTGTGGCATTTGGATACATAAAGGATGTCTATTTGAGAAATAATCATGCATGCATTCACAAGTACTCTCAATTACCTGACCATATCCATATATGAATATTGATGTTTCCTTGAATAACTTATTAGCAGTTCAATCTTTTTAACAGTTTTATTTTCACCTAATATCTATGCATTTTTATATTTTGTGTTTTCCGACTTTCAGTTATACAGTGGCACTAGCAATTTTTATGTTCATAAGTAATTAATCGTCAGAATGTCAGGAAACCATTTCCATTCAATAACACCTTCATCGACTGCATGCTCGACTACCTTGCTAGATTTATCTGCACGTAAATGGTCATCGACTCCAGAACCCATATGTGTTACCGAACTAAATGAGTGTGTACTGATTGATGTAGAATCGAATTTTATAGATAATACTTCAGAAAGTTGTCCTCGTGCTTCAGCAGGTAATCACCACACTAAACATTTTGTACAATTGAAATGTAGGGATATGGTTTTGTAAAATGTTCAATCATATATCAGTATCAGTCTTCGTCATGTGTAAAAACAATTACATCTGTAATAAAAAATATCACCAGTGCATTGTTTCATATGTACATGCATGAAAACAATTTTGGGTAATTCTCATAGGATAAACTGTCTTTCTTTTTGAAATGACTGCTTGATCAGTAATAATTAATTTTGAAATCTGTAAGGATGACAAAATATTACAACCATTCAAAGTGTACATAATTTTTATGTAACCATATCCTCAGTAAAGGTAGAATTTATTTTATTATTATACAATATACATATTGTATGGTAATAAAATACAGTAGTAAATCATTATATATTCTTATAGTACACGGAAAAAAATAGTTGCCTGGTTCGATAACAAAATCAGTCAGATGTAGTTAAATTGTAAAATATTAGAGATACTCGAACATTATTCAACAATGCATCACATATACAAGAACAGAAAATTGCAGCTATCGTGGAATGACAATTTTATTATATTTATTTGCAATTAATAATATATCTCATATTTATAAAAAATGTATATAGCAAACATCTGAGGCATATAGTATTTAATAAGGTTGTCAAAATAAGTGCATGTTTGTTATTTATGTATATTATATGTTATCCTCATTAATATACATATATTTATAAATTAGTTCTTTAAACTAACATTTTCTACTCTTACTATATGTGAAGTAATAATTGTAATCATTAATTTTTTTCCGTGAAGGTATATTTATTTTTGTAATGCAGTGAGTGTAATATTCGATTTTAGGGGTCTGAAAGTTACATCACGTAATCACATGGGTATTACGTATATATTTCGTCGCATTTTTCACGTATAATTGACTGTTACACTTACTACATTGACATATACATTTGCAATTTGTGCATAATAGATGTCGTTGTTTTTATGCGTTCGATAACTGTTCCGTATAGAAAGTGGTGACTCCGAAACATATAACTACGTCTATGAAGTATTGATGAAAACCTACGAGGGACAATTTATGCTTGCAGCATATAATTATGAAGCAGTAGAGGACAATTTGAAAACCTTACTCGACACCAAGAAAACGACGTATTTTTCAAAAAGCAAGATCGCTAAATTGTTGATAAATAATGAATTTATTCGGACCAATTCTCTCACGTAAAATTATGAATTATATTTGATAGACATAACAGCACATTCATCTCGAAGTATGTGTAAGACATATTTTAGTACAAGGCTAAAATTGTATGGAAATAAATGTACAAGATCCTGGTAACAAAAATCACTTGTGCATTATTTATTAATCTGTTTTAGTCACTTATACTTTATTTCATGAAAAAATTCATTTTATACATTGTATGGAAAAGTACAGTGCTTTGACTCTGCGTGTGAATTATACTAAAAAGAGCAAAGGTTTTAGAGCAGTATACAGGGTCATCGAAAAGTATCGGACTCCCCTAATATCTTCAGTTAGAATGCACTTAGGAGAAAATGTCCAATAGCAAAGTTGTATGGTTTCAAGCGGGAAGTAAGATGATGTCCTTGACTTTGACCTTGACCATGTCCTTCAAGGTCATTTCAAGGTCAATCTTATTTTTTTAAATAGAACCCCCTACATTTTATTGCATATTCTTATAGCTTATCTCGAGAGCTTTCCAAAACACTATAATAAAATATTTTTTTATTAAGTACTTTTTGAGTTATAAAGGTTTGAAGTTAACAATTTGTTAAGTGGTGTGCGAGTCCGACCAGTTAAGTATTTTCCGATTAATGTATTTTCTTTAAACCAATTAATTGGTCTCATTATTCCGCGCACAAAAGTATTAAGGTTATGATTACTGAAAACTAAATAATATTTTACAAGATATTCTACATTTTGTGTCAAAAAATTGTTAACTTCAAACCTTTATAACTCAAAAAGTACTTGATAAAAAAATATTTTATTATAGTGTTTTGGAAAGCTCTCGAGATAAGCTATAAGAATGTGCAATAAAATGTAGGGGGTTCTATTTAAAAAAATTAGATTGACCTGGAAATGACCTTGAAGGACATGGTCAAGGTCAAAGTCAAGGTCATCATCTTACTCCCCGCTTGAAACCATACAACTTTGCTATTGGACATTTTCTCCTAAGTGCATTCTAACTGAAGATATTAGGGGGGTCCGATACTTTTCGATGACCCTGTATATAAATAATAAAAACTTTTGCTCAGTCTCGTGTCTCAATCGACATTTTTTAGTATAATTCACACGCAGAGTCAAAGCGCTGTACTTTTCCATACAATGTATAAAATGAATTTTTTTATTAAATAAAATATAAGTGACTAAAACAGATTAATAAATAATGTACAAGTGATTTTTATTACCACAATCTTGTACATTTATTTCCATACAATTTTAGCCTTGTACTAAAATATGTCTTACACTTTATTATATAAAACCCCTCAGACTACACCACAGACTGAAGTATTGAATTTGATCACTCAGAGTAATTAATGATCGAGTTTGATACATAAGAGATGATACATAATAACGAGGAGATAACACTTGAACATCAATTCACGTAAAAGAACTGAATTAAGTTATGCGTTACTCTGCAAAATAGCGATTACTGTGGCTCTTATTTGGCATAGGAGAGGTTGTTGTAAGATTTCTTGATGCCAATAAAGACGTATATTTTTCCTTTTTTTTTAGGCGGGGAATTAGAAACACCTATTTTTATTATTAGTATTATTATTATTATTATTATTATTAGCATGTAGAACAATGTATTGTAAATGTGTTATCTCTGTGTTACCAAATTCAGCATTTCGTAATTTACTCCACCTTTTTATCTCACTTACCAACCATGCTGCAGTGTGTATACGTAAATAATTATAATAAACATGTAGATTTTGATTCACCCGTTCATATAGAATCACTGCAGAACGCTTTGAAGAACTGGCCGAATTGACAGTGGCTGTCTTCAAAGACCAAGAAAAAGGGTGCTATTACGTCCCTGCCGGCGAAGGAAGAAGTGCCAGCGGTGCCTTTGTATCGTACTACAAACAGCAAAGGGAGAGGGAAATAGCCATTGGACGTTTGACACTAAACCGAAAACGTAAAAGAGATTCAATTGGTGCGCACATTAAACATTTCAACAGAAAGATAACGTACTATTGAAAATATGTATAACAATATTTACTCTTTCTTTCAGATTTAGATAACTCGTTTGATTTTGACGCCCTTCATATCAGTGAATTAGCAATAAGCGAGGAGTTTTTGGAGAAGTGGGGCAATGTTTCTGACCAACGATTTAAGTTCTATGAAACAAATGATATAGTAACTATTTTTAAAACTTTCCCAAATCTCGCCGTGGGACCAAGTTTGGTATGAGATTTACTAGTATCTTTCCTCTTTTCTGAATATGCTTAATAAACCATGCATTTGTAGGTGCAAGCCGACTTTCAAAAACTGTTGCCTTCAAAAAGTACGGCATTTGAAGAAAATTGGCCCACTGTTGCCAAGAAGATTTTGAAAATCGCAAAAGCGCAGCGCAAAGATCATGAGGTGTTGAGGATTTTGCAGGATAACGATCCGTTGGTTGACGAAGGTTTGTTTCAAACACAAAATTACGTGCAGAACGTTCAGATAATTTACCATTTTGTACATTTTTAAAAATATTTTCAGTACACGAGCAAACAGTAGCCCTATGTTTACTGCCCTTACTATTTAAACGAACGAGGAAACCGACAGGGAAGTTGCAGCCAAGGTGGAATCCTGACAGACAGGAAATTAGCGAATCATTTTTGTACCACATAAAGGTAATACAATTTCAAATAATCTTTTCATTTTCTACATTTCGAAATTCTTCGTCCTTTTCTGAATACAGTACGGCTTTAATATATCGGGTTAACCCTCCTACGGTTTAATTAAATTGCAGAAATTGGTATGAAAATGGTTCATTTTATCCAGCGTAGAAAATTTGAAATTTCATCGTGGATTAATAGTTTTTTAGGTCACTGATTACATATCCAAGGTCAGTTTTCAGAAATTCAAAATGGCGGATCCAATATGGCGGATATTTTTGAATATTGTTTTAAAATTCATTTACAGTTTATTTAGCCCGATAAATCTCGGGTCAAACCGCAGGGGGTAAACCCATTAACGCCTGAAATGACATTTTTCTTTTTGTAATTTCAACGAAATATTTCGTTTCAATTGTAAGACAAAATTTTTCTGCGCAAACTGAAAATGGCGTCACCAATGAAAATTGCTTTGAAAAATTTCTTTACGCTATAATGTTAAAACTATGAGGTTTTTTAAAAATGTGCTAAGAATTAACAGTTCTTAAAAATTCATCGAGAAATATATTGGAGTTATTCCAGATTTTATTTATGACATTTTTGAAAATTTTGTATATAAATTTTTTTCCAAATTCTAAATTATTTTAAAAAAAATCTTTAAAACAATTTAGTGTACTCTCGGATGAATTCTAAGTTTTTTTTTGTTGTTTGCAATTTTTTGTAAAAGTTGATAGTTTTCGAGGAATTGAATTTCAAATATTATAGTTTAGGATTCCCCCCCCCCCCCTCCGAAAACTACACGGAGAGGGATACGCAGAACTGGGTCATGTTTGACAGCACTGGCTCGCGTTTACGCAGGAGCCAGTCCTGTCAAAACGGGAGCCAGTGCTGTCAAACATGACCCAGTCCTGCGTATCCCTCTCCGTGTATCAACTTTGACAAAAAATTGCAAAGAACAAAAAATGCTTAGAATGAAACCACATGGTTTTTATATTATAGCACACAGAAATTTTTCAAAGAAATTTTCATTGATGACGCCATTTTGCGTGAGGTATAAAAGAAACATTTTTTCTTAAAATTCAAATATTCGGTCCACGTTTGTCCGTAGTTTGAATATAATCCCAGCACTGTAACAGTTCAAACAAAATTGATAAGAATAAATATTTCCAATTTTTTGACCATTTTTTTTTCAAATTTGGCGCCATATTAGAATTCCTGCCCGCTAAAACTCAATTTTAACCACGGAATCTTGAAGAGCGACCTCAAAAATAGTAGGATATGTACCTTACAATTTTTTCAATTTGATTTTGATACGAAATATTTGATTGAAATTGAAACTAAAAAAATGTTAGTTCAGGCGATGGGTTAAACTGTACTCCCCTGTTTTTTAAGTTTTCATTTTTTAAGAAAGACAACAATTTTAAAATCCGTAGCCCACTTATTGCCGTGACTGTTTACAGGAAACTGAAGACTGGGAAACCCGCGTGCAAGAGGCGAAGGCGAAAATAGGTTTCGTCTACACTTCAAAGAAGCTGCCGATTCCATTGCACGTCATAATTATTGGGCCTTCATTGAGAAATATCACGAAAACAATAATTGCACTGGGTGATGGTTGCGAATATCAAACATCGTCACCATCGTCGGGGATCAGATTGGGCATGCAGTGCATGACCGTTTTCAAGAAAGAATACCCTATACCGTGCAACCACCTGTGGCAATTCCTGGGAAAGGCGGTGTTCAATTTCGATGTACCAATTCATTTCAATAATGTCAATGCTATGATTGAGAAAGTAAAAAACGCCGTAATATAAATAATAGTGAGCCCTTTATTTAATGTGGATGACCTGTAAACACTGATATAGTTAAGTAATATATAAGGAAATAATTATATAAAAATGAATATTTCTGATAAATATAAAAACATATCTGCGAATACACTAGATAAAGGAGTATTAGAATTTACTCTTTTATTGTATAATAATCCGCTATTAACGCGTAAATCCATCAATGATGTAATTAACATGGTAGATAATTTCATATCAGGTCTTTTTATCCCTTTTCTTCAAAAACGCATCGAAGAAGAGTTGAAACCAATCACCGATGCCAAATCATATGCTAAAGCTCGCTTTATTTTGGACGACAATAAAAATATCTTTCATAAATATTTAACCGAAAAGTCGAGATTTAATGTTTATAGGCAAGATAGTATATTTGTAGACCCCGAAAATTTTGAAATAGGAAAAGAACCCGCTTATGACCAAAAAGATGAGCAAAATGTGTCAGTTATTATGAAAACGATTAACGCTGTACACGTGCCTCTTCCGGCTACTTTGAAAACGTTTTTGGAAATACCGGGAGTATTCGATCAAATTACAAATTACTTGAATGAATTGGAACATGAAAAAGTGTTAATATCAAATTTCATACAGGGTGATCTATGGCTGCACAAATATAAAATAAAACATAAAAATAAAATTGTTTTCCCATTATTTTTATACTTCGATGAATTCGAAGTGGGGAATCCCTTAGGAAGTCACGCCGGTGAACAGAAATTAGGAGGTGTGTACGTGTCTTTGGCCTGTCTCCCGCCGCATTTAATCGCTAAAACGGAGAACATTTTTGTTTCCACCATTTGTCATGCCAAATATTTAAAGAAATTTGGAAACGAAAAAGTTTTTAAAAAATCCATCACAGATTTAAACAGTCTATGTGATGACGGCATAACTATACGTAATCATGGTGAAAACATACTGGTTTACTTCGAATGTGTATTGGTTTTGGGGGACAATTTAGGCCTTAACTGCACATGTGGATTCGCGGAAAGTTTTTCAGGGAACCATTACTGTAGAATTTGTTCTGCGAATAAACTTCAATGCCAAGAAATGGTAATAGAAAACCGATGTCTTGTAAGAACAACTGAGTCTTACGATAACGATCTGTTAAAGAAAGATTTTTCCACCACAGGAATCAAAGAATCGTGCGTTTTTAATAAAATTAGGAATTTTCATATCGCTGAAAATATATCAGTGGATGTAATGCACGATGTCTTTGAAGGAATTGCTGTTTATTCCATTGGGCAAGTACTCCAAACTTTGGTAAACAGTAAAGTTGTCACATTGGACATTGTAAATAACAGAATTGAGGCGTTTCCTTATAACAATATGGAAAAGAAAAACAAACCAATGCCCTTGTATTTTAGCCAAACTAAAGGCAAACAAGAGGTAAAGATAAAGCAATCGGCAGCAGAAATGCTTTGTTTGATCCGATATTTAGGGTTAATGATTGGTGATTTAATTCCTAGCGATAATCAACCCTGGAAATTATATCGCTGCATTCGAAAAATCATTGGCACGATAACATCACCAAAACTTCACAGAGGTGAAATGATGAACTTGGAGGACCTTATCAAAGAACACAACACACTATACATCACACTTTTTGGCAAATTAAAACCTAAAATGCATTTTTTTACGCATTACGTCCGAGTGATGTTGTTGAATGGCCCAGTAATTCACTTCTCTTCGATGATGTTCGAGCGAAAAAACAAAGATTTAAAGCAAGTAGCTGTAGCAACACTTAACCACATAAATTTGCCATATACGATCGCTGTACGCCTCCAATTACAATCATGCTATCTTAAAGAAGTGACTTCCTTCACAGGCGGTGACATCAAACTTGGAGCAACGAAGAACGAAGATGTAGAAGGCAAATTTAAAAATTTTTTTCCAACTGAACGAACATCAATTCAGACATTAAAGAGCATTGAAATTCTTGGTCATATATTTCCTGAAGGAACGATTTTAGTCACTAGGATAACGGATGATGGCCCAGAGTTCGGATTTCTTAAAGAAATTATTCATTGCGGTGATACGTACTTCTTAATTGAAGAATTTGAGACGTTATACTTCAACGACTACTATTATGCATACAGTGTACAGTCCACAAATAATAAAGTAAATTTTTTAATGAATACAAAGTTAGTCCTGAGATTACCACCATGCACAAAAATTGTTAAAAATGGAGAGGAATTAATAGCAACGCGATATAACATTTAGTCTGGTATTTAATGTTACTCTAATAAAGACAGTATGTAAATAAATCTAAAAAAAGCGAAAACTAAAGTGATCTCCCGATATTTTCATTCTCCAACCTTCTATGGCCTGATTTAAAGTGTGCAACTTTAAATTACAAACTGCTAATTCCATTTACGGTAAGTTAATTAGAAGTTCGAATAAACAACATTTTTAGGTGTTGCAGATATCATCGATGAATATTTGATGTTTATTTTTATGACTTTGTATTTAATTCTACTTCCAACAATGAAATTTTCATCGTATGAATAGTTCAGATCTGAAAAGTAGCCGCTATTTTTGGAAAACAAAGTATAGAATTATTATAGAATATAATTTTAAAAACTCCTGTGTAACATTCAAACACTTCAATTGTACAAAAATGGAATACAATCAGCATGGACTCTAATCATAAGAAAAATTAAGATGAAGTGTATATCAAAATAATTATTTGCATATATTATACTTAGAGTAGTCTCGCTGTATTGGCGCGATGCAGTTTCGTACAATCAGTAGAAGATTTTAAGTCCAAAACCTACTCAAGATAATAGTTTTTCTATCAACATAAGAAATTTAAGGTTTAAAACCTTCTTTCGATAAGAGTTTTACCTTCAGTATAAGATTTTAGATCTAATGTCTTGCTTCAATGAGAGTTTGGCCATCGATAAAACCTTTTAGGTCCAAAACCTCCTCTCGATAAAATAAGATTTTAGATTCACCATCAGTAAAACATTTTTTATCTAAAACCCTCTTTCGATAATATAAGATTTTAGTTTCACCATAAGTAAAACAATTCTAAAACCTTCTCTGGATAACATAACATTTTAGTTTCACCGTCAACATAACATTTTACGTCTAAAACCTTCTTTCGATAATTGTTTTTACATCAATATAATTTTTTAAATATAGCCTTGTTTCGATGAGTTTGACCATCGATAAAACCTTGTAGGTCTAAAACCAGTTCTCGATAATATAAGATTTTAGTTTCACCATAAATCAAACAATGTAGGTCTAAAACCTTCTTTCAATGGAAGCTGTACCTACCATGGAAATAAGATTGTAGCTCTAAAACTAAAAAAAAACAGCATTTTGCCAAATTAATTATGTCATTATTTTCAAATAATTAGTATTATTAATTAATGTTATTCGATAACTATTTGGACATATATACAGGGTCATCGAAAAGTATCGGACCCCCCTAATATCTTCAGTTAGAATGCACTTAGGAGAAAATGTCCAATAGCAAAGTTGTATGGTTTCAAGCGGGGAGTAAGATGATGACCTTGACTTTGACCTTGACCATGTCCTTCAAGGTCATTTCAAGGTCAATCTTATTTTTTTAAATAGAATCCCCTACATTTTATTGCATATTCTTATAGCTTATCTCGAGAGCTTTCCAAAACACTATAATAAAATATTTTTTTATTCCGTCCTTTTTGAGTTATAAAGGTTTGAAGTTAACAATTTTTTGACACAAAATGTAGAATATCTTGTAAAATATTATTTAGTTTTCAGTAATCATAACCTTAATACTTTTGTGCGCGGAATAATGAGACCAATTAATTGGTTTAAAGAAAATACATTAATCGGATCCCCCTAATATTTTCAGTTCAGACTCGCACACCACTTAACAAATTGTTAACTTCAAAACTTTATAACTCAAAAAGTACTTAATAACAAAATATTTTATTATAGTGTTTTGGAAAGCTCTCGAGATAAGCTATAAGAATATGCAATAAAATGTAGGGGGTTCTATTTAAAAAAATAAGATTGACCTTGAAATGACCTTTAAGGAAATGGTCAAGGTCAAAGTCAAGGTCATCATCTTACTCCCCGCTTGAAACCATACAACTTTGCTATTGGACATTTTCTCCTAAGTGCATTCTAACTGAAGATATTAGGGGGGTCCGATACTTTTCGATGACCCTGTATATATATATATACACCAAAATATAAACCAAATACATCAACAATTTCATATGAATTATTCCATTAAGGTTCTGAATTCATTGAGAATTATTTATACATTCATTAGCGATAGACAATTACTGATGTATTATTATAATAGAACTTACATATTAAAGTGCTACAAGGAATTAAAACTTATTCAAATTCATCGGCATCTATTACAGCATAATTATTGATATATTATATATTTTATATTACTTATTATTAATATATTTATACATACTACTTATGTTGGGTAGTGTTATATTTTTGATTATTTTATATATTATATATTTCTGCCAGCTTTATACCGGATCTGTGCATAGATATCTATATCTTCAGTAGGATACTCGATGAGTGCACAAAATTTTGTGCTGTAATATACTATTATGTATACCTGGTTAAATAATAAAATAAATAAAAAAAATAAAAAAAATAAAAAAAATAAAAGAATTTTTAATAATGATCGAAGCACATACAGTGTGTATATAACATTGTCTAATGTCGATTATGTCTTTGACATGGTAAATACTTTTGCTGAAAACGATGGTGCTCTCATAATTATTTATCATGTCATAATTTTGTGAACATTTAAACTAAATATGTCAACATTTTGGTTTTTGACCATATTCCACCATATAAATAAAGTAAAAAAATACACACGTAACTTCACTTTCCTATCATGATGTCATAGGAAAAGTCTGCACGAAAAAGTACTTTCAAAATGATACCTTCTAAATTTAAGGCAATTATTTGTTTACTACAAAAAAAAAATGATTCATGTGTTAAAAAACAAAATTTTGACATATTTCACCTCATTTCTTTAAAAAATTATGCATGATAAAGAAATTCTGAGGCCACCACCGTTTTCGGCAGCAAAAAATACTTCGGAAATGACACTTTGCATAAGGCAAACAAAAATAAAATACGTATTTATTGCACGGTTAAGTCATGCATGACGTAATCGTTTGAGACTGCCGACTACCGCATGAAAATCGTCCGAGCCAGGTCTGAAAATCGTCCAACTCTTGGAGGAATTTCGTGCGGCAGAGTGGGGAGAATGTTTATACTTCGCACGTTCGATTTGGCCACGGATTATGCACGATATTTATGCGCGCCTACCTAGATTTTTCGTCCGGTGGTATAGTACCTTTATTGCGCGTAGAGGGCCGGACGAAAGTCTTGCCTCTAGTCTCTCCGTGTACCCAGTGGCTGCATTTCAAGCAGGCGTTTGAACTTTCTTCGGATCTCGGGGGGTTCTCTGACCGCGAAAATGTCGCGCGTTTGCATGAGGCACTCTCCGGTAGAGCGCGAGAAGCCGTCGCGGGCATGATGATCGGCGCGGAAAGCGCGAACGCCATTTTTGAATTGCTGCGCAGGAGATTCGGGAATCCGGACATAGTCGTAGGAAAAATCGCGGAAAACTTGCGTAAACTGCCAAGAAGAGGCGCGTCCGGGGGCGATATTGTAGATTTCGCGACCGCCTTAAAAGGAGGTGTTATCGCTATGAAAGCGATGAATTATACGGGTTATTTGAATAGCCCCGAACTTATGCGCGACATGCTGTTAAAGCTCCCGGAAATAATGACATTTGCATATGATACGTATGCCGGTAGCGCGGATCCTTCCGAGCCGAAACTTACGTTACGTTATCGAGATTTTTATACGAACGTGCCAAAAACTCTTGTAAATCGGGAACGAACCTGTTGCGCGAAACTCAGTCGGTGGCGTCGCGATACAACAAAAAACCTCTGCACAGAGCCGTATACACGGCAATTAGCGCCGAAAAAAGTTCACCCACAAACATAAAATGTCGATTTTGTGCCCGGTCAAATCACGGGATATCCGAATGCCGAGATTTTTCCACGATTCCGATGGCCGAGCGATGGGACTGCGTTAGGAAGGAAAACCTTTGTTTTGTCTGTCTCGAAGTAGGACATCGCGCGGCGGGATGCAGGTCTGGACAGGCGTTTTGGGGCAGAGGAGATCGCAAGTCGAATCACCCGTTGCTACGTAACGACAAACCGGCGACGCGGGAAACTATATCGCATCGTTCCAATAAAGCTTATCACGAAAAAACAGCGCCCCAAAAGAGGCCGCGAAATGTAACCAGGACGAACACCGATGCCGCGAAATGTAACCAGGACGAACACCGATGCCGCTCGTGCACCTGCGAGTACGCGGAACGAGAATACAGAGGCGTTGTGACTAGATAGGGAACGCGTACTTTTAAAAATAATTCCCGTGACGATCACCGGACCGATGTCGAGCGTGGCCACTTACGCCCTTCTAGATGACGGCTCGACTATCACAATCGTCGACGCGGTCATGGCCCGCGCCGTCGGCGCAGCGAGCCCATGCGTATCGATCGCCGTGACGGGCATCGCACCCGATCAAACGATAGAGACAAAAAGCGAACGTGTAACTTTGGAAGTAACGGGAAGTTTCGGAACGCACACGATCTCTGGGGTTCATTCTGTCAAAGGGTTTAGACTGCCGAAACAAACATTGACGAAGAGTCATATATGTGGATTCCCCCATCTTCGAGAAACCGGCCTGCGACCGTACTATGATGCGACGCCCGCCATTCTTATAGGGCAAGATAACGCGCGCTTGATTACCGCGTTCGAATTGCGCGACGCAGGGAGAGTGTTCCCGATGGCATCGCGTACCTTGCTGGGGTAGGTTGCGCATGGCAAGGCCCTACAGTTTCGTTCGCCGGTATTACCGGAAGATGATTTGAAGCGCTTTCATTTCTCAGGCGTAGGTCGAGACCTATAGAATTCGCTGCCCGACTATCGTACAGACGATTTACACGAGTTGGTGAAATCTTGTTTCGAATTGATGCTCTTGGAATAGGAAATGTCGCACGGGCATCACCGCAAGAATTTCGCGCGCGTGAAATTTTGGAGAAAACGACGAGAAAAGCGGGCGACGCGTGGGAAACGGGACTTCTCTGGCGTGACGATGAGATTCGTTTACTATACGCTATATTATAAAGAAATGCAGCGTTTCATAGATCTCGGATACGCGGAGGAAGTTCACGAATCGGGATCGGAGGGCCGTACTTGGTATCTGCCGCACTTCGGGGTTACTAACCCGAGCAAGCCGGGTAAGATTAGGCTCGTCTTCGATGCCGCTGCAAAATTCGGTACGAGCTTAAACGATTGTTTAGTCTCCGGGCCGGATTTATTGCAGTCACTAATAGGCGTGTTAATGCGTTTTCGAGAAGGAAAAATCGCGTACAAGGGAAATATACGCGATGTGTTTCTCAAGGTGAAATTACGAAATCTGGATCACGAAATCCAGAAGTTGCTCCGTTCGATTGTCGCGAAATGCGCAATGTGTAAAGCGATTCGGTCGACGCCTCGTCCGCCACGTATGGCAGATTTACCCGCAGCGCGAGTTGCACATTCCTTACGGCCGTTTACTCACTGCTGCGACCGGGAAACGGTGTCTCGCCTTCGAATGGAAGTACCCAGGCCTTCCGAGCTGGCGGCTACGCCGACGAGCTAAGCTGGCGTCTGGCGAATATGAAGTTCGTTGGTTCGCAGCGTAGAAATTTGAATTTGCCTTCGGCGCGCGCGTGCGCGAGTAAGAACGTGAGATTTCGACTTCCGCCTTTGTCGTCCCTCGTGTCGAAAATCTGCGATTGGTGGGCACGAGCGGTGGGGGTCCCGCGGTCGCGCGATCGCGACGCCCGACGACGGTTGGGTCTCATTCGACGATGCGCGATCATACGTGACGGTTCGTGTCAATTTCTCGGCTTGGTGGCTGCACCCTTACGTTTACTTTTTCAAATAAATGGATTTTGTTGCCTGACATTGTGCCCATTATTCACCCTTCCATCAACAACACAAATAAAAACAATACAGATAAAAATGATATTATAAGGAATAAAAAGATTGAGTCACGAAAAAGCATAAAAGCAAAAACGCAAAATAAAAAATGGAAAAGAACTAACATGAATTTGTTTAATTCATAAATACATCTTATTGTAAAAAAGCTAACATACTCAAAATTTAATCACCATATAATAAAACCTTTTCATCGTTTCCTTTCCTCAATAAAAACTAAATAAACGATGAAGAAAAAGATTTTTTTTTCTTTGAAACACAAAGCAGATACTTTAATAAAAATAAATAATTAGCGGAATGCCAATTCTGAGAATGTGAAGCATTACCAAAAATTTAATTCAGTGGAGGCTGACGTTGTGGATGTGTCAGTGTCCTTGTCCCCGGGGAAGGCTGCACGATTGGGTCCACGCTCCTGGTCAGTGCCCTACACCAAACACTACTCTTCGCGTAATTATGAGCGGAATTAAGAGCTCGTCCGAGGCTGCGTGCGGTCTCTCACAGAATTTACTCAAATCGGTGCGTGTGTAACAGTACGCGGTCCATCACGGAATGAGTTGCCGGTCACCGCGGACTGTTAACGGAAGCGCTCCAGCGCCTCCGCGTGTCCGGACTTGGCAGCTGATGGCACTAGGCCGAAAGAAGAGGAGGTAGAGCTGCGCGTGCCCGTTGGTCTCGGACCTCGCCCTTGGAGAGAGAGCTTGATTGATCGTCCCGGTCTGTAGGAGAGGAACTCCCGGCAACGACTGACGACGAGAGCGAAACAGCGGAGAGGTATAGATACCTCCGTAATGCGTATACTATATAACGCGGCTGGCGGAGGCAACGCCGACGAGGGGGAATTCCCCTGAACCCACTCCTCGAACTCCGGGGATGCACGATTTCTTCGCTGCGAGGTTAGATCTGTGACCTCGTCACAAAACAAATTGTTACTATCAATCAAAGGTAAGCGATTTTTTATGGGGTTAATAGTTTCGAATGTTAACTGAAATCATTATCGACTCACTATTTAAAACACCTCATGTATTTATTATCACAGCCATGTAATGCTGTTAATTTTCCAGATATTAAATTAATTGATAATTATAAGTCATAATTGCCGTTTAGTGCTCCTCTTGGTAAATAATATTCTAAGTAGGATCATTCCGGGAGGATAGCACCTCCAATAAAAATGAAAAAAAGAATAAATTTATACATGCATATTATTTATGTACTCCAATAGAACCCAATCGAAAAGTAATTCCTAACTACTAACGTAAACTTCGAATGTTATATGGCTCATAGTGAATTCATTAAAAATAGTATTAATCAACAACATCAGTTAGTATAGATTTATGAAGTAGATTAAAATTAGTATTTCACGTTAATTATTGAACTATCAAGTAATTGTCATATTTATAGAAATCATTTCCAAACAACACAGAACCACGTTTTGAGATTCAATTTTTCCTATTAAACTTTTTGAACTTCAATTTTTTCCTATTGCAAGTTTATATAATCGAATTGATCAAACAACTTCATTCAGAGTTTTACGCGAGCAGCAAGTAATTGTTAGTAACAATCTATTTCTAGAAAGCATTTGGAAACGGCACAGAACCACTTTTTCAGCTTCAATTTTGTCCTATTTCAAGTTTGTATCATCGACATTAATAAGCAATTTCATTCAGAGTTGCACGCGACTAGCAAGTAATTCTTATTAACTATTTATTTACAATAATTATTTCTAAACGGCACAGTACCACTTTTTGTGCTTCAATTTTGTTCTATATCAACTCTATATCATCGTCTTGAACAATCAAATTCATGCAGAATTGCATGCGACTCGCAAGTAATTGTTATTAACAAGTTATTCATCAAAATCTTTTCTAAACGGCAGATAACCACTTTTTGAGCTTCAATTTATTCCTATTGCAACTTCATAAGTAGTAATGTGAGTACTATGGGCCGTCGTACCAAATGTGACTCATCGAGGCCACTTACCTCTTGGCGCCCCGAAGAGTCAAGTTTGCGACGTCCCATAGTACCCACAGTAAACTAATCACGTGACTCTCTCTCTCTCTCTCTCTATCTCTCTCTCTCTCTCTTAGATAATATTATAGAACTACAACTTACCTCGACGAGCATATGACCAGCAATGTATATTTCGCCAGTTATCCATCTAAAAGGGTAAAAATTGCCTTTTTTTTTGCATTTTTCGCGTCTAACTCGTTTCCCTAAAATGCTAGCGAAATATCATATACAACAACGTTGTAGAGCTTGAAAAGGCAAAGAATTTGGCCCCTCATACGATAATTTATAAAAATTGAGACCGTCGGGAGACGTTTTAATCAGAAAACAGGCGAAAAATGGATTTGGCATTACAAACACGTGTACCCGGAGATACGACTCGAGATTGACTGAGGGATCACCGATGCATCTTACTACAATAGCACCGGCTGTCGAGATAGCACGTGGACTTGTTTTGAAATTCAGCACATTCCACGAAGACACACATCTCGATGGTACAATACCCACCATTTCGGCTAGTACGGCTGCAATAGTGGCTCGAATGTTGGCCTCCAATTCACCAAGTGTCGTGGGTTTATTGGCATAAACCTTAGATTTTACGTAGCCCCACAAAAAGTAATCCGGCCAGTTGTGAGGGCCATTTCTCGAAATTAATGACTCACCGAACTTTCCTCGCAATAAGTCCATTGTTGCGGTTGCTGTGTGGCAAGTCGCACTGTCTTGTTGAAAGAAAACGTCGTCCGCTTCAATATCATCAAATTCCGGAAAGAAAAAATCTGTCAACATCGTACGGTATCGCTCCCCATTCACACTTACGGTTCGTCCATCTTCATTTTTGAAGATGTAAGGTCCGATGATGCTACCATACCATAAACCGCACCAAACAGTGAGTTTTTCCGGATGTAATGGAGATTCATGGATCACTTGAGGGTTTGACTCACTCCAATAACGACAATTTTGCTTATTAATAAAGCCATTCAGCCAGAAATAAGCTTAATCGGAGAAGATGATTTTTCGATGAAAATCGCGATCGTTTTCCATCGCTTCCAAAACCCAATCTGCGAACTCACGACGTAAATGATGGTCATTTGGCTTTAGTTCTTGTGCCAAAATCATCTTATACGGATGCAAACCAAGATCTAAACGCAAAATACGCCACATAGTCATCGTAGATAGACCCAACTCTTGCGAACGGCGCGGAATCGACACATTATCGTTGGCGGTTACACTTGCCTGTACAGCGGCAATATTTTCGACACTGCGTCCACTACGGGTTCTATTCGGTGGGTTCCTATCGTGTAAAGTAAATTCACTTTCCAACTTACGAATTATGCGACGAATGGCGAGCTCAGAAGGAGCGGAATGACGACCATATTTTGCACGGAATGCTCGTTGAGTAGCAACAAAGCTTCTCGAATTTTGATAGAAAATTTGGACAATTTCCAAACGTTGTGGTAACGTGAGCTTGTTCATGGTCAAATGGCAAACCTTACTGAATACAATGGACGCAGATTATCAACAAACGGTTCATAAACATAGCCGTTATGACCTTTCAAATACCTATCATCGCTATTGGTAAACCCTTTAGTTAGTTTGAAATCGCGACCAATCAGATATCAGCTCGTATCTAGTACATACATACATACATATATACATACACACCATGTATGTGTATAAAAATTATATTTAAATAAATCACAACGAATAAACAAATTAAAAACGGTCGAATGTGGTGAAATAAAATCATAAAAACGGAGCACTGGATAAGGAAAGATGAATAAGGAAAACGTGAATTCGAAAGGTATGTATGATGGAAAAGTAAAAAGCATATATACAGTATTTATTTATTTATTAATGGACAAAATTGTATAATACTAAAGTAATATATGCATAACCAACATAACCAGTACACATTTTTCTTTTTGATTAATACATTTCATTGCTTTATTTACAGAAGAAAGGAAAGAGTCAGTTTATCGTTGCAGCAAAAGACTGATATTTTAAACCGAATTGACAATGGCCGAAAACACGGTGATATTGCAACTGTATAGTTGCAATATAGGGTATTGCTCGGCAAGCAGTTTCGAATATTGGTCAATCCAGAGATATTAATCTGAAGCACAATGAAGTGTTGCTCACAGAACAAGTTTCTTTACAAAAAAAGATATATAGAGGTGTGGAAAACATGAGCCTTGAAAAAATTGTATTTTCCTGGTTTCTTCAGAAGCGCGAACTTAGAGCTGCAGTATCGGGGGCTAATATCCAAGAAGTCGCTCGAATGGTGAGTTAACGCTTAGGTGTCTCATCCGCATTTCAAGTGAGCAATGAATGGTTATATTGTTTCAGAGAGCGACATGGAATTCGCCAGTTATCAATGCAAGGCGAAAAGCTCTCTGCAAATGTGACTGCGAGTGATGATTTCTGTAAAGATATCCATGACTTCATCGAAAAGGAGGGCTATGCTCAAGATAATGCGTTTAATGCAGATGAAAGCGGACTGCAATGGAAGGGACTCCCTGAAAAAACGTTGGCAGCCAGAAATGAAAAATCTGCTCCTGGAAGAAAATTAGCAAAGGATAGACTTACCATCATCGTCAGGTACACATAGGGTGCCACTTTTTGTTATCGGGAAGTCCAAAAAAACCTCGTTGGTTCTATAACGTAGACATTCTTCCAGTCGTTTATGCCAGCCAAAATGGTTCGTGGATGGACCAGCAATGGTTTATTACGTGGTATGCAGAAGTATTTATATCATTTGTACATGGAATACGGATTTACGAGAATGAGAAATTTCTTCTATATTGCGAGGTGCCATAATTGAGAGGGCCATTATTGAGGGGTTGTACTGCTTAGCAATAATAAAATCGTTCTGATCTAATAATGTATAATTTTTAATACCGTTCCATTTATTCTCAATACTTTTAACTACTAAATCATTAGAGATATTGGTGAACATCGATACTACATCTAATGAGATAACTTTGTAGTGTTTTGGTATTACCGTGTTCTTTATTTGTTCAACAAAGGACCAAGAATCTTTAATATTTGTGATATTCTGTCCTAAAACTCTTGAAAACGATCTTGGACAAATATTTTGCTAGTTTATAGGTTAGGCTGTTAGTAGACGAAATGATAATTCTAAGCGTTTTTATGGATTTTGGGAAGACCATACGCTCTCGGTGTTACAGCATGTCTGACAGTTTGTATTTTTAAAGTGAGATCATCAATAAGCAATGCCGGATCTGAAGACTGTGAGGCCCTTGGACTATATGTGCAATTGTGCCCCCAGTTTAAATTGAATCGGAATCGCACATGTGTTGCTGTGCGTGTGTGCGCGCGTATACGGGAATATTGTGTGTGCGGAATTTATGCCAAGTTATTCGTACATAAATTATGTCTTCAGAAATATTGATTTTCAAACGACAAACCCGGCCAGTCCATAAGTTAACCTCTATCTCTAGCCGCACGACTTGCACGTAGACGGTGTTTGTTTACACTTTTCGGTGCAAGAGTGCAGAAACGGTGCACGGCTTGAAATTCACTAATAGTATTAGGAAGTTTTACGCGAAGCTGTACCGCCATACACACTGCGGCTGGAATTTATAGTCGCGGTAAACTGAGATCGTGATCTCGAACAGTGAACTCAACCAATGAAAACGCACTATCTTACGGAATTCAGCAATCACAAGACTATTTCCCTCGGTTAGAGATTACGATGTCAGTTTACCGCGACTATAAATTCTAGTCTGAATGGTGGGCAACGTGTACGTCACAGACGTTACAAAGTGCAGGCTTAACGTGCTGCCGCCTGGCGGTACAGGTTCGCGTAAAACTTCCTAACGGGCGTCGGGCGGTTTGCCAGTATCATGGCGCCGCGAGAGCCCGAGACGAGGTGGCGATGAACAAAATCGAGACGAAGGCGAAGGATTGCATTTTTTTTTTGACGGAGGGGGGAAATGCATTAGGCACCATGGGGGGTTGAAGATGTTGTGTAACCCCCCGTGTGTCACACTCCCTCACCTGTGATGTTAACGGCAAGGTTTACCGACTAAAACCTAACCTTCCTTGGCTCTTCAGAATCCACATGTGCAGTCTGCAGCAGAAAAGTGGCTCCGATATCCATCTCCTCCGCTGCAGACTGCACCGGGCCATTTCATTTCATTTACAACTGTAACCACTTACTCTACCATTGGGTTAGTGGTTACAGGATATTATGTGACCTCAGTAGACGCAGAGATCCCAGCAGCACTGCTTTCTGCATTCGGCCTGCGATGGAATTGCATGTTCATGGCAGGCCGGAATGAGTTTGATGTTTTCGAGGAAAGTTGGTCTCATTCCTCCCAGCACTCCAATTATCAGCACGAAGAGCTTGATTTTGAATCCTCGATACAGCTTGCGAATCTCGAATAGGAGTTCCTGATATTTTATCCGTTTTTCATCCTCTTTGTTGACTATATTTATCTCTGCTAGTGCAGAGAACTCGACCACGAAGATGGATTTGTGATCGAAGTCAACAAGAACGATGTCAGGCTTATTGGCTGATATTTGCCTGCCCGTCGGAAATGAGTAATTCCAGTATATTCGGCAAGACTCATTCCCGACTACGGATTCAATATCAGTGGGGACGTACGGCGATACTGGGGTTGCACCAATACCATAAGTGCTGCGAAGATGGTAATACAGCACTCGAAGAGCCGCATTGTGACGTTCGATGTATGCTGAAACTGCATATAATGGGCATGCTGCCAAAAGATGCATTAGTGTCTCAGCATGACATCTACACAATCTACAAAGCGCACTCTGTACCGCCTGGTGTAAGACGTTCTGGCGATACGCTAAGGTATTGATGACCCTATCCTGGCATTCGAAGATAAAACCCTCGGTCTCGGATTTCAAGCCGGCTGATCTTAAGAACGAGAAGGTCATCTCTGCCGACAAGCCAAGTTGTTGGATATTTCGAAAGAATTGTCCATGCAATGGCTTTTCGATATGCCTTCCCTCCAACATACGGAGTTGTTCCTTCCGTATGTTAGCCCCGAGATGCACTGGGCACAGGTTGATGACTGATTCAGCTTCCTGTGCACCGCTACGTCCCACGTTGAAAACCAGACGGAGTCTTCGTGCCGCTCGTTCCGCCGCGTTGTACAAAAACACCCCCTTCCCCTGCATTTCATGCTGATGAACTAGCATAATCAGGGGATCCTCCGTTCGATTAATCACGCCGCAAGCTGTTTCGAGGATCAATCGGTCATGCATACACTCCAGGCTCAAATGGCCGCGACCTCCCATATTTCGGGGCAAATACAATCGTTCCACGGAAGATCTTGGCTGTAAACTGCGTTGCATGCAAATCATCTTCCGTGTGCTTCGGTCAAGATCCCTTAGCGCGTCAACGTTCCACTTCAGTGCTCTAAATGAATAGAGCACTGGTGATACGGCAAACATATTCGTGGCTGCCACCTTATTTCTCCCGGCCAATTCTGATGACCAGATCTGACGCAGAATGCGCCATTATTTCTTAATGATGGTGGTTTTAGCAGCCTGCACATCCTGGACATGCCTTTGAGGTACGCCCAGGTATGTGTAGGCTTCTTCGGCGCTAAGGTGGCGGATGACATTTCAGTTGACGAGCTCCATATCGTTGTTCCTCTTCCTCTGTGCAAATGAACGACTGCACACTTGTCCAATCCGAATTCCATGCCGATATCTCTCGAGTATGTGAGCGCGATGTTCAGAGATCGATGTAATTGATCCTCGCCTGATGCGTATAATTTCAGATCGTCCATATAAAAAAGATGGGTGATCTTATGTACACGTTCACCAGGCGGTCCACACATGTACCCTTGAGATTTCCGGAGCGCAACGGATAGAGGCAATAGTGAGATGCAGAAGAGCCGAGGACTCAGAGAATCTCCTTGATAGACACCTCTTTGGAATTGAACCAGTCTAGATATGGTTCGACGCTTGCCCGATGTCATCAGAAAGCGTGTTTTCCAAAGAGGCATTAGTCTTCTACAATTCTCACTATGTTTGGGTGGACATGGAGGCGTTTGAGCAACAAGCTTAAAAGCTCGTGTGATGTTGAGTCATACGCCTTCATGTAATCCAGCCAGGCTATCGACAGGTTACGCTTGTACTGGACTGCGTCCTGACAAACACACCTGTCGATAAGCAAGTTGTCCTTGCAGCCGAATACACCCAATTTGCAGCCTCGTTGTTCTACTATCCGTTGCCACACCTGTTTCACGGATTTCTCAATACGTTCGTTCAAGATAATAGTGAACAATTTGTATAACGTATTGAGACACGTGATCGGTCTATGGTTTCTCGGATCGGACAAGTCTCCCGATTTTGGGATCAGTGTCGTTCGGCCCTCCACCAGCCAGTGCGGAATGGGTTGGTCTCCATTTGTATAAGAGGTAAATATTCGGGCTAGGTGTTGATGGACAGAAGTGAAATTCTTCCACCAATAGTTGTTAATTCCATCCCAGCCCGGCGAGGAGAAATTCCTCGCTCCTCTGATGGCATTTTTCACCTCTAATGCACTGACGGGTGGGCAATCTTCACTTTGTTGTGTGACTTCGTCGCACAACTCGGTGAAGATTTCAATACCTGGAGTGTCTGCATTAAGCCTAGATGTTTTATCGTAGATTCTCCCCCAGAATTCCTCAACTGCGGCCATCGACGGTAACTCGCTTGAGGCTGCGATACGATGTTTGAAGAGGTTGAAAGGATTCGTCCAAAATATTGAGTTTTGTGGAACTCCATCTTCCCGTCTTTGCAGCCTCTTTTTGGCATTGGCCAAACCCCAAATTTTATCCGCCAAACGTTGCTCGATGTTCAGCAACTTCAGCTTGTTCAGTGTGTGATAGTACATCTGTAGTCGTGAGAACTTCTGGACTTTAGCCGTAAATGAACGGCCAGATGTTAAATAGTCGATCACACACTGAATTCGGGAAGCGAGTTTCCGTGTCAGTCGAATCTTACCGTTCAATTGAGACATGCGTTTTGTAACCTGCCAACTCCCCTAAATCTGTGTCAGATTTCGCGGAGTCACCAGATCACTTGCAGCCTCGTAAACGGCACAATTGACTTGCCACAGGTCGCAGTCATCTGGAAGACCATCCAGAAGTAGGCTATTTGCTCTGTCTAATTCTCGTTGTTTAGGCCAAATATGACAACGAAAATTTTGCCTAAACACGAGTGTCGTGCTTTCATAATGTGGAGCATCTCTCTCAGCACCGCGTACGGGCTCAGTTGTTATTGCCCGCACATCCGGTACCGGTTGACAGCTGGGAACAACGAAACCTATCCGCCTCAGATAGGCCACATAATCTCTCAGTTGTCGTTGAGAAAAGCGATCTGCCAGTTCGGGATGCATCCCTGCAAACCGACTATGCATTCGCGCCATGTAGCCTCTCTGTTGCGGACAGCTCTCCTCGCAGCAGCGCATTAGATCTTGCCTGAGATCCTCCGTCCACTGAAATCGTCCGTGGGCATTCATGTGTCGTTGTCCCGGGACACCTGTTTCGGCTCCTCCACCTCGGGACTGGGCTGCATCCGAAGCAGCCCGATGGTCAGGAGCCCTGCGCGTTGAATTTCTTGTAACCGCATTTAAAAGGAGTAGGGTGGTTGGCCCTACTCCCTGTTGTTATGCCTCTCTCGTTTGTCTCTTACCTCGCCATCCACTGGGGTTGGTTACCCAATCTCTGGCAAGGTTGCTAAGTGTCCAGGGCCCACCGGCTCTAATAAGCACACGTGGAGGTGAGAGTAGGCCATTTGGGAAAATAGGCTGAGATGCAGTTTTTTGCATAGCCGCATTGGGTTACGTATCATTCCCTTTGGGCCCATTATTATTATTATTATTATCATTATTGTTATAATTATTACTATAAAAGTAATGTTGTTATTAATTTCATCTGTAAATAAAGCGATTTGGCATAAATCAACCACTTTCAATTAAAATTTAATTTTTTTTATAAACTGGCTTCTTTAAAAAGTAAAATTAAAAATTACTTATACAATAGATTATGGTGCCTCCAGACTCCTGCGGCCCCGGGGCTGAAGCCTCTCTAACCCCCCCCCCCCCCCCTTAATCCGGCATTGTCAATAAGTTTGTATTTATGACAAACTTTTATCATATAATTTATTGGGGTAGTTGCCGTATATTCGAACATAGAAGTTTCATAAGTGGAGGAATCTGACAGAATGTCTTTCATTTTGAAATCGTATTCCGAGATACTCGTGGCTAGTGTGTTGTTACCCTTAACTGTCCGTATGAAAAAGATGTCAGGATTTTCATTTTCAAATTCCTTTATGTAAAGTATACGTTAAAAATCACTGTTTGTACATTAAGATCGGTACTCGGTTATCGATGTTTGAAGTTTAACATGACGACCAAAATCGCCGAAACGTTAAAGGAGACAACATATATTGACAAATATCCAGAAAATGGCTGGAATTAATTAAGGCCATTAGGGCAATAGATTGTGTAAATTTTAGCAGGATCGAAGAAAACATTTCTTGCGGGTGGATCACTTCGCGTGGAATGCTCCAAATGCGACTTTGAAAAATTTCTGGACCTTTGCAGATTTTATAAAATAAATGGCAATTGTCTTATTCAAGCTGTTTTTAAAAAGGCAATATATTGATGAAAAATTTGACATGTCGTTGTGAAACATTGATAAATATACACGCGCATACGCTTGCATGAACACACACCTACACGCAAAGATACACATGTGCACGGCTTGAAGTTGGTAAATTCCGTGAAACTGACGAGCCGCGCGTGGAGTCCTAAGCTTGAGCTCCGCAAAAGATATGCATTTTTATGCATTCTACTTATTTCGATCGTTTTTAGAAATTTTGTTTTAAAACTTATTTTATTTATTAGTTAGTAGTTTCAATGCTTAATGAGTTGTTTAACGAGGAGTGATCATAGCATCCCCTAGGTGTGCTGCTTTTTATTCGTTTTACTCGAACCAAGGTTTAAGATTTCTCTATTCTTTAACATGTTCTATCAAAAGAATAACCCATTCCGTCTTTAAGTCATTATACTAAGTATAATTTATTACATATCATCTAAAATGAAATCGAAATATGTTCCATTAAACTCATTTATTATATTTACAGGTGGGGTGGATGTGTTGTATCAGTTACGACTCGAAATCAAGCAGAAGCCTACCTAGAAATGTTACACAAGAAGTTTTATTCAGAATATAGTGAAGAAAGCGAGTTCAATATAGAAAAATATGTATTTGTAACAGAACCAAAACAAGGAGCTGCAATTTATATTCCATAAAATTTCATTAGTTATTAATATTATTTACGAATATGAGTGGAGTGTATTCCTTTATTATTAATTTAGAAAACCTTTATTTACCAAATGTACATTCAATTTTTAAATAATTAATTCCATGGCTTATTTGAAAAATGTAAGTAATGTATGCTATAAATGCAATATCAATCGTGACATATTATATATACCAAAGCCTTCCGTTGAATTACATATCAACTATACTATCGTATAATTAGGAAAAAATCACTATACGTAGTTTAGGTCCGTCGTTGTCCAAGAATTCCATATAAAGATATATAAAAAAGTAGAGTGGTATAATGATATATACACCCTGTCCACAGTATTTTATAATAATTACCTACTAGTAAGCCAAATACAGGGTGTCCAAAACTTGACCACAGTGCTCCATGACATTTCAAACAAAAAAGTGCTGCAACAAAATTGTCAAAAGTGACCGCTTGGCCTGAACCTGTATTCAGCAATGTTCAGCTTGTTGATGCCGTAAAAATGGTTGAAATGTGCATCAAATTGCAAAAATTGTGACAGCGTATCGTGCGATATCATTCATTTCGATAAATAAAACATTTATTCGGAGGACCCTGAAATTGATTGAATGGACTATCAAAGTATTAATTACGTGCTAATGATTATTACAATGTGGAACTTCCCAAACAACATTTCAAATGTAAATAAATATACTATATAACGTTTTCTATTATTTTAATTTTTCTACGTTATCTAAACACTACGTTGGCTAAATATGGCAAATAAGCAAATTGCAATGAAATTTAATTAAAACACTAACTTCCAGCGATTAGCATCAGATACCCAAAATAACACGACTGCGGAGGCGGGATGGGTCAAAGGACGAAAAGCCAAGATACACAATGCAAGAAGAATAAGTTTAAATATGATCTATATTGTTGAGTAATTCGAAAAACAAATAATAAAAAAATGCATTTATGGACGCAAATGAATGCAGTGTGCCAGAGCTGCTCAATCGCGACAAAACTCTAGCATAATTTAATACAATCATACCGGTCGACTGATACGCGATGCAACTTTATGTGGGAGAGATAATAGGGAGACAACCGGTACTTAAATTTTACGCGGAGTTCGTTCACTAATCCCAAATGAAGGTGGTAACTAAAAAACACAGGTTTGCCAGATCCTTTTACAGACACACGTCTTCAGCACTACACGGAAAAAATATCTTTGTAAATTGTAAAGAATTATTTCAGTACTCCAGGATAGATACTTTTACACGCCGATGTTTTATAAATCTTATCAAATTTGTTATATTTAATGGTAAAAAGTTCATTAACATTTGGTAAACTTTTTATAATTTTTAGATTGACACTTTGTAAATCTGACTTCAGTAATTCATACAAAATAATATTAGACAAATTGCGAAAATATTTGGAATAAAAACTTAAATACGTTTATAACCTCGCCCTTAAAGGGACGAGGCAGTAACTCTAAATTTTTCGTAAATAACAAAAGGGGGAACGGGGGCGCGGGTTCCAATCGCGCGACGGCGGAACTTCTCGCGAGATGACCGGGACTTATTTCACTGGTAATATCGGGGTACTAATAAAAAACCTACTTATAGGTGATTCTTCCGGCTGACCGGTTCGCTGCTCCAGGGGACTCGGTTGACACTCCTTCCTGGGTCGGCGGTTGAAAAACTGGCCTCGGTTTTCCTCGATCCTGCAGAGCACGTCCTTCCTTTTCCTTTCTTTTCTGCGGAGCACGTCTCTCCTTTGATGATTTCGATACCGGGAACTTTTACGTTAACGCGTGGCGCGAACAAGCGTAAGCTATCTTATCGAGAGCCTCACCGATACTGACTGTTCTCCCTCGTGCTCTTCTCTCGTACGGCGATGCGCCGTCGAGCCGGCGCGTGCGCGCTCCAGTGACCGGCGCGAGAGAGGGGTTCGTACTGGGGCCCCTATCTGGGGACGTGCTCGCCGGGGTGATGACAAACACCGTCCTCGGGGTCTTCGAGGTGGGAGGGGACGACACGGATCGCTGAAAAGTGCTTCGTGGGTCACCGACTCGTCTCGGACTCGATATCGCCGCTGTGTGTGAGAGAGAGAGAGAGAGAGAGAGAGAGAGAGAGAGAGAGAGAGAGAGAGAGAGAGAGAAACGAGTGGAGGCGCCCTCCGGTACAACCGGTCCGCCTACGGGAGGGGCGGGACTTGGTGGCGGGGTTACGCCCGGCCTCAAGAGATGACGCGGGGTGCGGCCAGCGTACCGAGCTGTGACGGGTTTCGTCACACGTTTATATATTTTACAAGAGTGCTTTATACACCGTAAAGATATTCCGTGTACAAAATTAGTTTTGGAAAATTTTCATTGCCTGTTTGTCTCTATCTTCCTAAGGTTTATTATATTTGTATGTTTAAGTATTACACGGTTCTTATAGACAAACTATAAAAATAGTTCTGTAAATTGATGCGCAATGTACTGGGGGCATACCCGTTCTGTTCTTGCGGGATGGACTACTGACTGAGGTGACCGCTATGTCTACTATTCGCCTGGTTCCTCTGTCGGCGAAATCGGAATATGTATGTAGGTAAAGTAGGAAATACATGTACGAGTAAATTTGAATTTTCGCGGGCAATACTACAGTAATATGTCGATAGATGGCGTGGAAGGATTCGATCTTTGGAATGTTACATATCTGTTATATGCGAGCGATTCCTTAGCGTAGTATATGTGCGAGCGACTAGTTAGTACTTAAAGGTAGGAATTTGTGTGTGTGCATGCGTGTGAATTTCATGTATTTAAAAATTGAAGTTGTGTATATATGTATGCTTACTTCACATATTCTTCAAAATATCATGGAACTATATTTTTCAAAAGCTTGTAGCTATGACATTTTACAAAGCTCTTTTGGAAATATGGCTACACAATTTTACAGAACTATCTTATAAAACGACTCCAATCGATTTTACAGAACTGTCCTGTTATATTTGCAACAGATTGACGTGCAATTTATGTCTGCCAGAAGAAATGAACATTTCTACATTTTATAGAATTGCTTCGCTAACATTTACTGATATATTATTACTTTATTCAAAATATTTTATCGATTTTTATAAGTAGTTGGATTATAAACTTTACGAATTTGTCCTCCGTATCCGTGATTAGTGAAATACTGTCGTAAGATTTACATGCATAATTTTGCCGTGTAATTTGGCGAAAAGGAAGGCGGTAAACGCGGAAACGAAAAAACAATATAATAGCAAATCTGTCTGGAATTCTGCGAAGGGATTCATCGATAATTCTACCATTATCTCTCTTACCATATGCATCGCGCTTTGTTGCTTCTCGTGCTCCCTATAAACATACTTAAATAAAACAAATAAAAAGCTTAGCATAGCAAATATATTTATGTATGTGTATCAATGCTTATTAATCGAAGGAGACCTGTAAAGTATACAAAACTCTTTCCTAATCGAATCGTAATAGTGCGGGAAAGTTGCCATTTTTTATTACGAATTCAGGGAAAAAAAGTTAAAGTCAGTAAAATATCAGAAAAATTATGCCCCGATACAGATATTACTTACGACCTGAGGGATATTGGGGAAAGAATGATTAGGACTTTAGGATCTATAAAAATAAATGTGGTAGCCATAATCATAGAAATACAAGTTGTAAACGAAAAATTTCTGAATAAGGAAGACGGAATACTCGTCGCCTAATCATCGCAAAGATTAAAGGGTATTCAGTGTAAAACAATATCGGCCTTATTTATACGGCAGAAAATTTACGCTTGTCACTATCACCAACCTCTGAAATTTTTCAACACTATGAGAAATTTGAACCTTCGATTAAGTCGGTACCGGAGTAGGATCGAAACGGAAGACAAGAAATGGAGACTGAATAAACGATGCGCGCTTCAGAGAATGGAAAAGAGCGCGATAGAGATAATGCTATAACAGAGTCGGATAATGATTTAACATTACAACTGAATTATGAAGTTAGTACTATCTGCATGGCATGGAGGGCATCTTATGAACTCTGCTAGGAAAATGACAACATATCAAAGGACGGGATTTGTATTTTCAATTCATTGATCATATTGCTAAATATGGGAATAAACTCTGTAATAATCTATTACGAAAAAATCTAGTGGATAGCCACCACCATAGGTCTTGCGCTGAACAGGAACGCGGATGAGCCATATTAAAATTAGTCGTTCGCCTACGGTGACGACAATATCATAAAAATATTTTCCCGGCATTATAACACTAATATTTGCATTAAAAAATGTGATGAGAGTATAGAATACTATCACGTCAAGTCACAGGTCTCGCGCAAACCTACCACCAATGTTTAGAGCGAGAGAACTACACTCCGCTTCGCTCAATTACTGGGAATAACGAGAAAAGGAGTATGGCAATTAAATTTGCGCCTACTGCGAACTATATGGGCCATATGCAGGGTCAAGTTACGGAGATTGAGAAGGGTCAGGTCACTGATATGTAGACGCTGTCTGACGTGACAGAAATCCGACAGGGAAACGGCTACAAGTGTAAGCAAACCGCCCGAAAGAAAGAAGTTTCGAATAAGAGACAGCAAGACCCAAATATCAGTATAGAAGATGATAATCTAAGAAATGCACAATTAAAAACATAAATCACCAATGACCACATTTTCTTGCAATCGACAAGATCATGTTGCATATTTCACGATGGCCGATGGTCAATTGGATAGCGTGATCGCAATTACACTCGCGGAAAGATTTTTAATAAATCAGGATGATCCACAGATAAAACGACTGAAAGTCGGAGAGATAGAAAAGGAAAGAGATATTTTTTCGGACTAGTAGTAAAACGATTCATCGACGATAGAGCGTTGGAAAATTATATTGTTAATCCATGAGATTTCTCAATCAGTATTAGTTGGATATAATTCCACTCTTATTTTCTGTAAAAATAACCGTGCTATACCGGAAGCAGTCCAGCGACTCGCCATTATTAAAGGATATAACGACTGAATAGCTGGAGGACACAAGGGCGTTACAAAAACCCTTAGATATTTAGGCACCTACCGCCGATGTTACGATAAACGGCAATCGTTTTGTTCAAACTCTTCAAGATTTACTAACAAAATATTCCGTTGCGATTTCCTTGAGCGCGGCCACGGTACAGGTCGTTGCCGAAGCTTTCGCAAGACGTTTTATCTGTAATTATGGGGCACCTGTTTCTATACTCACAGATTAAGGTAAATGTTTCACTGCAAAAATCCTAAAAGAATTCGCAAAAATCTTCAAGATTAAAGCCGTAACGACATCTGCTTATACTGAGAGAAGTTTAAGATATAAGTCGTATCATAGATATAACTGCTATACGAAAGCTGAATATCCCTTTCCCATCGACTTTCCGCACTGCGGTTCTCTTAGTTTGATACGTCTGTCGTCTCAGAACATTACAATAGTTGTCCCGATGGTTACGTGCGACAGCACTCTCTCTTTTCCCGATGACCGCAGTCCCAACGGATAGATACGAATGCGTGTGTACCGTGTGTACCAGGGCGGTCCTTGAAAACAAAATTTTCATGCCGCCCCCAAGTCGGTTCCAAATAATTCAAAAACAACCTCTGAATTTTTTCAGATTTTTATGTGGACTCCTGAGGGTCCCCCGAGCTTCGAAAATTGGCATTTTTTTAACATTTAACATTTATTTAATTATTTTTCACCGTATTTCTACTGGCATTTTCAACGCAGTCGGTGTAAAATTCTACCAAGTGAGATAACTTTTCTTGGATCTTTTCCGAAGACAATGAGCGTAGTCCGAACAAAAACGATCGTTTATCGTTCGAGTTTTTTCGTTTTGAATATTGACAATTTTTCCTCACAAAAAATATTAAAACTCTAAAATGGTAGTGCGACATTTTCTCCACTCCACTTTCTCCACTACATTTTTTCCACGACTCCATTTCTCCAGACGTTTACGTTGAATAGCTTTAACTAAATTTGTTCTTTCAGGAAGCTGGCTGAGAACGCCTAAGGGCACTTCTTGAAGCTCATTGCGCAGAATTTGTGCTGGAGGAGCTTCGGGGTGAGCTTCTGCACGTCGTTTTAAATTTCCTTTCAGTTTCAGAGCACTAACCTCTTCTAAATCTGGAGCGTGCGAGACATGATCAGATTCCTTTGAACACTTCACAACTTCGATGACCTTAGGATTTTAATAATTTTTTATTTTTAATTCTTCATTTAATTTCGACTTATTGATACTAACCTCTCCAATAAAACGAGTAACAGCACGACAACGACATTCCGGATACCTTCGGCACTTCCAAAAAATTCTACCTTTCTTTTCTTCACTTTTTGTGAATAGAAATCCATCGATATGTAAAAAAGAGTTTTTTGTTCCGCCAAATACAAGTTCAATAACCATTTTACTTAAAATTTAGTGTTTTGTACGAATAAAGGTACTGCAAGATTTTGACACATTGAATAACAACTGAAGTTGGCATCAGTTGATCATAAGTAATCGATGGAAAACATATATAAGTGGAAAAAATAACTGGTGGAAAACATATATAAGTGAAAAAAATAACTGGTGGATAAAAAGGTTAGTGGAAAAAAGAATTAGTGGAAAAAAAGGTTAGTGGAAAAAATGGATTGGAAAAACTAGTGTGCAATCCCCTACAATATCCCAATAACTTTTTTCGAATGCATTATAAAATTATGTACCATGAAATTACGACTTCCGCGTTGTTTTCCGATTAAAATAACTACTGGTTGAGCCAAAAAGGATCATTTTTAACCGAGATAGAGAATTTTTTATGAAGAAATTTTTTCTAGCTAAAATCAGGTAAAGGGAATAAATTTTTAGTTTACTTAATACAACTCCAAAGAAAAGAACCTGACGATATTGCAACACAAACGATCGCTTTCTTTACTCTTTTCCGGTCTAAAACGCTTATTTGTTGACCTAAAAAAAAATTCCTGTCGTAGTCGAGGTCACTTGAACTTTGCTTCTCTTGGTAGGCATGAAATCTGGAAACAGTCATTTTATTTTAACTTGTTTAAAACGTGCATTTTTCTTTAACCACAATATTTTTATCTACTGAGGCGCATTGGGACTTTTTTCTCATTACATTGAATAACACTGAATAACATGTCAAGAATCATTTGAAACATTTTAGCAGTGTTAACATTTTTTCTGAAAATTTGAGAGCTTTTTCAAAAAAGAGTCTTTCTTTCAAAATACGTCCAAAATTTGGCCAAGAATTTTGCAGATGTGAAGCGAAAAAATGTCTGCAATTCCAATGATCACAAATCGGTTAGAAATAATTTATCTATATAAAAAAGTATACTAGCGTAAATCGGAAAAGATAGAGAATATGATAATCGTTTTTGCAAAATTGTGAGATTCTCTTCTTACGAGTTATAGCCAAAAAACTAAAATTTTATTTCCTTTATGTTTTATGATTAAAAAGTTTCTTCATAAATTTCGATACGTCGGCTAAATTGTTTCAAGTGTTTATTGACATTCAATGTTTTCATGAAAAGTACATTTTCTCCAGAACATCTTAAGAATAACGAATTTTTAGTACAATAAAAAAAAATAGTGCGATAAAATAGTACATTGTGCTACTAGTATGAAAGTGTTTTATCTGAGGGTATGATGTTTGCCGAGACGAGCCAAAGGCGAGTGTGGTTACATGTATTGCCCCCGGCCCCCACCCCCCCCCCCCCCCTAAGTAGCCTCAACACTCCGTCGTAAGTCTGCACGCTCATGTTCGGGCGAGTCTCTCCCAAAACGACTATCCTGCGCAATGTGAGGGCGTATTAATCGGCGGAACACATCGGAACATCATCACAACTAACTTGTCTCTGATTCTCGTTGCACAGGGTACTTCGCGAACGATGCATCATGCAGACTACAGCCGCTAATATTAATCGCGACTTCTTAATTTTCAAACATCCACAAATTTAAATTTTCGTTATAATGTGTTGTTGTCTTTATCTTAGATTACTAGACTGCCGAATTTCGTCATTTTTGCTTTGCCTGGCGCCGCAGCTAGCCGGAATGTCGGAAAGTTACTAAATATTTCATTTATCATTATCCAAAAACGCTCACATAATGAGGAATTAGTATTTAAAATATGACAATATTAACAATCGGGCAATTGGATATTATTTTTAATATTAATTGTTTCTCGTATTAAGTATATATTGGAAAATAAAAATCGAAGTAACTAGTATCCCTATGTTTTTTCCGGCGTTCCGGCAAGCTGGGAAGCCAGGCAACAGAAAATCGATGGCAGTTCAGAGGTCCGGCACCGACGTTCCGGCGATTCATACCGTGCTCTGGTGACGGCGGTCCGGCGACCCGGTGGCGACGAATCGGTGCTATGTGGAACAGCGCCTTGAGAGCTACGTTGCCACACTTCTTATTGTCAGTGCAGTGCCACTTGTTTTTCTGTATACTCTTCGTTTTTTCTGTGTAACAGAATATTGACCAACGTGTTATTTTTTATAAAGCAATGTCATTATCTGATTTGCCATGTCACTTCTTCTTGATCGGTAAGTTTGACACACAAATAAATGAAAATAAACTGCGATCAGGAATGCAAGTACTAAAAGTTTAATTTTACTACATACGGGGAGTAAAGTTATCTGTCCGTGAGAGTACAAAATTCGTAGTTGGTGAAGTGCAAATTTTCTGGGAAAAACCACGACTACCTACTCAAAAAGAATCCCGTTGCAACGACAAAGTAGTAAACCTGCATAAAGGGTGGAGCGAATTACAAGAGCATGGTAATATTACAGAAAAAAAAACAGTTTTTAAATACAGAAAAAACAAGACTTTTTGACACGATTAAAGAAATTATTCGACAATGCTCATGGAAATATACTCAACATTATCGATGATGCTCAGCATGATTTTTTAGAAAATCAACGAAAAGATGATCGTATAGGTTATATCAATAACATTGAGTCACATTTACACAAAATGCAGCGAAATAAACTACAAAGGAAACAAATGCTCGACGTCTGCATGCGGGCGACTATGGTTCGGAGCAAGAGAAAACTCTACTCTAGTGAACTGCAATATAGGGCACTCTGTTAGAATGTGCAACAATGTTTCACGAACATTATAATTGCATTGGGTACACATGGAGGTGGGATCGTACTTATAGCGTTGTCCGGAGATTGAAATCGAGCGCGAGTAAATCGTCGCAAGTTTCAATTGCATTTTTAGTTTAAGACATTCTAGAGACAGGCGAGGGGGGTACAAGGTGTAGGTAGAGTCCGATGGGAGGCGGCAAATTGGCAGCTGGATTAAGTCGAGCTAAAATAGCTATTAAAATCCTTTCTCCTACAAGATTCGGCAAGATTTTTAATTACAGAGGGCGCTGTTCGGTCCCAATAATCAGCAGTAAAATTGTTCCACATTTCGTCTGCCTCCACCATGTCAAGTAATACCTTGATTTGCACGAAGTTATCGACCACCTGGGGTAGAGACTGAGACGCTAGCTCTTTTAAACTCAAAAGCAAAAGTTTAGGTAGTCCGTCATCCGGCAGCCTGAGGTTTTTAGCCACCCATTTAATGGCTCTTGAAAAAATCTCTAGCGATATGGGAGGGATGCCAAGTTCCAAGCGAACAAGATATGCCGGGGTATTTCTGGGTAGATTTAGGAGCCTTTTAAAAAACCCAACTTGCACGGATTCCAGCCTGTCCAAATATCTTAGGGCCCAGATCGGCGCAGCGCACAGTAAAACAGAAATAATCGATGCATTATACAATTTCCAATAAGAATCCCAGGCATCAATTTTTACCGAATATATTAGAGACAGTACCACGGCCGACGCTACATTTGTCCTAGGGATGGCATCCTCTATTGGCTGAAGTCCGCGCGTCGAGGAAGAAAACATAACACCTAGGTAGTGACAAGTTCTCACCACCTTGACCGGACTATCTCTGTACCAGAATGACCTCGAGTACGAGTTGAGTGGGCCAGCTTTTCTGAAGCATATTATCTCCATTTTGCCAATGTTCACTACTAGCTGATTTAATTGACAATATTCCGAGAGAATAATGAATTTCTTTCGGAGATCCACCGGAGAGTACGCAAAAATGTATCTTTGAGTAGCTTAAAAAGTTCCGCGGGTAACTCTTCTGGACCAATGGCCTTTCCAACCTTCAGCGCCCTTAGACTATCCTTAAGTTCCGTCATAGTAATCGGGGAATCGAGCACGCGGCCAAACGTGCCATTGAACGTTTCTGGGGGGCAAACTTCTCGGGGAAAGGTTTCCCGTGAAGTATGCCCACCACGTGTCCCCAGACACGTGGGACCACGCGGCAGGTTTTCTCCGGAATTGGCGACAGGCGTTCCAAAAATCGGCGGAATTGCGAACCTTCGCAAACCTGTTTGAGATCGTACATGCATACTGTCGTTTTTTGCGATCCACGATATTAATGTAAAATTTTTTGGGGGATTTAAAGGAAGTGGTTGAATCTGCGCCATATGCGTCTTTTCTCATCTGCTTCAACGAGTGATTGCGCCCTTTAGTTTAAAGCTGTCACTAACATTTTTGTAGGAAATTTTGTGCTCTACAAGAAAGGGCATTTTTAGTGTATCTTTCTCTGTTTTCGATACGGAAGCCAAAACGAAAAAAGTGCCGATTTTTTTTTAAATTAAACGACCTTTACAACTTATATAAATAACCACACAGTTTAAAAATTGTGCTTAATTATGCTTAACGATACGTCGCGAGTGAATTTATGAAAAAAAAAAAATTTTTTTTACGAATTCGAATTCTAATCGCTATTTTACATCTCGGTGGTGGATCGCGGCCGCTGTGGCTTGGCGCTGTTTTGTCAGCGCGGCGTTTTTTTTTCGTGTAATCATGGTTCCTAAGTCACGATCAGACCACGTTTCCGAAAAGTTTACAATATTTAAAGGTGAAAAAAAAACAATTTTTTTTATATTTAACATACCGCGAGCATTCCAAAACGCCATTTTCAATATTTTGGTATTAATTAACATTTTCACGTGTAGAAGATGTTGACATAAAGTTGCTGGTCGGTGAAGAACTTGGAGGCAGTAGACGGGGCGATTCAAAAATTCTGTTAAGGCGCTGAATTTGACGTATATAAAGACAATTCAGTCTGAGAAGGTCCTTTCTGCGGACGGTTTTGTGTGCCAACGTAAAGATGTACGAAGGGAAGGAGATTTTTTTTTTTGTAGTTGTCTGGAACAGTGCACCAGATAGTGTAGTCCTGATCTGTTTCGGACCATTTTAGCCAGGTATTGTTGGTGGCAATCATATCACCGTTTTTCTAAAGGTGGCATTTAGCATTAGCTGCACGGCGAGCTTCTCTGGCTTTGAAAGACATGAAGCATTCTTTGTCTGTTAAATCCGAGTTGATATAGATATTTGTATTTTTTAGAACCACTTTTTTTTTGTCGACAAGATCTTAAATTTGTGCTCCTCAAATGTCAATTTGGCCAGAATTGTTACCGGATTGTTGCGAATTACTCTCACTGTACTTGCTGAGCCTGTCATCTCAAATTTAGCACTCAAAAAATTGTTGAAATCTTCCTTTGCCGAACGAGTACCAAGTTGAAGTCCGGTAATTATTATATTCTCTCTTTTTAGAATGTTTTCCTGTGCATCTAATTTGGCCGCTATCGCTATGATAATCTGATCCTGGGAATTCAATAATCAAGTTAAAAGTCAAGGACGAGGAAAGTTGAAAGGTTGAAACGTGAAAATTAGTTTTAAAGTTACGGTAAAAGTGAATTTAAGTAGAAAGTGATGTTAAATATTTAATAACTTTTAACTTAAAACTTAACTTTTCCCTAATTACTAAAAACTTAGCGATTGGTCCATTATCCTACACTATTTTGCACAGTCTAGAAAATGCTTGAACCAATCAGTGTTATCTTACTCGAGATAATTAAGGATCCATAACTCTGTTTCAGGCCCCACATAGGATCACTTTCCCCTATTCTTTACTTTTAAATTATTTAAAATTACACTTATAACTGCACTTTTGATTTAAGTTGTTAAAGAGTTAATATTGTGCTAAATAAAAGTATGTGGTGCTAGTTTTTAGCTACCCTTTTGTATGCTGCCCCCTATTGGGCCCTTGGTCGTCTTCATTGTCTGGAATCAATCCAGGTTGATTTTAAACAAAAATGACTTAAGCTTCCTAACTCTACGCCGACATATCTTTTGCGCCTCGATCCAGATCCCAATATACAGGCAATTCTCGGATGGCCTTGCCTCTCTTGCCCCAGAGCGGTGGCAGCTTTCCTATTTGCGCCTTAAAGATCAATTAAGAACGGCCACTATATTTTCGCGTTCATTCTGTATTGGTGATACTTTTTATGCTTACAATCCTAATGAACTGTGCTCGGTTTGTAACATAGGATGTAGAGAGACTTTAATACATATTCTGTGTGACTGCCATCTTTCCAACCCATCAAGATCCTTACTCCGCCGTAACACTCTATTGTCAAATTGTACCGATGAAAATATAGTGGCCTTTCTGATTCATTTCGCTGACCCTCGTGTGCTCAAGATTCTTTTTGGCTTTGTGAGCTCGTGCTTCGCCAGAAGACAATTTGTCTTAGAATTTTAAGTCAGCTCGATTTCAAATACGCAACGGGTCTGATGTATTTGGGTAGTTTAATTCAATTATCTCTGGACTGTTTTTTTACTGTATGGCACTACTGACGAGTGTGTGTGTGTGTGTATTTGGTTTAATGTCACACGCTAGTGTGCCAACTGCGTGTGTGCAACGTACCTTATTTTTTTATTTATATTTTCTATGGACTTATGGTAAATTGTGTACTCCACCCTTAAGAATTTATGTATTCATATATGGGTAAATAAACTATACAACTGCTACTACTAAAAGTTAATCTAGGGTAAAAGTTAAGATAAAAATGAAGTTAGCAAATTAAGTTGAGAGTTGTGTTAAAAAAATGTCTAACATTTATCTTAACATTTTTCTTAACTGCTAACTTAATTTTTAACTTGTGTTTTAACTTATTTTTGGTCCAAAGTAAGTTTAAAGTTATTAATTTATATTAATAGAAGTGATAGAAGTTAACAAGTAAATAAGGTAAGTTTAAAGTGAATGGCTTAAATAATAACAAAGTTAAAATTAATTAACGTTTCAACTTAACTTTTAACTATTTAGTTTAACATGTTATTTATCTTTGAAAATAATCTTTTTTTTTCAGAGAAAATAGTAGAACTGCAATCAAGTGAAGATAGCCATTCTCTGACTTCTAGTCAAAGAAATATTGGGGCTCTCTGTGGATTTTCAGTGGACTACGAACCTAGCAGTGTATCTATGTCTCCATTACCCAAAAATTCACGAGGTACTGTCAACATTTTTACAGCTAAAGTTGTTGCTGCTCTTGACAGTTGCCGAGTAAGTGATGGAAATGCAGTGCACTTAATTGCTGCCGTAGTCGAAGCAATTGATTTAGACATAGAATCATTGATTTTAAATAGAAGTTCCATTCGAATATATCGGCAAGAAGTTCGAGAAGCCCCAGCCTTGAATATAAAAAAAATGTATTTCAAGATATTGAATTAAAAGCCCTAGTTTTACATTGGGATAAAAAACTGCTATCCGATGTATGTCAACACGATGTGATTGATAGAATGCCTAGTGTTACTTTCAAATTGTGACATTGGAAAGTTACTAGGTGTTCCCAAGTTGCAGAGTGGTAAGGAAATGAAGGTTGCAGACGCAATACATACCGTTTCAGAAGATTAGGCCTTGCTACAAAATGTAAAAGCCATCCCTACTGAAAATGTTCGTAATATCATATCATAAATCATATGAGATTTTTAAAATATCAGACGATCCGGGAAACTTTTCATGTGATTTCTTATGTAATTATAAGAAATAATAATAATATGAGAAAATGAATTACAATCATCTGCATTCCTCTAAGATATTAAAGAAATTATAAAAATCTCATATGATTTATCATACGATTTTACGGAAATTTTCACCAGGGATATGCTGTGACACAACTGCTTCTAATCTGCCCTGGTAAAAATTTCCGTAAAATCATATGATAAATCATATGAGATTTTTATAATTTCTTTAATATCTGACAGGAATGCAGATGATTGTAATTCATTTTCTCATATTATTATTATTTATTATAATTACATGAGAAATCACATGAAAAGTTTTCCGGATCGTCAGATATTTTAAAAATCTCATATGATTTATCATATGATATTACGAACATTTTCAGTAGGGTGGGATCTAAAAATGGAGCAGCAATTAATATGGAGCGTTTATTGGGAAGGAACCTTTTATACTTGCCATGCAGACATCACATTTAGGAATTAATTTTACGGTGTGTCTTTGAATGCCAAATAAAACACCACAACTGGACCTAATATTCCAATTTTTAAGGATTTTCGAGATGGATGGAATGATATTGATCCATTAAAGTTTCAAAGTGTAATAGAAGAGCAGAGTGTAAAAAGGATTGTAACAGCTAAGCCCGTTGAAGGAATAACAAATTTCGTAAAGGAAACATTGAAGTCTGTTCAGCCTAGAGACGACTACAAGCAGTTGTTAGATTTAACTCTGTTTTTGGGGCATCATTCATCTCAAGCCGTCAAAATCCGTCGTCCAGGTGCATTCCATCATGCTCGCTGGATGTCGAAAGTAATAAAATTGCTTGAAAATATTCCTCTTCCGAAACCAATTTTCGTTGAACCCAAAACAATTCGCGGCTATTCGAGTGTAATGATACGCAATAGTAGTAGTGTACAAGTATATTTATATGTCGCTGAATGTAAAGAGAAATAGAAGTAAAATGTTAAGAGAAAGAGAAGGAAGGGAGAAGGAATGTGACAAAGTGCCGAAAGATGGCGCAGCGAAAAATTCGCGAAATTAGGAGCAGGTTTCAAATGGGTTGATGATGCTAAATACGGCCCTGGTATTGGGAAAAGAGAGGGATCAGAGTCACTATTCAATACGTGTGCAGTTCAATAATTTTCGTCACTCAATTAGTTCGGAGAGATTTCCTGGTCACGGTCTGACGAAGTTTTTTCAGTATCCCATTGATGTCCACGGGTTTTCGTGAAACTGTTTTTTGAAGATACAGCGCTTACCGAGGAGAGCCCTGCGCGGGGCTATGAGAGGAATCTATCCTCCTCGGCTTATTTTCTGGTAAGAAATTACTCAGTAATTCAATTCCTCAACATATGATGAATATTAAAATAATTACAACTACTTTCCTGAAATTGTCATTGCATGAATGTGGCTGTAAATCATGGTGTGGAAAAGTGCCAATTTCAAATGGAGAATCTCTCGGCGACCAGAACCAGACTCTGAAATCTACATCTTTCTCAACAATCAACCTTTGGGGCCGAAAATCAGCTTTTTTTATGTTGAAGTTAATACCTTCTCTTTCTCTCAGGTGCAATACTATTATTCATTATTATAATAATCCATAAATTTTCAATATAATCTATAAATTTTAAAAGTGGCATTAATTTTTATTTATCATTTATATTTTTACCTTTATACAACATTACACGAGAAATCTGTATTTTTATTGTAATGGTATATGTGGAGGCTTGGTTCTCGGCTTCTGTACTAACAATTGCTCCTAACCACGATTTACAATTCTTGAAGAAATTACATGAATATAAAACTATTGACGAAAAAATATCAAAAGTGACACTGAAAAAATTTAGTTCCCACTTGTGGTATTTAAACCCTGAAACAGTAGTGTTATCTTTTTTGGATGAAAAGGTGCCATTGTAAGTCAAACGTAAAATGGTGGAAGGTTTGACTCCATACGAAGATATTAATGAAATTTATCTGAAAAAATTTCAACTGAATGTTAACTGCATGAAGAATTATTGTGATGTAGAAATTGACAGTTTTGAAACGCCGCAAACCCGAAATTGTGATAATGAAAGTTTTTTGCATGGTTTAAACATTGTGAGGAAGATCAAGATTGTTAACGATATTGCTTAGAGAGGGGTTCGTTTATTTTCTGATTTCACCAACCATCTAGCAAAATATGAAGACCAGAAACAGTATGCTATGCAGAATACACTGAGTACCATAAAAGATTCCCGAATTTCAACCAAGAAACCGCCATGAAATCTTTCTAAAAATAATCGAGTAATCAAAATGTTACTAAGAAAACGAATTAAAAACCTGTGGTGCATAATTTATAATCTTAACTTTGTAATATTTGTCTTGTTACTTATCATTTATTATATTGACATAGCAAATATTCAGAGCTTCCTCCAAAAACAGCACCTAATTTCATAATTCTATTAAAATCAAATTTACGTAATACCGTGATTAAATCGGCGATTAACGGATGTATTTTTATTCATTAAATAATTTCTTAAATTTTTATTGTATTCAGTAACTCATAATGAAAACAGGACTTTAATATCGAAGCAATTAAAGAAAAAAAAATCACGCTTTAAGTGATTGGATTTCTCGCTTCCAGATTTGATGCATACAAAAATGTCTGAAATTCGACTGATCACATGTCGGTTAAAAATGTCGGTGGAGAACACGATATTCGTTTTTGCAAAATTATGGGATTTTTTTTTACGAGTTATAGCAAAAAACAGAAATTTGATTTCCTGTCACTTGTTTTCGACCAAAAAGTTTTTTCATAAATTTCGATAAATCGGCTAAAATGTTTCAAGTGATTCTTGACATTCAATGTTTTCCTGAAATGTACAATTTACTCCAGAAATTCTTAAGAATAACGAATTTTTAATGCAATAACAATATAGTGCGTTAAAAAAATTATTTTGTAATTTTATGAAAATTCATGTTGTTCTTATGGGAAAAGCAAATAAGTTCTTGGCACATGATATAACATTGTATTATACATCTCGCGTTTTTTGAAATTAATAAAAGTATTTAAGTATTAAATAAAGTATTATGAAAAAAGTCCCATTGTGATACCTCAGTTAATAAAAATATTGTGGTTAAAGAAAAATGCATGCTTTAAATAAGTTAAATTAAAATGATTGTTTCCAGGTTTCATGCATACCAAGAGAAGCAATATTCTAGTGACTCTACTACGTCAGGAATTTTTTTCTAGGTCAAAAAATAAGCATTTTAGACCGGGAAAAGCTGAAGAAAACAATCGTCTATGGTGCAATATCGTCAGATTTTTTTTTCGAGTAGTATTGAATAAACTAAAAAATTATTTACTTTACCTGATTTTTGCTACAAAAAATTTCTTCATAAAAAATACTCTATCTGGGTTAAAAAAGATAATTTTTAGCTTAACCGGTGGTCATTTTAATCGGAAAACAACAAGGAAATCGTAATTTCATGGTACATAATTTTAGAATGCATTCGAACAAAGTCATATATATTCAAAACGAAAAAACTCGGCCCAAAAGCGATCGTTTTTGTTCGGACTACGGTCATTGTCTTCGGAAAACATCCAAGAAAAGTTAAAGGTTGTTTTTGAATTATTTGGAACCGATTTTTGGGGCGGCACGAACATTTTTTTGTTAAGGACCGCCCTAGTGTGTACTTTATGCCGTATGTACATATACATAGCGTACATCATGAATGCTTCAAAAAATCGAATTTTGTTTTTGTTTTAAATGGCAGTTTATAGTGTTAAGAATGATATAAAAATGGATCACAGTATGATGCAGGAATCGCTGATTGAATATCCACATTTTTATAACTAGTGGGCACTACAGCTCGATCAATTTTCAACCGATCGAATTGAAAGTTGTACAAAACACTTACAAAGTTGTACTACTTTTTCTCTTGTACTACATACGCAAATTTTGTAAATTTATGTTTGAAACTTTTTTATTGACATTTTTGTATCGATATTTCACGTAAGAATTAATTTTTTTACTTGAAACATTAATATTTTGGCGAATTTTATTATTTTTTTAACATTTTTCTATGCAGTGCAATAGAAAAATTAGTTTTAAATGTTGTGCACAAATATCAAATTGATTGGTTCCAAATGAAATCAGCTAGAGGAGTTCCGGTTCCGCCTTGTAACCGCAAGAATTACTTTCACTCAGCTGTAACGTTTTATAACAAATGTGCCGTGCTGTCACTTTCGTGTTTTTTTATTTTTTGGCTCGATTTTGGCAAAGCAAAGTTTGTGCGCATTCTAACCTTGCATTATAACACTACCGTTCTAGTATGGCGCAATGCCGGATCTGGAGACCGTGAGGCCCTTGGACTATATGTGCAATTGTGACCCAGTTTAAATTGAATCGAAATCGCACATGTGTTGCTGTGCGTGTGTGTGCGTATGTATACGTGAGTATTGTGTGTGCCCAGTTTGTGCCAAGTTATTCGTACATAAATTATGTCTTCAGAAATATTGATTTTCAAACGACAAACCCGGCCAGTCCATAAGTTAATCTCTAGCCGCACGACTTGCACGTAGACGGTGTTTGTTTACACTTTTCGGTGCAAAAGTGCAGAAACGGTGCAAGGCTTAAAATTCACTATTAATATTAGGAAGTTCTACGCGAAGCTGTACCGCCAGGCGGCAGCACGTTAAGCTAGCACTCTCGTACGTCTGTGTGACGTACACACTGAGGCTGGAAATTATAGTCGCGGTAAATTGAGATCGTGATCTCGAACAGTGAACTCTACCAATGAAAACGTACTATCTTACGGAATTCAGCAATCACAAGAGTATTTCCATCGGTTAGAGATTACGATGTCAGTTTACCGCGACTATAAATTCTAGCCTGAATGGTGGGCAACGTGTACGTCACAGACGTTACAAAGTGCAGGCTTAACGTGCTGCCGCCTGGCGGTACAGGTTCGCGTAAAACTTCCTAACATTTCGATATAAGAGGCCAAACGGGCGTCGGGCGGTTTGCCAGTATCATGGCGCCGCGAGAGCCCGAGACGAGGTGGCGATGAACAAAATCGAGACGAAGGCGAAGGATTGCATTTTTTTTTACGGAGGGGGGAAATGCATTAGGCACCATGGGGGGTTGAAGATGTTGTGTAACCCCCCGTGTGTCACACTCCCTCACCTTTGATGTTAACGGCAAGGTTTACCGACTAAAACCCTAACCTCCCTTGGCCCTCCAGAATCCACATGTGCAGGCAAAATTTGCCTTTATCTGCCCATCTTCCGCGTCTACAAAATACTCTAGACTTTTTGAGTTCCATGAATTCCGTAACCCAGGTGGTCGCTCCCAATTACGAAACTGAGAATTTTTCGGTCGCCGGATGGGCCGAATAACTTTCTGTTTTCTCTTACCTATCTGAAAAGCACAACTATTAATTCGGAAAATTTATCGGTTGATAATTATTATAGTTTTATATTAAATACGTTTTTTACTGTGGCAATAAATGCGACAGTTTTGGCTTTGATTACTGTTAATATAAATAATATAAGCATCTCCCGGCCGAAACCCTGGTACGATAAAGATTATGCTTCAGTCAGGAAGGGGTTTCGCTCGTATTTGAGGAAAATTAGAAGTTTGACGTATAACCCTCTTGAGGTTCTTGCTTACAACAAGTCTAAGAAATCTGGATCTCTTGAGAAAGAAAAAAAAAATAATTATCGATCGCTAGAAAGCTTTCGGAGGCTAAAAACTCGGCTGAGCGTCGAGCCTCTGGTGACGGCAGACACTTGTAGAGAGTATTTTTCGTCGATTTTTTCTCAGACTAATGCAAGTTTTTATATAGGATCTTCCTGGTTGAAGTTTTTTTAGAAGGTTAGGCAAAATCGTCTTTATTTATGCTTATCAAAAAAGGCTCGCGATCGGATCCCTTCAACTATAGGATAATAGCAATAACCAATGCCTTAACGAACATCTTCTCACATGTTCTTTGTAAGCGTCTTTCCATGTTGGCTAATCAGAGATACTTGCTACCTGAAGAACAAGCCGGCTTTTGCCAAGGAAGAGGCACCGAAGATAATTTTGCTCTTCTTGCTACAATTCAAATCTCGTTACGACTCCCAAAGTCAAAGCCATACTGCCTTTTCGTAGACTTCAAGAGAGCGTTCGATTCAGTTCCTCATGAGCTTCTTTGGAGAAAGCTGATTGGTCTTAGGGTAAGTGCAAAGTTTACCAGAGTCCTGTGTCCTTTGTACTGCTCGGCGACGGTAATTGTTCAGTCACGAAATGCAACTCCGGATGTTTTTAATGTTAGGATATGCGGGTTACAAGGTGAAATATTGAGCCCGCTATTGTTTATTCTCTATTTGTCAGATATTGTGAATTTTTTCAGGGCGCGGTGTAGATGTCACAAATGCGTACGACTTATTATTACTTTTATATGTCGACGATTTGACAATATTCGCGCACTCATCCACCGATCTCCGCAAAAAGTTATTGCTTCTCTCAGAATACTGTGCATAAAATGAGTTACATATTAATATTAAAAAAACTAAGGTAATGTGTTTTCGAAAAGCCAGACAACTAGACTCTCACATTAAGCGATTTATTTATAGAGGTAATCCTATTGAAGTAGTGAATATTGTATTTTTTTGTATCGGCCGAAGGAACTCCTTCTCTGTGGAACATTGATTATCAAATACGGGAAATAAACTTATCTATCGAAATTAAATCGACTAGAGTGCCCACCAAAAATTTTGAATTTCTCGTCGACGTTTTAAAGGACATGGACAAAGGACAGGTAATTTTCCTCTGCGTTAATGACAATGTGTTTATTCGGTACAAACAGACCTAAGCAGACAGAGAACACAACACCCACCCAGAGCCAGTCTCCCCTACCCCAATATCGGTACCACCAGCAGATTCGGCGGTCTGTGCCGTAGCGAGAACGTCACGGGGATTATCCCATCTTTATGCCAGATAAGACCCACGACGTACCGACCGCTGATAAGACGCTGACTGTACGGATAACTGCCGACGAGGGTCGGCAGCGGTCCCAAATTCGTACCTTCGCCAAGCAAGGTTCCCCGGTTATTCCAACACGTGGACGTAAGTAGAGAGTATTGCACGGACGGGGATTCGAACTCGGGACTTTTGCGACATTCAGTTCGGACGGACTAAGACTGACACCTTAACCCGCACGACCATCTCGTCGTTTTTCGAGGTTTTTAATTATTTCTAGAACACCACCATTTTAGTGGAAATATCGCCAATACAAATTTTAAAGTAATGTTAACAGTATGTAAAATAATTTATTAATATATCCTATGCTTTTGTTTTCTTTTAAAAAAGATAGGGTCAGTTTTATACCGTCAAAGGTGTACCCCTCTCCTTCCCCAATTAAACGAAATCTGAGTAAAATCTATATATTTTTAACTTCATTAGTTAAGCAGAATACGCTTTCTTCGTTCTAAAAGTTTATAATTTAATTGAAAAAGTTGTTTTAACTATAACAAATGCTATGTAGGAGATTTCAAATTCATTTTTCATTTTAAGTGTATCCCTTCTTGCGATAGATTAAGATTAACTCAAAATAATTGACTCAAAAAAAACCGCCACTTTTTATTTATAAAAATTGCTTCAAAAATGCTTACGTCAATAATGAGTTGTATGGAAATTTATATGAATTAAAACTAACTACATAGATTATTTCATTTTAAATTGAATGAATTCAAAACAATTTGGAATCAAAATAAGTTAAAAAGATTCTCCCACCTAAATTCATGCTAAAAAAATCCAATAAATATCTATGCATTTTCTGGGTAACAAATTCGTACTAATTTCGATGCATTTTAAAAACTATTTTTTAAAAATTAAAAACAATTCGATGATTAATACTCTGTATTTTTCATATTTTGCAAAACAAATTGTGAGTTGGCGGCCACAAAAATCTGGTAACGAACGAGGTTCTAGCAAAGCGGCAAACTCAACTCTGTTGGAAGTAAGTAGTGGGCACTCCGATAGGATGTGCAGCAAGGATTCATTCACATTCATGTTACAAAGAGTACATGGAGATGACGGATTATAAGAATAACGCTGACCAGCAATTGCGCAAGAGCGAGAAAAAATGGTCGCTAGCCTCAGCTGCGCTTTGAGCTTAAGATACTCAAGGGACATTCGCGGGGGGTACAATGTGTATGCCGAGTCCTCGGGGAGGCGGGAAATTGGCAGTTGAACATTTACAGAATTAAAATATGACCAAAGATCCCTCCTCCTGGAGGCCTCGGTGAATTGTGCGACAATTAGGGGGCCTTCTTGCTCCCAAGTTTCCGGGTCAAAGTTATGCCATAATTCCCCCGCCTCTGCCCTATCGAACAGAGCCTTAACTTGTAGTGCCCAGTTAAACGGCTCTTGTGCCGACTCGCGGTTCGCTAATTCCTTTAGGCGCAGTAATATCTTGGGCAACCTGGAATCTTGGAGTCTAAGAGTTTTTGCCACCCATTTAAAAACTCTCCAAATTATTTCTACCGCGCTGTGAGGGATGCCGAGTTCTAGTCGAATAAGATATGCCGGTGTGTTTCTTGGCAGACTGAGAAGACTCTTAAAAAATCCGATTTGCGCAGATTCCAGTTTGTCTAAGTAACGGAGTGTCCAGAACGGAGCCACGTAAAGAAGGACGGAGATTATCATCGCACCGCATAATTTGAAAAAAAGATTCCAGGCATCAATCCTTGCGGAGTGAATTAACGATATAATAGTGGCAGTCGCCGCTTTCGTTTTAATTATTGTGTCCTCCGTTGGCAGGAGTCCACGCGTCGATGAGGAGAATAAAACACCCAGGTATCGGTATGAGCCCACAACCTCAACCGGACTAGCTTTTCTGAAGCAAACGACTTTCGTTTTATCTATATTGACTGTAAGCTGGTTTTGCTCACAGTATTCGGAGAGCAATATCAGCTTTCTTTTGAGATCAGCTGAAGAGAAAGCAAAAATAGTCAAGTCGTCGGCGTAGAGGAGCATAAACAGATCCTGGGCGAGTGAAACATCTACCCCGCGAGCCCCCCTGCCTCGGAAGAATTCCATAATGTCAGCTGTGTAGAGCAAGAATAAAAGAGGGCTAAGGATTTCGCCTTGTAGGACCCCATTCGTTACAGGAAAGTCCAGTGCTGCACAGCTTTCTAGTTGAATACGCGCTGAGACCGAACAATAGAGGCTGAAAGTATCCTCAGAAGCTCTTCGCGCTTACGCCTTGACCGTGCAGTTTACTCCACAGGAGAGAATGAGGCACAGAATCGAAAGCTCGCTTAAAATCTACAAATAGTCCAAATACTTTAGAACCTTGGCGCCTAATTGCTATCTGAACTGTGGCGAGGAGCGAGAAGATATATTATCTTCCGTGCTTCTCCCACTTCGAAAACCGGATTGTTCTTCGGGTAACAGGTCTCTGCGTTTAACCCACTCGGCCAGGCGACAACACAGAACTTGCGAGAAAATTTTCGCAATGGCATTAGTTATCGCAATTAATCGGTAATTACTAGGGTCGTCGCGTGCGCCTTTTTTAAAAAGGGAAAATATCGAGGCCAGAGCCCATCCTTTGGGAAAGGACTCCTGGAGCAGGATGTCATTAAAAAGGAGCATAAGTCGAGAAAGCCATGAATCCTCCAGAAGTTTAAAAAGTTCGGCAGGGATATCATCCGGACCCCTGGCCTTTCCCGACCTCAACCTCCTAATACTCCCCTTTAATTCTGTCATCGAGAAAGGGGAGTCAAGAGCGGGGTCAAAAGTCCCGCAAAACGATTCAGGCGGGCACACTTCAGGGGGAAAGATCTCCGAGAAGTATGCACGCCATGCGTCCGCGGATACTTGTACCCCCGCACGAGGCTTCTTTCGGTAGAGTCGACAAGTGCTCCAGAAGTCAGCTACATTTTGCACCTCCGCAAACTTATTTGTAATCTCTGAGGCATAGTGGAGTTTTTTCTTCCTGATTATGGCCAAATATGCTTTTTGTGCGGCATTATATGCCTGAATTGAGGAAGAACCACCTTACGCGTAACTAGCGAGTAAACGGTCACCGAAATCAGGCCGAGAGTGGCGACAGAGAAAGCATATGCGGCATGGACACTAAGTAGCGCAGTACTCACGAACGATCATGCGATGAACTGGTGGTGGGACGCACACATGTATGGAGCGAACTCCCCGATAGGCAGGCGAGTCTCTGCGCTGCGAGGTAACGACTGCCTGGAGAGCACACTATTCTTTGCTCAATATGTGCAGGAAAACGAGATGCAAGAGGCCGATGTGGCTATGCCTCTTAAATGCAGATGCCGACGTATCGAGGCTGCCAGGCTATACTTGACACGGGTAATTCTGCAGTTCCAAATACCAAAAAAGAACTTCGATTTACAAACCTTCCTGTGAATTTGAAGTGCGGTTGTAGGCGGTGCTAGTCCGATGATTGGCTCGCGCTTCGAATTTGCCCTCGTGACGTCACCGGAATGTTAGGGAAACCAGGCGCTCTGTAACTGTCACTTGAGCAGTCGGCAGAGAAATTAAAAACTCACAATACACCGGGTTTATGACTCGGATGCACGAAAAACTCCTTAGGAATCCAATCCGAGTCGCTCCGGAGACACATCACTATAATTTGAACTCTCAAAAAAAAAAGAACATTTTAAACAAGGAAATTCAGTAGAATTACGGAGCGAAGTAGTACACGTCTACTCTACTTACCGCTCACATCGAAACTCCTATAAAATCAGATAACGTGAAAAAATACTAGCACTTTGAAGAAGACTCCCGTCTCAGCATTGATACACCAGCCGTATCAAGAGTTAGGAGTAATATTCATATTATGATTTTGGACGACAGCTTGCTTTCAAGACGAGCCACCGTTGTCTTAAACATCTGACGCCACTGTAGTACAGCAGGCAATACAGTTATTATCTTAAACTTCTCTCAGTGTACACCCACAGAGCAATGGAAGTCTAGAAAGAAGCCATTAGGTGTTGGTGGATTACCTGAAAAATTTCGTGAAAAGTAGGGACGATTGGGATGTGTGGTTATCTTATGGCATGCTGTCATACAATACAAGCGTACATGAGGGTACGAATTATTCGCCTCACGAGCTGGTGTACGGTAGTACTGCCCGACTACCATATTCAAATCCTACAGGAGAAAAACTCGTTGCATACAACGATACTTAATAGAAAGCAAACTTTGGCTTGACACAGGCAAAGCATCGACCAAAAAGATATTATGATCAGAAATTGATAATATGACACTTTGGTACTTTTTTTCGTATGGGAGTAATGATCTGGCTGTTGAAAGAACCCAGACATGGAAAAATGGACGATGAATACGTCGGCCCCTACAAAATCTTAGAGACTATTGGTGAGCGTGGCGTAAAGTTGTGCATAAACGCGCGAAAAAATAAAATTGTCCACGTTGACAAAATTAAGAAGTGTTACGATCCGCTTGTATATTTATCCGAAGAATAGACCTAAATATCTATATAGAATTATGATAGGGAGTAGGTAATATATGATTCTAGAATTTAACTTAAGATTTCATTAATACTATTTTCCCTTAAAAAAAAACAAGAAGAGAAATGCTACTACGTACACTACGAGACACCTTTATGCATAACACATTTAAAAAATACAATTTTGAACAATTTATTTTTCTTTTATTCTTTTCTCCCGACACCTGTTATGAATATTTTTTTTCAGTAAAGAACACTTGCGAAAACCTTTATTTCGTGATTTTACCAACAGTCACCTGCGGATGGCCGATTCCGCAAATTCTTTTTGGGTTCAATTAGAATCAAGGAACAATTGGATTTTTTCAATACCGAACAACGACGCAATACACGTTACGTGTAAAAACGAACCTACGTTAACGAAAATCATAAATAACACGGGTATACTTACTTTAGGCCCCAACTGTAGGGCACGGGCATACTTACTTTAGGCCCCAACTGTAGGGCACGGGCATCCAATACTATTTTATCAAGTACGGGACACCATGACAAAAAACGTCGTGTTTGAACAGCCCATACATAACTTTAATACCTCAGAAGTATATGATCACCATATTAATCGTCTTGTAGAAATGGTTCCGTTGGAAAAATCTCCGTAAGATAATCATCACACAAGAATGCATTCCACTACCAAGAGAGCGTTGTAGAAATAGTAATAGTAACGTCGAGTGTGTTTATAAAAAGGAACCCGAGTACGCTGGTGTAGATGTAAATGGCAGAGCGGAAGGGCCCTCTTGGAAGCGAGGCAGATAGTCGCTAATAGACTCGATGCGGAGCGCTTCGAATGAATGCGAAACTAGCACATGTATTTTCGCGACTGGATCATTAGATTATATATCGTTGTTCTAATTATGGATTAGTCTTATTAACACTAGAATAAGAATTTTTTGTCAAATGTATAAGATGGCCATATAATCTTGTAAGATTTACTAACACATGCCATTCAGAGGTCCCGCGTATTATCATAATTTTATTAGGAATTGACGGTGGTACGTTAATTTTTTCGTACGCCGGGCATGTTACGTATGCAGGGTTCCACGTGGAATCCGTATTCGTAGTTAGTTATAATTAAAGCATATCATAATCAATATCCTGTAGGTAATTAATTCGACTACCATGCTTGCGCCTACGTGACAATTGCAAAGACAAGGAACGTCAAAGTTACCTGTATTTTTATTATTAATATCTCCGATGTAGTTCGATGTTATTAGAAATGAATACGATACATCCGGAGACTGTTTCAAGTTTGGATATAATTGAAAACGATATTTTTGTTAACCATTTATAAGAAGCATAAGGGTCGTGATAGTTGTATATTTATTTTTGCAGGAGTCGAATTAAGTGTTGCAGCTTACCGAAAATACGTAAAAACAATCAGTAATAATCTAAGGATGATATCGCGCGAATATAACTCATGGAAAAAGAATGCCGCCGACATGAAGTCGGACAGTCTGCAACCAGATCCTTATATTTAGTATAATGCAGGTTCTTCGAATCACCATATCTCGAAGTAATATTCAAACACGATATTGGAGATCCGAGGAATGGCTTGGTTGTGTCATGTAAACACCCCCATCAAATATCACCGGAGACAGACCTGAGATGTAAAGGGCAATTCCGTTGCCTAGTCAGAGTCGCACCATTTATGATCGAGTAAAGATATCCGAAAGAGTCGTCGGACATAGATGCAACAATCAGCGACTTTCTGCGAATTAGTCAAGTTTGGGATTTAGTCCCAACACGATCTATTTGTAAGACCTCGGTTGGCGATAGAGGCAATAAATTCAGTTTAAAGAACTTTCACGTTTCACTTAGGGTGTCGATCCCAAATTGCAAATTCAAAATGGCGAATCCAATATGGTGGCCGAAAATGAAAAAAATTACTTGATTGTGATGAAATTTGTTACTCGGGGGTTTTCGAGGTTGCTGATTGCGAATGTGAATCCACCATCTTGAATTTTGAAATTTCAAGCTTGAATTCGTAATTAGCAACCCCGAAAAACCCTGAGTAACAAATTTCGTTATTATCGAGTTACTTTTTTCATTTTTTTCATTTTCGGCCGCCATATTGCATCCGCCATTTTGAATTTTTAAATTTTGACTTCAGATTCGGATTCAGCGACCCCAAAAACCCCCAAGTTAGACTTGGATTCCAAATCAGAGCACGTTAAATAGATATAAAACGATGTGCGCACTATTGCGTCAATGCCACAGAGGGCACCTTCCAATTCCGCGCACTATTGCGTCAATGCCAACGAAAGGGTTAACGCGTATCCCGCAACCCGATTAAAAAGGTTTAATTGTACTCGAGTTTCCTATTATTCATTAATTAATAATAATTCAACTTTAAATATACAAGGCAACTGTACAAGTACAAGTTAGAAATGGTATCTATTAAATTGAAAAGACGTGGCAGTTCTGACATTCTGTTGATATGACACTGCTGATTACACAGGACCAAAAAAAAAATTTTGGGAGATCACTTTAATCAGAAGTAGTGGATCTTATAGATTTTTGGCCGCAAAAAACGAATCTGGCGTCCAATTTCGCCTATCACGTCAGGTTCTTAAGATATCCTAACCTCAAATTGCCAAAGTGTGTATTTTTTAATATTTCGTGTAGATTAACCCCGTTATTAATAAAATGTTCACGTATATGCGTGTTTGCCCGTTCCCGAGTGTATTCGTGTAGAGATTTGAGTGCGTTAATAAATTCCTGCTCTTGACTCTACCCAGGATCAACGACGAGGACGTAGCAGGAGTCTGATCCCATCGGGGTGCTAGTTTAACACACACACACATACACATACGCACGCACACCCACACACACACACACAGCGAGGCTTACCGGGATCTTTGTAAACCGAGCTGGGTGAAGGATTCCACCAGCAAGGCGGCCATCTGGGTGTGTGGGAATCTCCATATATCCAATAAGATGTCCGACCCCCTGCCCAGCTTCACCTGGGTGGAGGTGGCTGGTATAAGACTATACATTTGCTACCTCCCTCCCAGTCTTACCATCGACGAGTTCCAAGGATCCCTGGAGGCCATCGTCGCCAGTGCAAGAACCTCCCGACTCCCATTAGTGATCGGGGGGGACTTCAATGCATGGGCGACGGAATGGGGTAGCGCGAAGACCAACCATCGAGGATATGCCCTCATTGAGGCCTTCTCGTTACTGGAGTTGGAGATTGCTAACACGGGGGGAAAGCCGCCTACTCCAAGGCCGGCAAGTCCTCCGTAGTCGACCTGACCTTCGTCGACCCAAAATTGATGGGGGAAGGGTTGGGCTGGAAAGTTAGCGACCGATACACGGGCAGTGACTATATCGGGCAACTGACCGGCAGAGCAGCAGGAAAGGTGCAGAGCGCAAGCGAAGAGAGATGGGCACCGGCCACCTTCGATCGGGAAATGTTCCTCTACAGCTTGGAACAGACGGAGGCGGAGGGAACAGCAGAGGAGAGAGCCCGATGCCTCTCCCGAGCCATAACAGCGGCTTGCGATGCCTCTATGGCCGTGAAGTCAAATCCTCGCGGCCGACCCCAGTTTACTGGTGGAACGAGGAAATCGCAGATATCCGTCGAGAGTGCCTTCGGGCTCGAAGGCTGCATCAGAGAGCTAGTCATAAGCCCCGGTACTACCGACTGGCCGCGGACTATGAAAGAAAGAGAAAGAGGCTCAAGATTGCCATCAAGGTCGCGAAAAGAAAGTGCTGGCAGGACTTTTGTGAGGAGGTGGACCGCGAACCCTGGGGGCGACCGTATAAAACGGTCATGAACAAGATCAAGCCCAGGGGACCCAACGCACCATCTTGTCCATCCTTCCTTGGCAAAGTCGTCGGCCATTTATTCCCAGAACAGCGGGAACGGCCGATTGGCACTGGCCTGATGGCAATTGCTGGTGCAGCCGAGCCGCCAGATGTTACCAAAGCCGAAGTAAAGATGGCTGCTAAGAAGATCTCCGCCCGTAAGGCCCCAGGAATGGATGGGGTACCTGGAATGGCAGTGAAGATCGCAGCGCTGAATGTACCAACCATCTTCACATTGACATTCAGTGCTTGCCTGAAGGAAGGATGCTTCCCGGCGCAGTGGAAGGAACAGAGGTTGGTGCTGCTGTCTAAGGGAAACAGACCCCCGGACGACCCATCCTCATTCCGACCGCTCTGCATGCTTGACATCTCCGGGAAGCTATATGAGAGGGTTATCTGTGCCAGACTGGAAGCCGCCATCGAAAATGCCGGAGGTCTTTCCGAAAGCCAGTTCGGATTTCGGAAGGGGCGCTCAACCATCGATGCAATCGGCCGAGTGAAAGCAATAGCCACGGATGCCATCAGTGGCAGCCGAAACACCAGGTGCATGTGTGCGATCATTGCCCTGGATATCCGGAACGCATTCAATTCGGCCAGGAGGGATTGCATCATGCAGGCACTCGAAAATCTGAAGGTGCCTCTCTACCTAAGAGAAGCCATCTCAAGCTACCTAACAGACCGAACCCTGTATTATGACACCGATGACGGCAGGCACTCCTACAACATCACGGGAGGCGTGCCACAAGGTTCGGTTCTGGGATCCTTGCTCTACAACGTCTTGTATGACGGACTGCTCAGGCAATCCCTTCCAGACGGGGTGTCCATGTTAGCTTTCGCAGACGACCTTGCACTAATCGCCGTCGCGAAGACCATCAACGAGGTGCAATTTAGCGGAGATGAAGCTATCGAGGTAGTAGCTAGGTGGTTGAGCAACCATGGGTTAGATCTGGCGGCTGAGAAGACGGAGGCGGTGCTCATCTCTCGAAAAAGAAAAGGGTATACGCCACCTTCTCCGTGGAAGATACTCCGTGATGAACGCAGGCGCAAAGGCTTCCAAAGTGGCTCGTACGCTCTCCACCATCATGCCCAATATGGGGGGGGGGGGCGAAACAGCCGCGACGGTCCCTCCTTTCATCGGTAGAAAGCTCCGTTATTCTTTACGGGGCACCGATCTGGGCTGATGCTATGAACATCCATAAGAGCTACAGAGCCACCTGTCGGTGGGCTTATAGAACAGCCGCCCTAGGAGTGGCCCGTGCCTACCATTCTGTATCGGGCATCGCTCTCTCAGTGGTCGCGGGACTCCCTCCCATAGACCTTCTTGCTATCGAGAGGGCAGCAGTACACCGCGAAGGCAGGCGTATAAGGCAGGACATCGCCGACCAGGAGCCGAACCACGACAAATGGTCCATGAGGATTGTTATTTTAATTAATTTTAATTTCTTTCAATAGCTTTTAAGCACAATTTGCATTTTCATAACGGTATATTCTTTTTATTTATTTTTGCGTCTCTCATTCACAGTTAAGTGCATTTTATGGCTCAAGAAACTTTCTTTCTTTTTAAAACAAAGGTATACTATTTCAAAATGTTTTGATACTTTTCTAAGATAAAATTATATATTATATTGTTGAATATTAAGATATCAAATAAAAAATTTGTTATAAAGTGCAAAAGAAGGTTCTGTTTTAATTTTCTTTTATTTACGCTTTTCAGAGATATTTTCTATAATTTTATTTAGAAAAATGTGCAACTATGACATTATTAATTTCTAAATTTCTGTTGTAGCTTCGGAAATATATAACTGTCATAAGGATATGATTTTAGAACCTAACCATTAAAATTCATCTTTTCCTGAGGCATAATAACAACTATAATTGTGAAAATATAGATAAATTATAAAAATCTCATATAAATTATAACGCATTTGGAATTCTCAATTCAGAGTATTCAACATTCAACTGTCAAAACAAAAATCACGTAAAGAATATATGTGATTGAATGTGATGAAACATGAAATGTTTTTGCATTTTATAATTAATAGTTGATTCCCTTTTGCCGAGCAAGAGAGAGTTAGTAAGCGGTTGGAGGTACCCAAGAGAAAGAAAGAAAATAGAATCCATAAAGTGGTAGCAGAAAAAACGGGGATAAACTAAGAGCAGAAAAGTAAAGCAGTGGAGATGGAAAAAGAGATGATGAGGCAAGTAATGAAAGAGCTACTGGTGGAGATTGAGGGTGAGATAGTAGCAGAATTGAAGGCAGAATTGGAGAAAGTTCGAAAAGATTTTGAGGATGATAAAAAAGACAGTGAGAAGAGAGAAGAATAACGAATCGTAGAAATAGAGCAATTGAAGAAAGAAGTTAAAAAAAGTGAAGAAGATAGAAGAACTGAGAGAAAGAAGAGAAAAGAAGAATAATATAGTAATAAGGGCGTGCGTTTGAATGAAAATGGAGAGAGAGGTGTGAATACGAAACGTAAGGTTAAAAACGTTTTAAATATGCTGGGAGAGGTAGATAAAGAAAATATAAAATATGAAGCACTCGTTAGGGGGGGGGGGATGCGAATAAAGCGTTGCTAATGAAGTTAGAGAAATTTGAAGACCAGCTAAAAATAATGAGAGCGATAGGTCATCTAAAGGGGAAAGATATATTTTTAGACGATGACTAAACAAAAAAGGAAAGAATGATGCCAATGAGAGTGAGACAATTGGCGAAAATGCAGCGAGTGGGTGAAAAAAGAACAATGTAGGGTGCGGCAGATGCTTTGTAGAGGACAGGGAGTTTAGGTAAAATCAAGAGGAAGAGCGAATGGAATGGTAGAGTATGAAAAAGGAAGTGGGAGTAGAAAGTATTAGCGTGAAAGAAGTGGTGAGAATGTGCGTGTGCGAATGAAAAAAAAAATGATAGTAAGAAAGAAAGGGGCAGTGAGCGGAAAAAGGGAAGGGAATATAAAAGTAAGCAAAGAGTAAAAGGAGTAGTATGGAATGTTGTGGGACTAAAAAACTAAAAGATTTTTGGGATTTTCTAAAAGAGTTTAAAATTATTGGGTTAGTGGAAACGTGGGTAGATGAAAAAGGGTGGGGACGATTGAGAGACAAGATGCCTGTTAACTATTGGTGGAAGGGCTTCAAATAAAACGCGCAATTTTATCGGCCGAATAAAAAACATATAAATTTATTGCGATCAATCGGTGACGATCCGATCGCGACGCGGACTTCCTCACCCGACGACGTCCCGAAACGTTCTCTCCAACCCCATCGCCACTTTTTCACATCTTAGTTCGATTTTTCAAACTCTCGAACATTTAAATAGACTGCAACGTCGTTTTATATATCGATATTATAATAGTCGAATTACAAATAATTTTATCGAAATCGTCACCATTTTAAGGGCCTTTTACATAATTTTTCTAACAAGACACCTTCATTTTAAGAGGTACCTCCATTCGGGTGTGCAATGGCGTAGGGAAAACCACCTTTGTGGGGAAAAAACCTACACCGGGTACAGTAGTCGATAAAACATCGATTCTGTCTGTAACAATGCCAGAGGGATGGAGGTGAAGATGCCAGTATGCAAGAAGGGATTCTAAGAAGGGAAGGGCAAAGGGAGGGATTATAACAGGTGTGAGAAGGGAGGTTAAAGAGACGGAGATAAATTACAAAGAAAAGGAAGGGTTTTAAGAAAGAGAATTGATTATAGAGAAAAAAAGATGGAGAGTCATAACTGTGTATAACAAAGAGGGGAACCAAGAAAGATTGCAAAATCTGCAGGAGGTAATAGATGAAGGGTAAGAGGGAAATCTGGTGATTATGGATGATTTTAATGCAAGGATAGGTAGAGAGGGAGGACGGATTTTGAATAGGGAGGAAGAAGATGAAAGCGAGGGACTTAAGAGGAGATCTAGAGATGAAGTAGTGAATAAACAAGGGAGAGAGTTGGTTAGAGTGATGGAAGAAAGAGGCTGGTGGGTACTAAATGGGGAGAAAGAGGATGATAGAGATGGAGAGTGGACATACGAGAAAGGAGGAGAAGTCCGTGATAGACTTTGGGATAGTAAATTGGGAAGCATGGGAGGGAATGGAGAATTTCGAGGTTGGGTGTAGGGTAGAGTCAGATCATCAACCAATAATAGTAGATATGGGAAAATGGGATATAAGAGAGGAGGTAAAAGCACAGAATGACGTTAAGGTACAAGATTGGTCAAAGGGGGGGGGGGGAGTTTAAAAAAATAGGAGAGTTAAAATGGGAAAGAGAAGGGGTAACGGAGGAGTGGGAGGAATTAGAAAGAAATATTAGGAAGACAACTGTATATAAAAGAGGGTGGAAGAAAAAGGAGATAGGGTGGTGTCCCCGGTGGGACAAGGAGTGTAAAGAAAAAAAGAAAGGGATGATAAAAGCGAGAAGAGAATATAGGAAAAATCGGGAGGCAAATGAATGGAAAGAATTTCTGAAATGTAGGAGGGAGTACAGGGAGTTATGTGAGAAGAAAGAAGAACATAAGAAAAGGGAGGAAAAAGAGGTAGAAATGATTAAGACAGAAACGGTGGCTTGGAAGTTTATAAATAAGGGACGGAAGAGACGAGAGGAAGTGAGCGAGAAAATTAAAATGGAAGAATGTGTGATATTTCGTGGAGGTATTAGGAGGAATGGAGCTGTAAAAGAGAAAAATAGCAGAGAGGAATGTAATAGACCGAAAAATGGTGAGGGAATAAGCGAAGAAGAGATAAAAAACGGGTGACGTTAACAAATACGGGATACAAAATATACGAAAGCTTCCTGAATAAAAGATTAGTGAAAAGCTAGATGAGAGTGGAGGATGGAGCAGGACTCAGGCGGGATTTAGGAACGGAAGAGGGACTATGGAGAACGTGAAGATTCTAAAACACGTAATAGGTAAAAGATTGGAGGATAAGACGAAAAACTGTGTGCATTCTTTATGGACCTGAAGGCAGCATTCCGTAGAATACTCAGAGAGATGCTATTGGAAATGATGGGCAAAAGAGGTGTCAGTGAAGCGATGATAGATGTGGCAAGAGAGATATATGAAGAAACAAAGTGCGTGGTGAAGGTAGGAGAGGAGGTATCAAGGGAATTTTGGGTGGAAAAAGGCGCAAGACAGGGCTGCCCCTTAAGCCCGACGCTTTTATATATATATATAGCTGATATTGAGGAAGAGATAAAAAAGAGAAGAGGAGGAGTAACGGTACTGGTAGGACAAAGTATGATCATTGGAGTATGCAGATGATGTAGTGGTGGTAGCGGAAGAAGAAGAAGGGCTGAGAGACTTGATTAGGGGAGTAAAAAGATGTATGGAGAAGAAAAGGTTGCCTCTGAGCGTAGAGAAATCAAAGATCATGGTATTTAAAACCAGAGGGGGTAGAGAGAAAGAAAAGTTTGTGGTGGGGGGTACAAAGGAAGTTAAAGAATATTAGTATTTAGGATATACACTCACGAGGGATGGGGGACAAAAAGAGCATGTAAGAGAAAGGTTGAGAAGAGCGAGGGTGGCAGTGGGTTGGGTTTGGAATTATGAACAGAGACAATTTAAAGGGGATGTGAAATGGAGGTTGAAACTGTTCGATAGCATAGTGAAAGGAATATTATACTATGGGGTGGAAATATGCGGGTACAGACGGTGGCCAGAAGTAGAGGCAATGCAGGAAAAGTACTGTAAATGGATGATGGGGGTGGAAAAAACAACACCGGGATATATAGTCAGGGAGGGGTTGAAAAGAGATAAGTTATGGGTGGAGAGAGGATGGTGAGCAGGGAAGTATGAAAAGGCTAGAAAAAGGAGAGGGGGGAGAAATCAGAAAGAAATGTATGGAGGAGAGGAGAAAAGACGAGAGGGATTAGGTGATGAGTGAGTGGGGGTAGGGGGGGAGAAAACATAGAGAGAAGGAATTATCTGCGGCAGGGGGAATAAGTGAAATAGCCTTGAGGGAATATGAAGAAAATAGATGGGAGATATGAAGGGGAAGGCATGTGGAGGTAGATAAGCAAGAGGGGAAAACAAGTAAGAGGGTCGAGACAATGTCGAAACTACCAGAGGGTACTAGGAATACCAAAATATATAAGAACGTGTAAAAGGAAAGAAGGGGAAAAGTTGGATAGGATTGCAAGGTGGCGGTGTGGAAATGAGGAAAGAGGAAATAAATATTAGTTGGATGAGGAAAAGAGGCTGTGTGGAAAAGCGAGAGAGCAAGTGGATCATCTGGATGGAAATGATAGGCAGAGTAAGAAAGGAGAAAGAGAGAGAGAGAAAGAGGGGGGAGAGGGAGGGAGAGAAATACTGAGCGAGGGAGAGAGATTGATTGATTGAAGACTTATTTATTAGTGTCCTGGCCACTACGAGCCGTGGACACATCAACTTAATATCCTGCAATGTTTCGGTCAGGATAAGCGATACATAATACAACTGAAAACTATATAATCTCTGCTATAAGGCGGTAAACACATTATACATCTTTATATATACTACATTGTAAATAAAAAATAACAAAATTGCACTTGAGCTACACGTAAGTTGTAAATTTGATTAGAAGACGCTCGCATAGTTAAAATATTAAAATAGAAAACGTAACAAACTTACGGTTGATCAGCCCTAAGAAGATATGTTAATAAGTTAGTAGGAAATGTTGCGAGAGATGTAAATGTATGAAGGCGGCGTGGCAGGGAGTTCCAAATCTGTATGGCTGTGATCCAGAAAGAGTGAGCAAAGATGTTCGTACGAGGAATTGGAAGTTGATATTGAGATGATTGTAAGCGAGAAGATCGGCGAATGGAATGGTCTAGAGGAATGAATCTGTCAGCAAGGTAGGAAGGTTGGGAGGTATTGATGATTTGATGAGTGAGGCTAGCGAGAAAGTACTGTGTACAACATGGCGATTCCATGTTAGGTCGGATGTTATTATAACACCAAGATCTTTTACTTCATGTGAATAAGGTATTACATCCGACCCGACAATAATTTGTGGTATGGTGAGATTTTTCATAACGGCTAAATTCTGAGGTGAACCTAGAATGATGACCTGAATTTTACGCGTATTTAAAGTGAGCCCATAATCATGGAACCATCTCACAAGCTCAGCAATGTCACTGTTAATATTGCGTATCGTTTCATTTAGATGACATATCGGGGTCGAGAGATAAAATTGCGTATCATCCGCAAAGATGATGGTAGTATGTCTGCAGTATTTAAGTCTCGAGAATAAGGTATTGATCACAATAATGAATAATATGGGGCCTAAGCTCGAACCTTGTGGAACGCCGGAAGTAGTATACTCAGGATTAGATGTTAAACCATCCAGGCCAATTATTGTGTAAGAGCGATTTGTGAGATAAGAATGCAGCCATCTCAATGTTGATTCCTCAAAGCCTATGTCTCTAAGGCAGGTTAGAATCACGACATGGTTTAAGGAGTCAAAGGCTTTTGAGAAATCGAACAGTACCAAGATAGTAACTGCCCCACGATCTATACCCAAACGTACATCATCCATAAGGTGTAATAGGGCAGTTTGGGTGCTGTGAAATTTGCGGAATCCACATTGTTTGGGATGCAGTATACAATTTACCTCTAAATATTTTGTGATCTACTGGGTGACAAGGGAATCAATGACCTTAGAGAGGTGGGGAGGATTTGTGATTGGACGGGTGTCAGAAGGACTTAAGGGGTTAGCCATTTTCTTAAGTGGTATGATGTAAGATGATTTCCAAATGGGAGGGAAATAGCCAAAGATGAGTGAAAGATTGAAAATGGATGTTAAATATGGTGCAATGGTTGTAAACATGGATTTTAGGTACTCTAAAGGAAGATGATCGGGACTAAGCCCACGTGATTTTTGTGCAACTAGATTAAGACTAAGTAGGACATCATGATGATTAATAGCAGTAAAGATGAATGTTGTATGGAAATTAGGTAATGGACGCATGATAATGTTGTTGAGTGTCGCTAAATCACAAGACGGATGAGATGACGATATTTGTGCGAAATGACGATTTAATGCAATGGGTGAGAAATGAGGAAGTGCTGACTGTGATGGCTGATTAGGAAGTCCTAATTTTCGTAGGCAAGACCAGAGTTTGTTAGTGCTTGTTTGTTGGAGCACTAGTTCGGCTAAGTGATGATTTTTGGCCGCTTTTAAGATATTTTTGATCTCTCAACGCATATTCTTATATTCCTGGAAAAGACGCAGGTTTCGAGTTCGTTTCGCACGCAGGTACAATTTGTCGCGTTCCTTAATCCTTCTTAGTATACTAGGTGTGATCCACGGAATAGCGCGGTGCAAAATACGTTTTGTAATAAATGGCGCATGTAAATCTAATACTTCGGTAATACATTCGTAAAAATTATTTACGCAGTTTATTAGACCGTGTAGTTGCGAATTTGTTTGAAGTTGTGTGGTCGGAAGCTAAGAGATGAGGAAACTTAAGTTGAAGTAATGCTGAAAGATCTTTATTTCAAGCAGAATAGTCGCATTTGGCGAAGTTACTATAGGTGATAATTTGTGGAATGGAATTGAGGTTCGTGAATTCGTATTGAATCGTAATAAGACAATGACTAGCCGCAAAAGGTGTAGGAGACGTAGAAAAACTTTTAATTTTATTTGAAGAATCGACTAGCATAACATCTAGCTAAGAAGAAGAAAAACAAGAATAATGTGGTTCCAAAGGGTACAGAAAAAAGCGAATAGTCTTGAATAAAACTATGGAGATATACAGAATCAAATCTATTCTCTAACAAATTACAGTTTAAACCGCCTGTTGCAATTATGTTCTTATATTTAGAAATATATGTATTAAACTTAACTATAAATTCCGCGAGAAGTTGCCTATGAGGGCGTCGGTATATAACTATAAATAACAAATTTCTTGAAGACGATTTGACAACCCAAAAAAGATATTCTGGGGTGTCAATGCTTTCATTTACTGAGCACTCGAGAATAGTGTAAGATAAAGAATTGTGGAGGTAACACGCGACACCTCCACCAAAAATGAAGCGGTTTGCCCATCGCTGCGCAGCACCCGATCTTTACGGACAAAATTATAGTTTTTAACGGCATCACACGATGAATCAACAAGTGGTGTCATCCGTGTTTCGGTGACTGCCAGGATGTATGTTGTGCAGTCTACTAACTCATTTTCCACATCTTACAGATGAGCACGCAGTGAATTTATATTTATACACGAAATTTTTAAAGACGGCAAAGAATCGGACGAAGACACGTTACTTGATACACATTGATTAACAAGATTTGTTAATTATAGCAAGATAACTGCTTTGGTTGTTAGACAATGTTATTAAGATCTTGTTCTGTGACAATTAACAACTCGGGGGTGCCGCCATCTTTTCTTACAAAAACATTGCCATCTCTCGCCCAAACGCGCTTATAACCTGCGTTATTAGCCGCAAGTTTGGCTTTTTAAGCAAATTGTAGGTCGATGAGGGCAAGAACTCGTTAACATACACAGTTTTGTCAGCATCAGCATCTTTGGATAATTCCGGGAATAATTCCTGGACGGTAATTTTCCCCATATTACGCCTTGTGTCGACAATAAAATTTCGCACGACAACAGATTTAAGGCGTATTTTCAAGGAGAAATGCTGTGTAGGAATTGTCGAACTTGCAGCAGCAGAATAAGAGGTTGATGGTCCATTACGTTCAATTTTATCAATTTTTAAGATGTCGCCCAATAAACCAGGCAATTTTAAGTGAGTCAGCACGCGGAGCATAATGTCATTACACGACAGAGAGCATCGATTTGGTATACCATTTACTATGAGATACGTAGTTGGTCGTGCAAGGGCATTGCTCTTTTTCCTATATTCAACATCCGATTTGAGAGCATTGCATAAAGCGGTGTTCTGCTCTACGGCAGATATTAAATTTGAAAGATCGGTTCGAATCGCGTTAGTATGGGCTCTAACACCCGTAAGTTCCTGTCGCACACCGTTAATCGCTTCAAGGATTTGCGAAAATTGCTGAGCCGTATCCATAGTTGACTACGTTGGGGCAAGATAGAAACAGATAATACTTGCGGAGGGAGGGAACTAGCCGAAAATAGTCGTGACGGTGTTAATAGCAGCTGCACTCGATGAAAAAGAGAGGACGGAGTAGGGAGCGCGAGGAGAGATACGTCACGCGCGACAGCAGTAGTTGCGACGGTAGGCGGCGGAAGAAGTAAGTGCGACAAAGAGCGCACGCAACACACAGATTCCGATTTGCCGCGTATGTAGAGCCGTCCGCAAGAATCGTGAAAACACTTTTCGCAAACGTGACACTTGACGAAATCTATTACAGACTTGTAGCACTTTGCACAAATAACGCGAACAACTACGTTATGGTCCGATTTGCTGTTACTTCTAGTTTTCGGCATCGGTTATCGTACCTTGTAATAAGTCGCTCGTCTTCAATTCAGTATCGATGACAGTTGTTAATTGAAATGGGCGGCTGACATATTACACCACGTGACTGGAGTGGACTTGCCCAGTTGACATTGGCTCCGCGATCGCCGTTGACACGTGCCCGGTGAAAACCGTGGAAAAGATTTTGTGATTTTCCAAAAAGGCACACCGTGGACCGACTAGATGTTGTCACTCGGGAAAAATGTCACTAAACAGGCCCACAACTGGTGCACACCTTCTGGAATAACTTCTCTCTCCGGAGAATGAAGATAATCGTAAATAATACTAAAATAAGGTGGAGCAAGAATTTGCACGTGTGACGTGTTTACTCACCAGAAACAGAGGAGAAAGAGTGAGATAGAGGGAAAGAGAGAGAGAGAGAGAGAGAGAGAGAGAGAGAGAGAGAGAGAGAGAGAGAGAGAGAGAGAGAGAAAGAGAGAAAGATTTAGAGAGAATGCGTGGAAGATAGAGCCGTGAAATAAAGTAATGTAAAGTAATGTACAAAGATCGATGTAAAAGGTGTAATGTAGTGTTACCGAAAGTCTATGTAAGCACACGTAGTGTGAAAACATTAACATTAATAATAAATAAATAATAATTAAGAGCTGATTCTCTGTGGAAAAACTATATTCGTGTACGATACACATGTTCTCTTTCTAAGAAAAGAAAGAAAAAAGGAAATATAAAAGCAGAATTAATGCGGATTCTTGAGAACAAGATTATATATGTATATTGATTCTTAAATTCTGAAATGATTAATGAAAGAGAATAAATGTTAAAAATGATCGATAGTTGAATTTTCAACAGTAAAGATCAAGTAAACCTCGTAATTAAACGGGAAGCCTCCAACAAATTCGGGAAGATTATTGACAAAAGAGCAATAATATAAATAAAAATTTATAAATAATAATAGAAGAAAAAGAACTGTCGATAATTTCACTTTTATAATTTTTAATGTGTTACGAATCTTAATTTCGTTCTGATCAGTCTCGCTTAAGTCTGAGACTTCCTAATTATTTAGACTATTAAACTCAATTTGACCAACTAAAATTTCACAGTGATAGGTTTAATTCTCTAACATTCAGAGCGATCACCCTAATTTTGTAACTCTTGAATACTTTCTTTCTTCAAAAGAATAATTTAAATGTCCGAGAACTCGCGTAACACTAGAAGCAAAACTAGAGATTTAGACTTAGATGAACAGGAATTCTTATTAGGTTCCCGGTTACCATTAACAATACTTCACATAACGATAATATTGATCTATTCAAAACAAAGAGATCAAATTCCTCGTAGTTCTCTTACACCAAAGCTTGAAAATATTCTAGAAAATATTAGTAGCCCCGATCTACCTCGAGATCAATCTGCATTCTACATAGATTCAAATTTAACTCTTTTTCAACTTAACATTGGAGCATCGCCCTCCGAAACTCCGGATAAAAATTATACATATACCTAGTGACATTACCATAACAGAGAACTTTTGCGATAATTTCTGTAATAACTTTGACCTAACGAAATCTTCTGAACAGACATTTCATAATCAATTTTTACCATCCCTTGATAACTCTCTAATAACAGAAAGAACAATGGCTGCCACTCACTTAAAATTACACGATGTGGTTGACAAAATACCTTCTTATTCTGGTGCTATAGAAGGTCTTAGTTTTGACGAATTCGCTTGTCTAAAGTTAAATGCTAAAGATATGCTACCTGAAAATTCTGAAAGAGCATTGACCAAATTAGTAATATCCCGTCTTAAAGACGAGGCCTACAAAATTTTGTTAGGTAATAATGCAGACACGATAAACGACCTCTTGAAAATTCTGAAAGGTATACATGGTTCATGTCATTCAACGATATCTTTGTACGGTGAATTAGGCAGATTATATCAAAAATCAAACGAGAAGGTAGCTACTTATCTTAATAGATCCCGCACAATAGGATTTAGGCACCAATTAATTGAATTCCATAAAGGAAACGAAGGTGAAGAGTTATCCAGAGCCGCAGTACTTGAAATAGAATCATCTTGCTGCAAAGCTTTCATATTAGGAAAACATTCAGAAATACACGTGCTTATGAGTGAAAGACTTGATCTAAATAAAGCAAGACCTGAAGCCGCAGAGATCGAGAACCAATTGCTTCAGAGACGACGTACAAGTACCTTTAACGATCGCAGTTTAGGGAAATGCATCATTTGCGAGGAAATTGATCACGAAACAACTTCATGTCCCCTAATTTCCGATTCAAAAATTAAATGTCAGATCTGTAATAGCACTAAACACATCGCTAAAAATTGTGATTATCGCCCCAAATGTAAACAGGAAAACTATCGACAAAATACTAGTCAATTATGCAATAAATCAGGTCACATAGACCGAGACTGTAAAAGTAAACACTTCTATCAGGTCTGTAAGAAATCAGGACAGGAAACAAATAATTTTCGATATCTTTCTTCAGTTAAAATCACTCACGCTTTTCATTCATGTCAACTATGCAATCAACCCGGTGATCATGATGCAGATTGTCGTTCAATAGAAACTTGCCAAATTTTTAAATCTTTGGGACACGTCGCGAATAAATGTCCACGAATTTTGGAAGAGAAATCCAGTCCACAGTGCCAATATTGCCAAAGGACTGGACACACTGCCGATAAATGCTATCAAATAAAGCCACGAACACAAATAGCTCTCATTGGCGAAAGTACGGATTGTTTTCATCTCCCAGACGAACTACTGACTTGGTGGAACACGAAATTAATACCACCGATCATAACCCTATATTTACACTATAATATCGACTCCCTAGAATACTTAAAGTCGAAATATTGACACAGGTCGAAGACTTACTGAATAAAAATATCATACAACCATCGCGATTTCCACATAACACTTCTTTATGGATTATTCTAAAGAAGGAAGATAGTCAAGGGAATAAACAATTGCGTCTTGTTTTAGTTTTCCGAGCTTTAAATGAAAAAAAAAAACGATCAGTAATGCATATCCGTTGCCCAATATAAATGAGATTCTCGATTAATTAGGAGTAGCACGATATTTTTCAACCTTCGATTTAGCATCAGGTTTTCATCAAATCAGTATGGGTGAAGAAGATAAACTTAAGGTTGTCTTTTCTACCGAATTGAATTACGAAATGCTCCATCTAATCTCTCGTCTAACACTAACACCTATAAAAATTTGTATTCGTTTAGGTATAGTAGAATACCCAGCAATATCTAGAAGACATTCTTTAATTAAAGAATCACACGATTCCGTAATAGGAAGGCACAAAGGTGTTACAAAAACATATAATAGATTAGGAACAAGTTTCTTTTTGGAAACGTGAAAGGAGATATACAGATTTATATACAACAACGTTTACAATACAAATTAAAAAAGATAACTCAGATTAAAACAAGACAACTTATGGTTATTACAGATATTCCTGGAGCACCTATCGAAAAGGTAGCGTTAGATATCGTTGGTCCTTTCTCTATCACAGTGAAAAGAAACCGTCGGAATCTGACTATGCAATGTTTACTAACCAAATTCTCGATAGGTACGCCACTGCAAGATACACCAGTATCTAGAGTCGCTGACGCTTTCTTAAAAAGTCTAATTTGCATACATAGTAGCCCTAAGGTGGTTCTTACTAGTCAAGGAACCAACTTCTTGTCTATCCTAATGAAAGCATTAACAAAAATACTCCATATTAAACAGTTATAACCCACCGCAATTTCATCCACAGACCAACGGATCTCTGAAAAGAAGCCATAACGTTTTAGTACAATATTTGCGTCAATTGACCTCAAAAGAATAAGAACGGGATGAATGGGTTGAACTGACGATGATCTCTTATAATACTCGTATGCACGAGGGAACGAAAAGAAGACCATTTGAACTTGTTTATGCTAGAAACCCCGTATTACCATCAGATAGATCACTTTCATACCAGGAACAATTAGAAATTTATGACAATTATTTAATAAAACTATTACCTAGCTTAGATAGTTTGCATAACGAAGCGCGAGAAAACTTAGAGTTGGATAAAGAAAAAGCAAAATTTTATTACGATAAAAAAATAAATAAAAAAAAATCTTTCCTGGAGATTACGTCTTCTTAAGAAAAGGCTTGAAATCCGGTAAACTAGGAGACCTTACAGACGGTCCCTATCGCATAATCAAAATAATAAACGATAATAATATAAGTTACAAATTGGTAGAAAGGAAAGGGTCGTATCCGCTTATAGGTTAATTTTTTCTGAAATAGAATAATAATAACTAGCTGTATGTCCTCGCTCGCTAACGCTCGCTCGGAGTGTGACCTATTCGGTGTTTTTCTATTATAATGGATGTGAACATTTTCAAATTGATAAATATAATTAAAGAATGTTTACATTATGAATTCTTATGGACAATAATCTACGAAGCACGTAACCATGGAGTATTCCAGATTATCGAGAGTCTTATTGAACAATTCCATATATAGCGTTTGGCGTTTCTTATAGTCAACGAATATAGACGTTACACTATATTCGTTGTTAGTGTCGATTTTCGAAGTTTAATATGTGCTCCTTGTTTACGTGAAATGAACACATGCATTTGTCCGAGCACCTCAAAATTAACATTGTTTTTATTACAGTAAAATTCTTTTTTTCACAAAAAAAAATATACAATGGTGTAAAATTGTTTTCTACGAATGTGCGTGTTGTGGCCCGAGCCGAAGACGAGCTATCCGATTATAAACATGGAAGTAAAATATGATAATTCAAAATATCGCAAATGTTTCAAAAATAAATTTGTCGATTTCCCATATCACCGCACAGGTATCGACATGCCACATTCTATTTTTATGTGATAATATCACCAGGAGCATACATCACAGGTTTGGAGGAAGTATTGAATTTTTAGTTAAAATGAATTGCATGGTGGTGATACTAAAACCAATTATATATTGAAGATTTCTATTGAAATGATATTTAAAAAAAATATAGTTTTGGTGGCGATTTGTCAGCCAATTCATATGACGATGGCGGTGATTCAGCCAATGATAACCAATTAATGGCATGTTATTAGTCATTCTGTTGCTATTATTTTATTCCATTGAAGTAAAAATGTATTTGTGGTATAATAAATGACATGATGTTGGCGACTCAGCAGCCAGTTAATGCCAATTTTTATAGTTGAAATAATTTAACTGGATTGCTATTGGTCACATTGTTATCTATTGCGAATAAATGGAACTCAAGAAATTACACACGGTAGCGATCAAAGCATTAAATAAACAGTCGTTGAAAATTGGGCTGCCAAATCTTAATGGTATTATCACAGTCTAGTCATTCAATAATATAATAACATTTTTTTTTAAATATGAGCCATTGGAAATATATCGCTCAATTCATAACAACATAATTAAATGTGTCAAAAAATAATGGTAACTAAAGTATATAAATTTACTTGTCCGTAAATTAATTCAGTTCATTTACATGTCTGCGCAATTAAGTCCATTTAATTATGAATTCGAACATTTTTCATTATCACATTTTTAACATATATATATTATATATTTGTATTAATTGACACAATAATTGCTATATATTGTGATGTGGTGTATTAGATACCCTGTAATCGCAGTTTCTGTCTCTTTCATCGGGTCTCGCGTAACACCTAGCAAGTCGAGAATCGACGAGGAAGAGCGCTAGCGTCGGATTAGTATGGCAGTATGAATGGGAAATTATGCTGAATGTTGTATGCGTAGTGGTGCAAGTGTCGACCGTCGGTAAAGTAGTCATCTGTGGTACGGTTCTTCAGGATCTGGAGGACACCTAGAACATCGGGGTAAGACGAACGGCTGTTGGTTACGGTATCTCGCCCGTTAGGGCACCGTCGTATTTTAACATCTCGACGACTTTCAACTGCTATGGAGTCTCGGTATCTACAACTATCGGTCCCGCGTTCGCCGTCTTGGGAACGCTAACAGCTCGACCAGTTAACAGTCTCGTTGTCGCTTCGTCTTGTCCGTCAAGTTTCGTCGACGATTGCCACGGCTAACCGGCCTCGCCGCCGCCGTTTCGCCAACGCCTCTTGCTTCTACCCCTTCTTCTTCATCGCCGACAACGACTTCGCTTCTGCGGCACTACCGGCCATTCTCGTTTCGGTGCTAGACGGTATCACGTCGCGTGCTATAGACTTCGGTAATTTTTGGAAAACTATCTTTTGCGAGATCTTCGGTCGCGTACTCCGGTGGGTACGAAGTCATCCCGTACTATCGCGTAAGTGCGACGAGGCAGGCGATACCGCTGAACCTTGGGTTTTTGGGGATTTTGGATTACGAGCGGTTAGTGTTTCGCCGCGGTAAAAAGTTCGGTTCCGGGAAGCTCGCCTCGTGCGCCCGGGTTCTCGTTCGTGTGTGTGAGTGTGGATGAGAGAGTGGCGGTCCCAGGATTTGCGCCGTCGCCAGGACTGGAGCCTCTTCCTCGTCCCTCATCGTCGTGGCCCTCGAGACGAAGGCTACTGTACTGTAAGTACTTTGTGAGGCACTCGTCCGCGAGTATAAGATATCTACGCCGCGTCTCATATGTTCGTTCTTTCTACCTTAGATTTCGTTCCGGCTCTTATAATCTCATTATTGACTTTTTACTATATTTTTTGCATATCTTCGGTACCTGCGTCGACGGTACCGTATTGTAACCGATTCTTAGATTAATTAAAGATTTCCGTCTATAACCAACGTGTTCAGCTTATTTCTATGAGTTAAACTTTGTTCCTTCCCCGACCTCACGTCTCTCCGAGTTTGAGTTGGTCGCGAGCAATTGGGCTATTCGTTTGTTTTTGGCAATTTGGCACTTTGGGAATTAGGTTTTGCCGTTTAAGAACGGCTGGCGCCCTGTAAAAGTAAGTGTTTGGCATTTCGAAACTCCATACGTGACCTCGGAAAAATCAAGCGTCACAATATATATATATATATATATATTTATTAGGGTGGAGTGAACTTTGCAACTTCGTTATGGCGGTGGTTTTTTAGATAGTTTGAGTGGTCCAGATCGCCGTGGAAAGTATAAAAAAAAATTTTTTTAAATATCCTACATTCGCGCAATGGCTGCAAAAGCCCTATTTTTTGGTGTTTTTTATTCATTTTTTTTCTAGTTTCAACAATTTTTTTAAAATAATTTTTTTTTTATTGGAATTTTTTCCCAGAGTATGCATCTTTAAAATCCACGTAAACAAATTTTTTTTTTTAATTACTGTAGCTCGTAAAAAATCGCTAAATAGTGTCATTTTTTACAAAAAATTAAAAAATTTAAATTTTTCGGTCTAAACAAAATTTTTTTAGATTCTTTGGGTCATTCTCTACAAGAATTGTCTCTTTTGAATTTTTCCTGAAATGCGTATTCTCGCCTAAAGAAGTTTTTGATGTACCATTTAACTTTCAAGAATTTAATATTGCATTAGAAGACAAAAAAGTAAATGGAGCTCCAGGTATGGATGGTGTTGACTTTGAAATTATAAAATTTGTCCTTTTGGGATTTAATGGATTAATAGTCACGACGCTATTGAGGTCATCAAAATCCTTGAAAGACAAAATATTAATAACACACATTCAGTTTTTCCAGAAATCAGAAATTAAAGGATTAACAACATAAATAGGCATATTAGTAGAAAAAGCTTGTCTGATATGAAAAAAGAAGTTTTTCAACAAAAATTGCCAACAAATTTTGTTTAAAACGAAATACGGATATTTTTTACTCTAACATACAAAGCGAATATTTATAAGATTACATAAATAAACTAGTGTTGGCGTGGTGCCTCGCTCGCTGCGCTCGCTCAGAAACTTCGACCCAGTAGAGAGTCGGCTATTCCTTAATATTCGTTTGTTTACTAACAGCTTTCAATTATATTATAAAATTATATTGATATTTGGGGGTCCAATCATATTTAGGTCCAAGTGGCCTCGATAGATATGTTACAATAATATAGTGTTTTTTATATGTATGAAAATTGAAAATGAGCATTTTCAAAACTTCGACCCCGACAACAGGCCAGCCGAAGTATTAACAAATAAAAGTTGCAAAACACTTACTTCAAGCACTTGTATTGTAATAGACTATTCGATGCATATTACATGTTTACAGTGTTTTACTAATTACTGTCTGTATCATTATGATCTTATATATACAATATATATACATAAAATTCGTAAAAGATTTCTGGAAAGTGTCGAAAATATCTCTGACGAATATCTTTTAGATACTATAAGACATCTTTCAGATATATCGAAATAGTTATTTTCGTATCAAGGGCGTAAAAGAACTTATGAGCCCGTAGGTGATCACCGCGCCCGAGGGGCTGGCGAAGACTACTGCTGGGGGGTAGGGGGTCGAAACGTCGACATTTGATTAAAAACTATAGGGTAATTTTTATGCTCGAAGTGACCAAATTCAATACTTCGTCCAGACTAAGTCTGGGTCGAAGTAATTTTTTACTTTACTTTCAAATAAAAATACACATTCCACGGTGACAAAGAATCCCTTGTAGAATTTAGTCAACGGAAGCGTCATCCACCACCTTGTCCCTGAGGAACCCTACTCATACCTGGGAGCGCCTCAAAGACACCTAGGATGTGAAAACTCCTAAAACGACCATCCCTTCTCCATCAGATCTGGCCATCAAAATTAGCAGCAAAAAATAAGATGGCATTCATTTGGAGCATTGAGATGATACCATATCCTAGTTACGGGACTGATGTGCAGGAAAGATGATTTGCAAGCAACAAATTTTGCATCTAGCTTCTCACGTGGAATAACTGTATTTGATCCAAAAAATGGACGGCTTTTTGACCGTGGACTGTTCATAGATTCAGTAACGTTGTTCATGGATTTGGCGTGCACTTGCATTAAAGGTGCTGAAAAGGTGATTTTCTTGATAATAGGGAACAAAGAGCGTTTGTTTCTGGGAGGAGCGAGTAATCCCAAAATTTCCTCTAATCGGATCTGGTCGTCTTTAATGACCTCCTCCCGGATGTTCATGTGGTTAATCTGGCTGAAAAGGTGCACGTCGGAAGTTAGTAACAATACCCATTCGTATTTTTTTTAAGGCCATCACTTGTAATATGCGGGTTACATACTCCGTTCGGAACCTCAGCATTTCGATGCCAACCCGGTCATCAGTAACATTAGGATAGTTGCTAATCCCACATGTTTCAGGAACGGTCTCCGAGAGCGCGTCTCGTTGGACCCAGCTGATGGAGTCCGTCGAGCGCGAGCTGAGCTGAGTTAGGAGAAGCCTTCATTTTTGTGAAAGTGTAGCGTGCAGTCATCCGGAATTTTGCAAGTGTTTGGGTGCATGACGATTCCTAAAGAAGGTAGACCAGCCCCGTAGAGGTCTCATTAGACGGATCACCAGACCATCACCATATATATATATGCACAAGAAATTAACAGCGTAGTTGCCACCAGCATGACCTTAACATGGTTTCAATGTAAAAATGAAAAACTACGGGGCGCGTTATCTGGACTACATATTCGACGACCCCGGACACGGAATATAATACCGTACTTTGTACTTCCAGCGTAATTTCGTACTTCTTAACTGATCTATGTGGATGACTGCCTAGCTATCCAGAATGCTAATTGGAGACTGAATGAAAACAAATGTGAAAACACTCTACAGTAGTTCTCCCCTTAAGTTTTACATTTCAGCTATCAAGATGGCGTCTTCTTCTCTTAAGTTTAACTTTCCCCTAACCCCCACTACCATAGTTTTCTGTGGTCCTCTGCACGCTACGCGCATGCGCTTATTTATAGGCGACATTAAAATACCTGGTGGTGGGAGAGGCTGTGAGGGGAAAAATAAAACATACGGGAAGAAAATCTTAAAACTTACGGGAAGTATAAAACTTAAAGGAAGTAAACTTAAGGGGAGGACCACTGTATATAGGAACGATAAAGGATATAGAAGGAAAAGCAAGAACAATGAAAGGGAAGGTGAAGCCTTTAGAAAAACGAAAACAGCATGGTTTCATTTTTCTTTTCACAGGTAGCTGGTTCAGGGTAGGATATACTCCTACCAGCCTTTTCAGAGGTAGCTACTCCGGGCCAAAATCGACGGAAGGAAAGGGACGTTTGACTATCAACCAATTGACTCAACCAATAACGACACTTCAACCACCCAGGGACGCCGATACTGGCGAACGAGTCACAACTACACTCTACGGTGTTGATGGACACCAATTCATTGCCCGAAACCTCCGCATCGACTCTAAACGTCGTTACAGACATTGATAAATTTATGCGGACTCGATTCAACGATTGTCGCACTCGGTGGAAAAGTCGCATGGGTGTTCGCCCGTCCCAGATCGCAATACCGGAAACGGACTAAACTACGTCTGGAAGTGATCATGTCAATAGAATTGAGGAAGGAAGGATACTCTCTCCGAGGAGATCAGAGGAACGAAACCGTTTTTCTCTGAAGGCTGAAATGCTGCCAATCGAAGAATCTTACAAACATCGGTATGGAGTAGAAATTCAGCTCGAACATCTTGAAGAAAATCAAGGCAACAGCGAGAGCTCGGAAATAAATGACATTTGGAAAAGATGCCGTAAAAAAATCTCGAGCACCTGAGCATCGGCGCAAAGAGAGAGATAAAATTTACGAACGCTCGGAAGGTGGTGAGATAGAGAATCACCACATGTTACGCAAAGAACGAGACAAACGAAAAAGACCCACGATCAGCAGCATGGGCTAAGAGTCAATCGGAGAAAGGGGCGAAGTAAGAAAGAATAGAATAACCAGCGTTCCGCCTCAGGCTGTTAACGGAGGTTCCCCTCTCCGTGCGCCGAAGAGGGAGAAAGAAGTAGGACAAGAAAGGACGACACTACTGTCGCTACACATGGGTCAAGCAGCATTCACTCTCCGAACAGTCGAATAAGACTAAGAGACTACCTCCCACCACTCCATGCTACGATTTAGACGAGACGTCGAATGCAGTATGTGTAACAGAACCTCACTCGCACCGAAGTGACGGCCATGAGAGCCCTGGGTAGATTGCCCCCGACCCTTCCCTCTTCTCAAAATGATTCAGGGCACTCCCCGGATGAAAGTAGAGATCGGGACGGAGATCAGCGAAGATCCAGCTTCCTATATAATTACGATACCTGCAACGAATGTGCGGTGCCAGGACCAGTATTAATAAGAGATAAGGATATTACAATAGTCAGAAATTGCCTGTTTCATTATCTAATTAAACTACACTCCTTGGATATGCTTATGCTGAACTGTGTGAGGTACTGCCCGATAGTCCACATCTACACTATTGTGCCGAGCCCGAACGAACTCAAGAAATGTTAAAAGTGCCTCGCGCACTTGGGAACGATAATCACGTCCGTGTATTTGCGCTCCACTGCCGAGTGACTATTTGTATTCACTACGTGGATGACCCAACGGGCATAAAATATTTCCATATCAAAACAACTGATATTGCAAGGTGGTATCATCTGTACCTGAATAACCAGCACTATGAACCTTTACGAAAAAGAATAGCCCTTAATGGTAGTTACACTCCCCCCGATTTAGGGATCGGTTCGCCTAACAGCGACGACGAATCCACTCCGAGTGATTCACGTACGTTAGTGAGTCGTCAAATACAAACCGACCAGAACAGCAACCATTACCTGAGTCTACGTCTGAAGACAGTGAGGAATCTATTACACAGGAGTCGGAACCCGATCACGATGAAGAACTAGACTACAATAATCGTAGCAAAAGCAATATATAATGTTCTTCTCGACCGGTTATTAATAAATAATAAGTAGAAAATGTAATTTCTTGGTAAATACGGTCCTTTTACATAAATAAATAATAACATTAAATACATGGGTTGTCGATTTCAACCACTAAATATGACTTAAAGTGAGCATTGTCGGGGTTTGTAGTATAACCGCTCAGAACTTTTGATTTGACTGTTCGGAATATAAGGAAATTAAATGACTTGACTATTAATAGGTTCTGTGTCTGTCTAGCAGTGATACAGGGAACAAATGTCTATTGTAGAAAATATACGTTTCGTCCCAGTTTTTTTACTCATCAGTAAGACCGTGAAAAAACCTGTCTTATACGTAAATCCGGTTTTATTTATAAATAGGTGATGTTTTAAAATTAATCTAGCAGAGGAGGAATGCTAGAAAAATTTGAAGAACTAGACTCCCTGGGAAAGGGTGAACCCTGCATCAAGTTTTCAAACAAACACCTTACTAGTGCAATGGGTCACCTGGCATTTTTTACAACCGCTGACTGCCTACTTGATTCAGAAGTAGGACGATTGCTACAGGAAAAATCATTAATGACGTCCGAAAGGCTTAGAGATGGAAGACTCAAAATTGGGGAAGTGTTAGTAACCAAGACGGGAAAGTATTTCATGTTCACAATGATAGAGAAACAAGCTATCGGCGAAAGAGCATCGAAAGCGTCCATTAGCTCATGAAGCATTTAAGCAGAGAAATCTTGGAAAGCAAGGTGAGGGCCATACATGTTGGGTACGATTTCGACATATTACCAAAACAAACCTGGGAAACAATTCCTGAGGATTTTCGTAGATTTATCACGCAAAAAATCACTGTGATGATATTTAAAAATTCCTTGGCCGTACCCTCGAGTAGCGACAGATATTCAATAATAAGAGAGTATCACTGCTCTGCTACGAGGGGCCACGAGGGAGTAAATAAAACCTATCGTGGATTAATACGAACGCACTATTGGCGGAACATGAGGTCTGAGGTAGCGGAAGAGCATTGCTACGAGTGCCAGACTAGAAAAACGGTCAGGACAAAGACGCGACTTCCTATGATTATAACTCATACACCTGTCGAAGCGTTCGACAAAATCGCGATGGGCCTTCGGGGTACAACGATAGTCTCTAAGAACGGAAACAAATACGTCCTTACTATCCAGGATCTGTTGACAAAGTATTCCGTTGCGGTACCTTTGCCACATGGCACTGCAACATCAGTTACATGGGGCTTCGCCACCGAATTCATTTGTAAGTTCGGTACCCCTCTGCCAACTGGCTAAATCTTTTAAAATCACCAAGTTCACCACGTCTGCTTATCATCCGCAGTCCAACGAAAGCGTTGAGCGCAGTCGCCACGTTCTGGCGGAGTATCTAAGATGTTTCGTCAGAAAAAAAGGAGTTGGGATAATTGGCTTCCTTATGCTATGTTCGCCTACAATACGAGCGAACATGAAGGCACGCGATACACCCCACATGAGCTGGTGTTTGGAAACCCCCGTCCCCGTCCGAGGACATATAATTGATTGGGTCACGTAACTTGCGATTGAAACTGGATGACATACGCACAAACATAGTGCACGTAGACAAACTCCGGAAGTCACGAGATCCCCTGATTATGAATAACTCAGAAGATGCTGCATCTTCGTTATTCGGATCAGAATCCGATTAATCACTGATGGATGATTTAGAAGGGACGAGGGAGCTACCGCTCTTTCTTTTGATCGGCGCTTCGTAGTAAAGCACGCGCGCCGAGTCCGCACGCGCGTGAATTTCCCACACGCAGAGACTTCGGACGCAGTAGTAGGTGAGTTGTCGGTCTTCTTTTATGCGGATGTTCACACCCAAGACTACAAGCCCGAAAGCTAGAGACGGGCACGGGAAAGGGGGATGTCACCATACATTGAAACGTATGCTACTGCCCACACTCAAAGGGGAGCGGAGAAGGGGGGGGGGGTCGTACTACACTGCCCCGTTCCACGCTGATGATAAGGAAGCCGTCGTGACCATGCCAACTAGCAAGTCAGCAACCCGGAGCGTCGTAGAGGCGAAGCATGTTGCGCACCGAATCGAATAACTTGAGCATTGCTATAGGTATTTTGTAAGATATGCAATCAAAGCGCGAGGAGAAGAGAGCTGCTACTCTCCTCTTTGATTAGTCCGTCCTCTTTCAAGCGATCACACCGCGTTAAGACAAACCGACCTATGCTTTTTGAGTACAGTTGTAACGTTTTCATTATTTTTATATTTTCAGTAACAATAATGCGTCGTAACGTTTTCATGAAACCGATACCGTATGTAATAAGATACGCCCACGCTTCCTTCCAAATAGAATGGTAAATAGAGAATAAATAACGCGATTCCTTGTAACAACGGGAATGGACACATGATATTAATCTATTTGGAATCTGACGATGGGGAATCGGGTAGGGGACTTCCGAACAGAACTTCCCGGCTCGTAAGGTTGGGAAAAAATGGCGCGGCGAACCAATCGTTGGTGGAGAGCTTTTAGATAAAGGAAAAGATGATGATTCCAGGGATGCACACGCTAAATACTCCGGTATAACGTTTGAAGATAATCCTGGCATTTATTCGGAAAGGATCAGGCCGATGCAGTTGTCGCTCACGGAGTAGCGACTAGTATCACGGGTACCTTTAAAGAGATATTTCGAAAAACTGGACGACTTCCATGCCAGTCTTAGGACTATAGATGAGCAGTGTAGGGAATTCAAGCAGTACGCTCTACACGCAAGGATACAAAAATCTTCTTGAAATCTTAGCGGGACATGAGCAGCGCAAAAAATGAGCCATTTTTGGAGCTATCAGGAAATTAAGTAAAATACTTTTTGGCACCGCCGAAGAAGACGAAATCGAAGTACTCCAACGTCAGGTAGACACAACCAATGAGAAAGTGTCTGACGCTGCAACTCTGGAAGCCGACCAGACGAAATTATTCGCTGTAGAATTCTCAGGTTTACATCACGAGATGAGAACTATCAACGCGTCATTAAATAAATTCCTGAAAACACGTGAACTAGACAAATTGGCGGAAGAACAGTCAGAAAAATTGAGCCACATCATGACCGTAGTGGAGACGGAGATACAACGATACGCGATAGAGGCTGATCAACTAATGAATGATGTCCTATTCGCCAAAGCAGGACAGATTCATCCCGAATTTTTATCTCTTAGGAATTAGGGCATATCAAGGACATTGTCGAGGTTACACCGTAGTGCTAGTTTCCAATTCCGATCGCTCATCTAACGTTGGAATCCTTGCTGGACGTGTCATCAATGAAGATAGCATACTGGAAATTCACACCAGTATATATTATGTACGTGCCACTCGTTTCTCTTGTGAGATTCACCATCTACGAGCACCGATCGGTACCGGTACCTCAGATTTTCGCAAATCAATCAAGGTCGGGGCTTATAGTACTATCGACTCAGTACTCCGGCATCACGAATGATCAAGAGAAGTATGTTCGATTAACCGCGGGTGTATATCGCCAATGTAAAAAGAGTGATGAGATATACGTATGTCTAGGGGAATTACCGTTGCACAAAATGGATCGCGACAATGACTGGGAGATACGAATAATTACTGAGGTAAGCTTTCACGACTTCGACAACTGCGACATTAGGATTAATCGGCAGAAAACATAATTCTGGCTCAAGCTTCGTACCGCAAATCGCTGGCTATACTCCATACCGGTCGCAGAACGTCTAAGGATCATTTGCGGCAATGAAGTGATTGCCACCCCATTGCTGAATGGCACTGGTCTCATCAGTTTAACACCTGGTTGCAAGGTGCAAAAGATGACACTCGTCGCATCAAAAGACTGGATTCCGAAATAATCATGGAATACGGGGGATCCGGAAGATCAACATTACTAATCTGCTTATCCAGGGCTCGGTAAGGACAGATCATATAGATGAGACTCTTAGGCAAAAGCATGCCAAGTTAGCTGACTACTATACCACGACCAATGCGTTCGAAATCAGCATCAAGTTCGGCGAACTTGTGAATCGAGCTCGCGAGATAGCGAGAAATAGGAAGATGAATGAGCGAGTAAAAGTCGTAGAAGGATTTATTATCTATGGCGGATCATCTATGATGCTAATAGTGGTGATTGCTGCCACATATTGGAAATGCCTACGGAGGAACAATGTATTTAGGATTCGATCACCGCTGCGAAGGAAGGAAAAACAACATCGATCATCACCAATACCGAAAGTTCGGTATACTAGAGACACTAAGATAGTAGAAATAGAAGTGGATAATACGGCAGTAGATATATCGTCGGAATCAGATAAAGAACGTGCGACGTCATCAAACGTGGAATTAAGCAAGACTTAATTATGTGTTTTTAACTTCGAATTAAGGAAAGTGCAATTAGTGCGGAGTGGAGAAGCACCCAAAGCGTGCTTTAATAGAGACTTTAGTAAAAATGTGTCGGTTTGTAAATCAAACGAAACTGTTTCATACTAATACTAACCTTAAGGCATCGAGAAATGTTTGTTCTTCAAAATTATGTAAACTAACATCTGCTCAGTACTCAAGTTGCAATTTGCGCGAAACAGCGTGGGTTCGAATCCCACCGCAATTTTGTAAATTACTGCGATAACGTACGTATGCCACTATTATGGCGGTGGAACGCCGATTTTTTTGGCGGGGAGGTCTTAAGATCGTTGATCGTCACTTATCGCAGCCAAATTGGAAATTATAATTATTAAGGAAATTATTTACTCTCGCGATAGGTATCCGATTAAACGTAACCCGATAATCGTGCATCCGGCCTCGCGTTACAAACTATGCGGTCGAATGCACGATCACCAAATTATTGTAAGTATGGCACTTAAAATCATAAGCCTTTTTCGAACTGGCAACTTGCTAACATATGCGAAACGTGGGTGCTGTCGCACTAGCTATCGGTAAAGAGCGAAATTTAAGTTCTTGCCAGGCCCGAAAAATGCTAACGTCGATGAGAAACAGGAAAATCATCGTCGACGACAGTTCGATTTTGAGAGCTGACGAAAGACAACGTCCGGTAACTTTTACAATTAAAACACTCGTCGGTCGCGAGAGTTTTTGTCTCACGGAGTCACCGGACTAGCGGGCTGTCTGAATGGCGGCAAATATAAAGTTCGCGCACAGTCGTTCGCTGTAGCGCGCCGGATTAAATTGGCGTGAGTACTGTGTGGAAAACTATTTAAGTAAATTGCGAGGGATTTTTCTTCTTTCTCACTTAATTTATTTTTACTAATTAATAATACGAATTAGGATAAAAAAATTAATGAACACACTTCACTTAGTTTAGAAAAATTATTATATTTAACTGGTTTTTAATTTCATATAATATTCAATATATTGACAAATACCGACTCGCGAGATCGAAACCGGAGAAAAATGACATTCAATAAAATTAACCGGCGATTCGGACTTACCGCCTTTTTCGATATACAATGTTTTGGACTCTCTTAATTGTATCGTGGCGACGCAAAGTGAAAATAAAATTTATAATCCTTAATCGAGCTAACTTATGTAATCAACAAAAAAAAATTTCTTTTATCATGCCGTAATATAAACGTTCGATGGTCCGCAACGAAGTGCCGAAATTTCCGCGAGACTTTTCGCGGATCGCACGTGACGCTCCGACTCTCTTTCGCGCCCCTCTCGTCGTCGGTCGCCGCTATCGCCTATTTTCCGGGCGGTCTCTCTCGTTCGGTCGAAAACATCGTCACTGAAACAAACATTCGAAAACGCATCTGTCAGTCGCACGTAATTTAATTCTTCAGTGATCGGGAAATCGAAGCTTGCGGCAGCGAACGGTTCGCCCGCTAAGGAGCGCTGAGTCATGTGGCGAATGATCCGTCACAAAATAAATAAATTTAAGTTATTTCGGACATTCATTACCATCTCCCTTATCCAAATCCCGACAGGACATTTCACGTCTGGAAAATCGTTTGTTCATAACGAATTTCCTGGTGTCAGAAGCCTGACTTCGATACCCGATTCCCTTCTGTACGTAACAAACTTATATTTTTATTTGTTTAAAGTTTAAGACCGAACATTCATAAAAAAATATAATTTTCAACGATTTGTACATTCTGAACATTTTTTAAACTGTTAAATGTTGCGATCATAAAAATTCAAGAAAATTTCATTATATTAAATGAATTTTTATAATATGTATAATTTTATGTAGACTGAAATAAGGAGAAAAAATAATTACTTAAAAATAAAAACAAATTCACATTCAAGTAATTATTGATTAATTTCCAACTGCAGACATGCATGTTTTCGTCTGCATGTACATGTACATAGCAACGTTTTATAAACATACACAAATCCACCAGCTTACATTAATAACTGGTTGTGACTGGAATCTTCTGTACATACATACAAATAAACGGACACATATATAATAATAAGTATAGGCAACAAATACGGAATAATGACGCATTTTCCAAATTATATCGACATCATTGTAAACATTTCGCAGTCGGTAAAAGCAAGTGCATATATAACGCAAACAACAGATATTCATTTTGTACCATGCAGAACCCAGTCTTTGTATACGGAACTAATTATGCTTTTATCACTTGCGAACAAGAACGTCGTAAGAATTATAGGCGATGTCTATTTCACCGCATTACTTACAATTAATACATCACCATAGGATGAGAGCTCAAACCCTCATGTCAATCTTAAATTGAATTACCCAACCTTACCATACCGGGTGAGAACCTATGATCCCAATATAGGCACGCCGTGTTAGCGATTAACCGATTGTGATTGGTCGATTCAAGCGGCAAGGCCTCTTGCCATTGGACACGACGAAACTCACGGAAAGGCGCGCAGTGATACCACTACACAACGAAAGAACGTTTTACCCTCATGTTTACAATGTACTTCTTAATTCAGTATGTCAGTTGGTTCTAATTGAGTAAAATTTACTTCAATCACGTTAGAGGGTTTTGGAGGTTAAAAAATATTTTTGTTTTAATTTTGCGTAATAATGTACACGCAAATAATGTTATAAAAATGTTTTGCAGAGTCGTATAATTTTCTGCTGGATGAAAACCAATTCTCCAAGAGGCATCCGATGCTGACCATTGCCATCTTGTCAGATAAGTATTGTTATTAAGTTTAATAATAAGAAAAATATTGTTAAAGCACTTGATACTTTGTGCATTTATCTTCTGCATTCAGGTCAACAGCAGTGGATCATTTATTTATACGAAATGATCGTGGTGCTACCCTACTGAAAATGTTCGTAATATCATATGATAAATCATATGAGATTTTTAAAATATCAGTCGATCCGAGAAACTTTTCATGTGATTTCTCATGTACTTATAAGAAATAATAATAATATGAGAAAATGAATTACAATCATCTGGATTCCTCTAAGATATTAAAGAAATTATAAAAATCTCATATGATTTATCATATGATTTAACGGAAATTTTCACCAGGGCACACAATACATTCCGCATCGCATCTATACAACTTCGTCGCAGGCTTGGATTACACTGAGAAGTAATATAAAATCGACCTGCGAATCAACAGGGATTGTTAGTTATAATCCAGTTCAGTTATCGAAGCAACTGTTCCACAGAAGATATTGAATGCGACTGAATTCACCCAACAAAATGACGAAAAGAAAAATTGGTGTTCAAGTGACGCTGAAGTGACGTATATGATGACGCTGAAGCTAGCTGACTTGATTCACAGCAGATGATGCCGAAAAGTGAAGGTTCTAATTAGCTTGTAATTAGGCGGAAATAAAATAAAAAAATAAAGTAAACAAAAATGCAGCAGTGCGGTTAAAGGTATGTTAGTGCGTGGAATTGGATTCTTAACGCGCCCCACTCACTCGGTGTTTGGCTCCCCTCGTAAAATCAAAATAGTCAGATTTACGTCCCTCGTCTAACCCTTAGAAGTTGAGAAAAGTGAAACCGGATTTCGTCGGCTTCCTTTTGTACGATCAAAAACTCAAATCTATTTCCCTCGTGTAAACAGCAAGTTCAAAAAAGTATAATTAAGTTTCCTATACTTCATTTTGTACTGCTGAAAGTCTTGGCTTCCCTTCGTAAATTTTAAATTAGATCCAAATTTAAAATTGCAATACACCTTCGGTTGTTTAGACATAAAAAAAGTTTAATCTTAATAATATTGTTAGAAATTTTGTACGGGCCTCTAATATGCATGCAGGTGATGCGCAAGGTTCGTCAACGCGTATCGATGCTGCGTTAGAAAATAATAAGGGTCAGCGTGAGATAGAACGGGGACCAACGCGTGAAAATAGAAAAGAACCGGTAATAATTATGATCGATGGGATCAAATATTTAGTAGATCCGGACGCGTTAAATGATTTACCGAAAGTTTTGAATGCGGTAAGGACCGATCGTGGAATTAATAATGCACTGTTCGAGGATGAGGTGAGGTCGAGTGATCCGATAAGAGAGTTTCGGCCGGAACGCTCTGTATCGCCTATCGAATGGACCGCAAGAGGTGCGATTCCACGTATAATTAGAGAGCATACGCCGCACAAAGACACGCGAGTACAAGAAAATAGATTGCGTGATATTGGCCGAATTACCGAGCGTTGGGACTTAAAATATGAAGGACCGGATGATCCTCAAGGAATTGAGAGTTTTCTGTCACGATTACAGGAATGTCGGAGATATGCCACCATCTCGGATCAAGAGATGATGCCGGCTCTCCCGCTTCTGTTGAGAGGGATAGCTTGGGTAGGTTACGAGTCCAGTTCGCAAAATTGGACGACGTGGACTGAAGTCGAAGACGAATTACGTTTGTTATTTGGCGATACGCAGTTTCAAAATAGATTGCGTCATGAGGCAGAATCGCGTACGCAAGGACCAGACGAACGCGTAAATGTATATTTGATTTGTTTGCGAGGCATTTTTAAGAAAATGCGACCGGAAATGGCCGAAAGTAAACGGATTGATCTCGCGTATCGTAATTTGAGACCGGATATGAAAGAGCACATCCGACGAGAAGAGATAAGATCTTACGATCACTTTATCGAATTGGCGAAGAGTCGAGAGAGTGCATATGCCAGTAATCGGTATGTACCTCCCCTTCCCCCCGAGATACAATTTTGCGAGACACCGCGTATAGTGGACAGCGTCGAGGTAGATCGCCAGACAATTGCGCAGCGATAGATGGCGCGACGGTTGAACAGCTCGTCTCGTTACTAGGGAAAGAGATAACTGAAATTTTAAAAGACCGTAACAAGGGCGAGTCACGTATCGGCGAGGACGGAGTACCGAACGACGCGGATGGAATCGGTCGAATAATAATTGGGAGCGAAATCGATCGCAGAATAGGACACAGTTGGAAAATAGTAGTCCGTACAGACAGGGTGTGACGCGATTTAAAGGTCGTTGTTATTTTTGCAATAAAGTCGGACATCGGAAAGCTGACTGTTGGCGCCGGCAACAATCCACTAATGAAGTAACGCCGCAAAGAAATCGGTCGATTCAGGAAAATAGGATCGACAATAATAACGGCTTGAATAGAATAGACACGCCGCGTAGACGACGCGATAGGAACGATCCAGAGAGGTTGGAAAACTAAATAGGGGAGCGTCAGAAGAGTCATACGTTTACCCCGCGGATAAGAATGAGCCTCAATCGAATGAATCGATGATTCGATGCGATTCAGTGTCGGATAGGGTAGATCAAACTAGACCCTTCATCAAGATAGATATGCACGGAATTATCGTGCGAGCGTTAATCGATACTGGGTCATCGCGATCATTTATTGGATCCCGATGCAAAGAAGCTGTCGAGCGATTGGGAGTGTTGTCTCACAACCAAGATTCGCGGACGATTGCCCTTGCTGATGGCCAAGTGACCCCGATGACAGGTTCGATAATTGTACCGATCAGAGCAGGTTCGGAAAAGCAACTGGTAGAGTTAAATGAGTTGCCAGACTTATCTGTGGATTGCATTTTCGGCATCGACGCGATCATTTTGTTCGGAATACAAATCGATGGAAGCAATGGAAAGTGGAAACGATCTGGAGACACGACAGAAAGAAGGTTAGATCTAGCGGCAACCGAAATGAATGAATTTGAGATGAATAATCGTCCGTTTATGATGGTCGAGATAGGTATGCGAAGATATAAAGCACTGATTGATACAGGATCTTCGTCGTCATTCATTGGACCGTTAGGAGACAGAATAGAAAAAGAAAACGTCGTAACGAGAATAAATACTGAAAGTCAATCAGTTAGACTAGCGAATGATAAAATTGTGAAGGTTCGCTCAGAAATTCGAATTCCGATGAAATGTAAAGATCGGGAATGGCTAGTCCGATTTAAAGTTTTACCAGTATTAGCTATCGATTGTATCCTAGGGATGGATTTTATCCGAGAACACGACGTACGGATCGATGGTAAATCGAGAACGTGGCGGATAGGTGCGAATGGAATAAAATACAAATTCGCGCAAGGAATAGGAAGACTCGTTTCCAGAAACACTGAGGAATCGTGTTGTGGACTTGCGGAGTTATCCGGAAATGAAAGGATGCGGATTAAGCAAGTCCTGGATGAAACGATTCCGAAAGATATGCCACGGATCGGAAAAACTGATTTAGTGACACACGAAATTGATGTGCAAGGCGCTGTACCAGTCAAGCAGCGATATTATATGGTATCACCGAAGGTCGGAGAGCATATAAATGCTGAGATCGATCAAATGCTGAAGGACGGAATAATTGAGGCGTCGAAGAGCACCTGGTCCAGTCCAATTGTGATGGTAAAGTAGGAAATTTTGCTTTAAACATTTTTTCTAAAAATACATAAAAGCACTGTGGATATCCCTTGAATACCTTGATAGGTACAATAATTGTGTAATATATATAACATCTATGCAGTGAATGCAAATATTCACTATTCTCTTGGAAAAGTATGAAAAGAAATTTATTTGTCAATAATATGCGATAAGAAACAGTCAATTACATATTTAACTATACATTTTTCTTATTATTTACATTTTTTTATATCGAGCGGCGAATACCGATTTCGTGTAGACTATCGGAAAGTGAACGCGTTATCAAGGAAGGATGCGTATCCGCTCCCGTATATGAATGCGATATTGACGAAATTACGTCAAGCAAAGTATATTTCCAAGATTGACCTCCGCCATGCGTATCATCAGATATTGATGGCCGAGGAAAGCAAGGAAATTACGGCATTTACGGCACCGGGTCGCGGACTTTTTCAATTCACGCGTATGCCGTTCGGATTAACAGGTGCGCCCGCAACGTTTCAGAGATTACTCGATAGCGTGATTGGTCCGGAAATGGAGCCACATGCGTGCGCCTATCTGGACGACATAATTGTCGTGAATGAAACTTTTGAATCGCATCTGGAATGGCTCCGAAAGATAATCGAAAAGGTCTTGGGAGCCGGATTGACAATTAATCCGGAAAAGTGCGAATTTTGTTGCGATGAGGTTCAGTACCTTGGATATAGAATAGGTCGTGACGGGTTATCGGCAGATTTGAATAAAGTCACACCGATCATAAAGTATCCGACGCCGCGTACGTTGAAGCAGTTGCGACGATTTTTAGGAATGGCGTCGTGGTACAGACGATTTGTGGAAGGCTTCGCGAAACGCGTTGAACCGATGACAAGATTGCTGAAGAAGGACGTCCGCTGGAAGTGGGACGAGGATCAAGTTAGAGCTTTTGAAGACATTAAAAAAGCTCTGATGTCTCCTCCTATCTTGGCATGTCCAGATTTTAGTCAACCGTTTGTCGTGCAGACTGATGCGAGTAGTTTTGGAATAGGTGCGGTATTGACGCAAAAACTCGATGGAAAAGAAAGGGCTATCGTATATGCGAGTCGAACTTTAACTGATGCTGAACGCAAGTATTCAGTGACCGAGCAGGAATGTTTAGCTGTCCTGTGGGCTTTGCATACATTTCGAGCGTATCTGGAAGGTTATCATTTTACCGTGATAACCGACCACAGTAGCTTGCGGTGGTTGCAAACACTGCGAAATCCTACTGGTCGGTTAGCCAGGTGGGCTCTAGATATGATGGAGTATGACTTCACGATTGAACATCGGAAGGGAGCGCTACATCATGTCCCAGATGCTCTGTCTCGAATGTACGAAGACTGTTGTTTAGCTTTTGCTGAAGAAGAATTCGAGATACCGGAAGATATTACAGATTCGTGGTACAAAAAACGACTGAAAGACGTGAATGATTATCCGCGCAGATACGTTGGGTGGAAAATATCGAACGGTCGGTTATATTATTATGAAGTAATAATGTGAATGTGCAAATCGATGGGATTATGGAAGATCGAGACGCATGGAAGTTAGTTCTTCCGATAGAATTGCGGAAGGCGGCATTTGAAGAAAATCATGCCGTACCGCGTGCAGGACATCAAGGAGGTGATAAAACATGCGCTCGGGTTGCTAGGGAATATTATTGGCCCGGGATGTATCGTGACATCGCTCAATGGGTAAAGACGTGTCGAGTTTGTCAGCAGTGTAAAGTTGAGCAAGTACTGCCGACAGATTTGATGGGACGTCGTATTCTAAGTGAGCCATGATCGATGATAGCGGCGGATTGCATGGGACCGTTCCCAAAAAGTAAACAGGGGTATGAATTCGTATTAGTGATAGAAGATCTGTTTAGGCGATGGGTTGAGATCATACCACTCCGTAGGGCAACAGGAAAGCAATCGTCGCAGCGCTCGACAAGTTCGTTATTTGGCGCTGGGGAACTCCGGATGTTTTATTGTCGGATAATGGCCCTGCGTTTCGAAGCGACATATATATTGAGTATTTGTTGTCGCATGGAATAGAACCGTCAAAGATTCCTCCGTATCATGCACAAACAAACCCGGTTGAAAGGGTCAATAGAGTCATAAAAACGATGGTAGCTTCGTTTATAGAGAAAGATCATCGCGAGTGGGACCAACACCTCGGAGAATTTCAGTTCGCGATTAATACGGCATTTCTAAATTTTGGTAGGGAGCCGCGCCCGCCTAGAACTGTGTGCAGAATAGTGGAAGGAGATGCGCGTTGGGAAAACGCCGAAGTAGAGAGTTGGAAAGCTCGGATGGAGAAATTGCGAGAACTGTATGATTCGACGCAGAAATCGGCAGAAGAGGCAAGCGATCGACAAGCTCGTTATTATGACAAACATCATCGTGATGTTCGGTATAGGATCGGGGATAGGGTTCTCAAAAAGAATAAGGTTCTATCGTCCGCCAGTACACATATAGCCGCGAAGTTAGCACCGAAATATGTAGGACCATATGTTGTGAAAGCCATAAGCGGATCAAATATGTATGAGCTCGAGACGTTATCAGGGAAATCCGTCGGACCATGGCATGCGAAGGATCTTAAAGCGTATCATGAAGACGTTCAGGATACGACAAAGAGACCAACGCTAATGCCGGATCCCGATGAGATTCGCGAGATGACTGACGGATGTCCGTAGAAAAGCTCCGGTTAGGTCGGTGCGTAGAGAACACACCCCAAAAGAAAAGATAAGCGAGAATACCGAGGTAACGCGAGTTCAGGTACACGTAGATGTGGAACCGGAACCGGTCGTTGAAAAACAAAAACGCGGTCGACCGAGAAAGAATACACCGATCGAAGTTCGTGGAAACGTACCGAGGGGAGAAACCCAGACGCGAAAAGTAACGGTAGTTCCTAGATCACGAGGAAGACCACGGGCCCTCCAATAGAATCTCCACCGAAGTCTATCTTAAAACTTCCCGATAGTGGACCAAGCCGTCGAACTTCGAATCAAAAAATCCGGTTTGCCTAATCCTGAAGATATCATGTCGCTTACATTTCATAATCATCCATCCGTACATGTCTATTCTTGTTTCATTAGAGTCATGGACCACGAGGAACTGGTTCCAGCGTTTCATAGTATTACTATTTAGAAAGCAAAAGTGTTTATGCTTGGTGTGGTTCTTTTTGCAGCCTGTCTAATTGGACGACAGTGGCCGTATTCGAGGAAGACTTCAATGAATTTTCGAGCTTTTAAATTTACAAAGATGGTTTCAACCTGAGAGCTTTCATATTCTGGCCTGCAACGAGCACAGAAGGATACCTATTTTTTCACTTTGCGCCGGACATGTCTGGGAACACCGCAGTTAATGTATTTCAGAAGGACTCAAAATTTGTTTAGTCTGTGTCATGCATGTCTAGGAAGACCTCAATTCATTTTCCCAGAATGGAAAATTAACTTCTGTTTAAAAATTGTAATAAGCCTGCTGTGTCTTGTATGGCTAAAAACTGTAATCGTTGTAAAGTAATCTTGACAGAAATTTTACATAGGCCTCTAAAATTGTTTAATATCACTTTTATGCACAGATATCTCTGTACTATCGAGCAAATGAAATTCTACAAAATTGTAATTTAGATTCATTCGCAAACTTGTAATATGTCATCGTTGAAAATTAAATGTATAATTATTATGCGTTCTTCTTAAGCATTTTTTTACTCTAATTTCGAAATTGTAATATACCGATATTTAATAATAATAATAATTTAAGTTTGTTGGTGTAAATTGAATGTAAAACTATCTTATCGACTTAGAAAATAAAATTATCTTATCGACTTAAAAAATAAAACTACCTCATCGACTTGGAGAAAAAACTACCTTATCGACTAGGCCATGAATAATCCCCTTAAAGCCAAACTTTTGAATTTCGTGCCTTTCGATTTTGAATTTACGTAAGCCGCCACAAACTTAAAATTTTAGATCGTCAAAGTTTTGTAAAATTTCGAATAGTGTCTGGCAAATTTTACGTAAAAAATTATGTACTTAACGTTTTCATTTTATATTTTTTGAAAGATGAACCATTTTTCAAATTCTGAAAAAATTCATAAATAAGGTTCAATATATAGCCTTTATGGTAATATGGTTGAAATTGTGGTTATAGATCGGTTTACAATTAAAACATCGACTTAAAAATTTGTAAATAAATTTGTAAAAAAAAGTCCCCTGAATAGCACGTAAAACTGTATGATGCAGGGGCCTTATTTTTTTAGAATTCAACCTGAATTTTCTCGCTCAATTTTGGTCGAAAAACTAATTTTTTTTTTCATTTCAAAGGTAATTTGATGCTCTACAAGATGAATATATTGAAATAATAAAATTTTAAATTTTGACTGTACATAATGACCAAAAACGTTTTGCAACGTTTTCACGTTCAAAATGGACTACCGCCGGCATTAGCATCACCCGAGATGTACCGCGTGGAGGTCGCACGGTCGGATTTACATCTCTTCGGGTGCTTGTTTTATAAGTGAGTCCCCTTGCCTCTCACTTGTGCGTGCATGCCTACTCTGGCTGCAAGGCATCGGGACCCCGCGGTTCGTCAATTCTGCAGTATTTCAAGGGACTCAAACCGCTGCCTTACTCATATGCTCGCGAATTTGTGTGTGTATACACATTGTGATTATCATACTCCGCCTTTTTTCTTACCTCTTCTTATTTCTTTGCGTATAGGAAACTTATGCTCTGCGGTGTCAGTGCTGCCGAGCTTTAAATGTAGTGTATCACTACCTTCCGGCTTAACTGAATGATACCGTAATGTACCAGGGACTGTTTTAGCCCCATCAAAACGTTCTTCAAGGAACATTGCCGTTTCTTCGTGTGTTGCTTTTGCACTGTATAGAACTACTGTACTTTTTAAAGTTTCTTTAGCCCATACGAGTAGTTGGTTTGGATTGAGGATTTGACCCGTAGAATTTCGTTGAAGACTGGCTCGCAACGCTAACCTTTTCAAATTTCCAGCAATTCCGTCACAGGGGCCCTTTCCATGAGCTGTTGCAAAAAAATGCCATTCAGCGGATATTCCAAAATCTCTCTCATGGTGCATAAGATTTGCAAAATTATATTTATTTTTATAATGTTGTCCTGCTCCATCGGAACAGTAGATTATGTGGCTTATAGACAGCGTTTCTTTTAAGTGGTGAATTATTAAACGCTGCGAAGCAAACACAGCGACAGTGTTATGATTTAGATCATCTGAAATAATGGCTATCGTTTTGTACCATAATTCATTGTTGACTTTGTAGTAACAAATGATTGTGTGAATCGATGCTTGACTATTATTCCAATGAAAGGATTGTGCAGCATCTTGAGCTACAAAAGCGTAATTTTCGGAAAAATCTAATTATATAAGTACTTCTCCTTCGAGCAAATTATTTCTTCTCCATGTTAAATACTCAGACTGTTGTTTAGCAATGTAGTGATGAGTTTTAAGAGCAACTAACTTTTCACACAAACTGTCAACAAACTCATGAACTGATAAAACTTGTGTTGTCATTGTAGCACGGTCAGTACTAGTCCAGGTTTGATACTCGATACGTTCAATTTCCGCTCGATCAAATTCATCTACTCAAAATTGTTTCATGTTATCAGTACCAGGGAAATTTTGACAGTTATTGTAATAACAGGCAGATGGCGGATTAACGCAAATAATACTGTTAATACACTGTTTGTAAGTCGCTAAATGGTTCACGGTATTCGATGTTATTTGATGAATCTTACTGCAATCAATCATAAGTTTTATGTTTTGATGATACACACACACGCAAACTACGTGTGTGCCATTTGATCCTGCCAAGACACAGTGCTTGGGTCGAAATTGGGCAAATTTAGAAAATCGAATTTTGACATCAGGATAAGTTTTTTTAAAAAGTTTAAATAGTTCATTGAGATTACATAGAACCAGTCGTTTCTGAACATTTTGTCGGCAGCCGTCAGATTGTTTAATTGAAATGCAGTCTTTTCTCCCCGGCAATTGACGACTGTTTTCATCATTTTCGTAAAATGAAATCACCGAATTATGCACACTTTTAGGCAGTTCATTCCCAGTGTTATTAACGGGCTTCATCATGATGACATGAACTCCATGTTCCGTCAATGCAAGTTTTGCTTCATTAACCAAATAGCGAGAACACCCAAAAAAATTTGCTGTTTTATTCACACTCCACGAATCTGGTGCTGAAGTTAATATTTGAAAATTTTCAATAGATGTTGAGTTTGAATGTGTAAATTTGGAGTGTAATTTACTAAGTATTTCGCAGTTCTCATGATTAATAGAATCTGTGGTTCGGTCGACTGGTATATCTATTAAAACAGAGGAATCACAGGTTTCGTCGTCAGAAATCGAGTTGTCGGAAACTGAGTGCTCAGAAATTGCGTATTTAGCAACTTTTTGCTTTTTTGTCGGAGGTCGGGTCAAAGAACTGTCTAAAGCATTTACAGAGTCGGTACAATAATTTGAAGTACATGGTACTGCTTCTTTCGATAATGACTGACTTGGAGGGTTCGCCAACGCGTCAACGTCACGTCTACATGTGAAACACAGCAACGAAGTTTCATCGACATTTCGTAAGATTTTCATTTGTGTCGACGACACACGGCGAAGTGATTTCGATGTTCTATGATGTAGCTTATCAAATGGATTACAACATCGATCGTTGAATGATTTAAACATTCTCATAAGACTTCTATTACAACAAAGTACACAATATTATAATACAAATCGAAAACTAATTGTGAAGTGACCAAAAATTATTTCCGGGGGAATAAAGTCCGGGAACCTATAAAACTATTGGTTTTTAGTCGAACTCGAGCCTGCATATGAACAGTAAGCAAGCTACTCTATTAACGAGAAAGGCGAGCCATCTGATGTATATAAATGTAACTAACGCACCGAAAAATATTGGGGAACGTGGCTTCTGAACATCAGTTGCATTTGCACTTGCTAGATGGCTCACCTTTCTCGTTAATAGAATAGCTTTCATATTGTTCATATATAGGCTTGAGTTAAGGCGGGGTTTGGAGTCTCTTGAAATACTGCGGAATTTACGAACCGCGGGGTCCCGATGCCTTGCAGCCAGAGTAGGCATGCACGCACAAGTGAGAGGCAAGGGGACTGACTTTATAAAACAAGCACCCGAAGAGATGTAAATCCGACCGTGCGACCTCCACGCGGTACATCTCGGGTGATGCTAATGCCGGCGGTAGTCCATTTTGAACGTGAAAACGTTGCAAAACGTTTTTGGTCATTATGTACAGTCAAAATTTAAAATTTTATTATTTCAATATATTCATCTTGTAGAGCATCAAATTACCTTTGAAATGAAAAAAAAAATTAGTTTTTCGACCAAAATTGAGCGAGAAAATTCAGGTTGAATTCTAAAAAAATAAGGCCCCTGCATCATACAGTTTTACGTGCTATTCAGGGGACTTTTTTTTACAAATTTATTTACAAATTTTTAAGTCGGTGTTTTAATTGTAAACCGATCTATAACCACAATTTCAACCATATTACCATAAAGGCTATATATTGAACCTTATTTATGAATTTTTTCAGAATTTGAAAAATGGTTCATCTTTCAAAAAATATAAAATGAAAACGTTAAGTACATAATTTTTTACGTAAAATTTGCCAGACACTATTCGAAATTTTACAAAACTTTGACGATCTAAAATTTTAAGTTTGCGAATGAATCTAAATTACAATTTTGTAGAATTTCATTTAATCGATAGTACAGAGCTACCTGTGCATAAAAGTGATATTAAACAATTTTAAACAAATATAAAATAAAAACCTTAAAATGATTTTTTAACGTCATCCTGTAATAATGCGTAAAATTGGATATTTTCACAAGAAAAGCCATAAAAAATACTGGGAAAAACATGTGTTACATTAATTATTTGTCATGCCATATTCGCGCTAAAATAAATTAAACATTGCGAGAAAAGAAAATTACATTTTTTAAATATCCTCACAACATTCACTGGAGTCAAATTTAAAATTTTGTATATAGTTAAGAATACTTCTTTTGTATATACTAATGGTACCAATTCTAAAAACTAAAATTAAAAATTGTCTGAAAAAAAGTTGCCGATTTCACGTGGAATGCCCCGTAAGTACTATTAAATCGGTCATTGACCGGTTTGAAAGTACTGGTAATGTTGGAAGAGTAAATGAAATAAGGCATCCATCAAGTGCAATTGCAGAGGATGACGAATTGCTTATTTGCGCAGCAGTGTACGAAGATCCCCATATTTCTACTCGACGTGTTGCACAAATGGTTGGGTTATGTCAAAAATCAGTGCACAATGTACTAAAAAGAAATGGATATTTTCCATATAAGGCACATAAGCACCAAGAATTAATTGGAGCAGATGAAGAAAACAGAATTATATTTTTTGAACGAAACATTTGTTTTAGTGACGAATGCACTTTTTTTGCTAAATCATAACCGAATTGACAAAATTATAGGTATTGGGCTAGAGAAAATCCCCGCGAATTGCTTCAAATTCGAACCTAACATCCTATAAAATTAAATGTCTGGTTCGGAATTGTCAGGTCTCGAATCATTGGACCTCTTTTTATATTGGACAATTTAAGTGGAGACAGGTATTTGCAAATGTTGCAAGAAATTGTTACCCCAACATTTAAGACCATGGAACAAGTGATTATACCCATCTATAGCAAATAACAATTCACTAAATATTTGTTCTTAAAATACTTCATATTGCACAAATTCTAGGAACGGCAGCTTATCTGGTTCCAGCAAGATGGTGCCCCTCCACACGGTATTAGAGCAGTTCCGAGCATCTCGATGCAAACTTTCCAAGGCGCTGGATTGGTCGACATGGACCACTGCAATGGCCAACTCGATCTCCGGATCTCACGCCCCTCGATTTTTTCTTATGGGGCTATATCAAACCTGAGCTGCATAAATTACCATCAGTAAATAATACAGTAGAGTTATAAAATCACATTGTTGAAATTGTTAACACAATTACTGAAAAATGCCCATTAGAGTGCAAAATGAATTTTGCGATCATCTTGCTTACTGTACATCTGCTGCTGGTGGGCATTTCGAACATTTGCTCTAAAATGACAATTTATGGCGTATAATATGCTGTTATTTATATTATTCATTAAAGAGATCTAATTTTATTAATACATTCCACGTTTATAATTACACTGCACTTTTCTATTTTGTATGAAACTACAAATTGTTAAAATTTAAACAATACTTTTGTAAACATAATTCACTTATATTTTCATTACAGTCGTCTTGAGACGCTATTTTTTCGAAGAACCCGAGTGAGTGGAGCACGTTGAAAATTCAATTCTACGCACTGGTGCACTTTTGTTTACTTTGTTATTTTTATTTTATTTCCGCTTAAATACAAGCTAATTAGAACCTTCACTTTTCGGCATTATCTGCTGTGAATCATGTCAGCTAGCTTCAGCGGCATCATTTACGTCACTTCAGCGTCACTTGAACACCTATTTTTCTTTTCGTCATTTTGTTGGGTGAATTCAGTCGCATTCAATATCTTGTGTGGAATAGTTGCTTCGATAACTGAACTGGATTATAACTAACAGTCTCTGTTGATTCTCAGGTCGCTTTTGTATTCCTTCTCAGTGTAATCCAAGCCTGCAACGAAGTTGCATAGAAGCGATACGGAATGTATTGTGTAGCACCACGATCATTTCGTATAAATAAATGATCCACTGCTGTTGACCTGAATGCAGAAGATAAATGCACAAAGTATCAAGTGCTTTAACAATATTTGTCTTATTATTAAACTTAATAACAATACTTATCTGACAAGATGGTAATGGTCAGCATCGGATGCCTCTTGGAGTGAATCCTCGTGTGAGGATAATAAATTTTATATAATATATTTTCACTTTACCTGACTGTACTGATAATAATATAATATGTATTTTTTCAGTTTAAATTTAAAGTATGGGGGAAGCTGGTTTTTGTTAATTATTTGTAATATTATATTCTTTTATTTTTGTCAGTATTAATTAATTTTTTCCGAAATAGCGAAATAAATATTAGTAACTAGTTTTGTGACTAATGTAGTTTAATCTTTTCACATTGGTATTTGGTACCGAAAAGTGGTGGTCGCCCACCGGACAAGAGGACTGGATGATCGGTACCGTAATCCTCGGTGATGGTCGCTCATCATATCTAGTACCTAGGTAAACGAGGTTGGTGAGTAGTATTGAGTAGTCGCCCACTCGAAAGTGGTGATGGTCGCCCATCATGAATAGTATCCAGGTAAATGAGTTTGGTATGTGATGTTGAGTGGTCGCCCACTCGAATGTGTTTCTGTTGGTTCGATTGGCGGGGGTTTGAAATCGTGGTTTAATTTTCTACCTTCTCTCGATCGACGTCGCGTACGCGTTATTTCGCGGAATTAATTTGAATTTGTCGTTTCGTTCTTTTACAAATAAAGTTGCGTTTATTCCTAGATCGTGCGTTTTATTATTCGTCTTGAGATTTAGATTGTGCTTTCGTTCTTTCCCGAACAATATTTGTGGGGAAAAATACTTCCGCCAACATATTTGAGTCGCCCTCTTTAAATTTTTAAAAGTACATTACGCCATTTTCAAGCTAAGATATTGCGGACGCGATATTTTCAGGTGAAACAGTGATCTGGTGACCTGCTATATGAAAAAAAAATTCATTTCTGAAAGAAAATTGTCAAAAATTTCGATTTTTCTTGAACTAAATGGCTGTAACTTTTGGGAAATTCATTTTTTGTTATTTTATTGCAGACGAGCGAGGTCAAATACATAAGAAATTATTCCTGGAGGATTTTTTACATTCTTAATCGCCGAGAAAATTAAAGTTGAAAATGAACGAAAAAAGTGTCCGTCCCGGCGTTAAAGGGTTAATTGGTATCCCACTAGAAAAACTTGATTCCCTGCTAAAAGTCTTCAATAATTTTAAAGAATTTAAAAACATAATTTCCTTTACAGCAGAATTTGAAAATAACCAAAATATTGCTTTTCTCGATCTCAAGGTAATAAGAAAAAACTATGGCATCTTGGTGACAGACTGGTACTACGAAAATACGTGATCAGGAAGATACCTCAATTTTTACTCACAACATCCTGTCAATTATAAAATTGGGATAATGTATAGTTTGATTGATGGATCAGCCTTGTTGACTGAACTTAAATTCCGAGAAATCAATTTAAACCTAGTTATAACAATATTGTTGCAAAATAACTATCCATCACAACTTATTGAGGAAACAATTAGAAAACGTGTTCACTATGTTTATAACGAAAACTAGAAACGCCCTAATACCGACTCAATGAATCCTAGAACTACGATCTCTCTTCCTTATGCGAAAGGATTCACAGAAAAAATCTCTAAAACTATGAGAAAACAATCCGTTAGTGTCGTACATAAACCAATAAACACAAACATTGGGAGAATCAAACCATTTAAAGATAGGGGAAGGCGGGGCGAAGTGGAGGATTTTTTCCGTGTATCATATCTCTCCTTGAATTTCGTATTTAAGATGATGCAAAGTATCATTTGATAGGTACTTTCATATTTACATGCATGTTACTTAAGATATATGTTTTACGGATGGCCAGCTATGGCCAATTTAAAAATCTTAAAAAACACGGGGCGAAGCGGCGATACCGGGGTGAAGTGGCCAATCCTTATTTTTAGTGGTCTATGAAACGACTATCATAAAATTAAGTGCAAGTCATAATCTTTTAAGTTATTATTGTTTATTTTAATAAAAATAACATTTCTACGTTGGTGGAATAAACCTCTTCAGATATATCAAAGTTTCCAACAACAGTAGAAAAAGAAATTGCATCTTCTGAAGCTTTGAATACTCGTATTATATCAGGATCACATATTTTAACTTCGTCTTTAGTTACTCAATGCATTCATCAAAAGGGAATTCTAAATTAAAAAATAATCTTGGAATAGAGAGATCCGGGAACAAATTTCGCCGCTTCACCCCATAGTATCATTTGAACTTCCAGGTACGTTATCTCATTATAAACGCACAAAAAAGGTAGCATTCATGTTTTATAATGAAGTCCAAAAAATATACTTTTAGAATAAATATATAAATAATGATTAATAAACTGCCCAAATGAAAATATTGACCAATCTGAGTACAAAGTACAGGAAAATATCTTGAAAATTTTGTTTAAAAATTACATTTCTCGCTCCCACAGGTAGGTAAGAGAACAAAAAATGAAATATCGTGCCTCAAAATGTGAAAAATGGTGTAAACAAAGAAACCACATTCGATATTTTACAATGAGTATGATCACAATGGAAATATTTGAGATTCGCCACTTCGTCCCGTTCGCCGCTTCACCACGTCTTCCCCTAATATAACATATAAAGAGGTGTCTTGATACAATCGTATTATTTTTAAAGTTTAAATGTTTCGTTCAATTTCGTTCGGTATAATAATTGTGAACACTACGTTTGTATGTGTGAGCGGTACTAACTATATAACAATGCATTTAAATGTCCAACGTTAAATTTTCTTAATCAGTCATGACTTTTCGCTAACCAGAAAAAATGTAAAATCATTGTGAGTGAGTGATACCAATCTAAGGTGCACTTTTACATCAAAATGACATTTCTTAAGGTGGCTCGGGCACCCCGGCCCTGACATTTAGCGGGTTCAGAAGGGTCTCCATTACATGAGTACTTCTTTTTAACTTTTTCCGTCATTGCTATATTTATTTACTAGATTCTCCTTAAGTTACGGAAATATTAAGGAAAAAATGTTTTGTCAATTAAAAAAACAACGCGTGTCTAACTAGTGATTAGCCGGAGTCCGTACCAAACCCCATATTTTAAGTAATTATTGACGAATATCTTTTCTAATCATTCGGTGAAGGTATATTTTTTAAACTGGAATGAAATCCTTATTAAATTTGTAATATGTACGTGGATTTTGGTTGAGATCTGTCGTCTTTAAGTATTATTATATTTAAGAAAACATTATTTTGCGGTGCATAACCCTATACACCTGTGTTAAATATCGATATTTCAGTATTTTTTTCCTGATTTTTTTCTTCGGTGACCTGGTCTAAAATTTCGCAGAATGATGAGTGAAGTTATTAACTATAATCTAAAAAAAAAATTACGCAATTCTGTCGTTTTTCGATTTGTGCTCGAACCACCTTAAAAATAGATCCAAACATCCAGGGTTCTTCCGTAAGGTTTTTCTGTTAAAGTATTAATAAAGTCATCATAGTTACTTTTAACTTTTAACATTTTACCTCGCACTCACAATTATTATTTTTAAACCGGAATGTCCAAAGTTTACTGCAAAAATCGAACTGTCGCAAACTTTTAACTCTTCCATAAATTGTAAGTAACTAGAATAAACTGAAGAAGGCACATATCTGTAGCAGAAACATATTTAACGTAAATACTTCGTTTTCATTATTTCATGGACCATCACGCCGAGATTTTCTTAAATTCTTCTTCAAGAATGTATATTTTATCGTTATATGTAATTTATATTTATATATAATTTTAATTAATTCTGCATTAAAATTAAAATTATGTAATGAATTACGATGAGATATATATTGTAATACAACGTAGACCGTCCGCCTACTTGTGTTCCCAACTTACGTAATTACCTATGCTCAAAAAAGAGGTGTTTGTCCTGTTAACTATTATTTTTGGTGTCATCGTCCCATCTTGTCCAACCGTCCAGGAAGCAAAAATACCTGTAAACACAGAAATTATGAATCATTATGCCAGAAATAAGGAATCTGTCATTGTCGTGCAGTAATCAAGTCTGTGTCGTCCAAGGAAAAGGAAAGGTTAATGAGGTATATAGAAGAAAATTAATCAAAATACTTACATTCTCAATCAGCCGTTTTCGTGGTCTATTGCCTCGTTGCCGGAACTTCTGCTGGCTGAAGTCCTTCCCTGAAACCAAAAATCAATCCAATTCAACACAAAAGAATAGTCCTTATTAATTAAAGTTAAAACTTACCGTAATTGGTCCTTTTGAATCCATAAGTAAAACTTCCTTCCTCGTTGCCGTCAAGAAGCTGATCCCGCTGGCACTTCTCCATTATTTGTGTCCTGCACTATGTCACTCAATCCCGGAGTAAACTAGTTTCCTGGTTAAAACACCAAAACCAGTAAACTTTACCTCAATAAAACCAAAACACTGAAAAATCCCGAAAACCGTGATGATTTGTCACTTAGGTCATCGTTTGCCGTGGACTGGCTGTCGCGCAGTTTCACGCGCAACTCAGCGGTCATCTTGATCAACCTCAGTCCCTATTGATCCGTTCAGTTGTACAGCGCTATCTACTTTTCGTATTCGTGTAGTCGACGTTCGTCGCACTCGTGGTCCAACATAGGATACCAATTCGTCATCAGTATTGTCTGCGCTTGTAGCACTTATTACATTTTCTATTATCCCCTTCCAGTGCCGAGTAAATGCTTGTCGCACTCATGCAGAAAATACTTGCAATCGCCCACCCCTTTGTGGAAATTTAGACTCGCCCAACTAATCGCTTTATTGCCAAATTATATTTCCAAATAATTGCCAAATAATACATATTCCGAAGACTGTATATAACCTATTTTGGTAACCGGGTAAGTACGTATGTATATGAGATTTTTTTGTTGTTTATCAAAACTTCGTTCATAAATATTTAATAAAATTTACAATAAACAATAAACAAAAATGTAGAAAAGTGAAGATGGATCAAGCAACAACATCGACAGCGACTTCTTCAAGTCAAAAGAAAAGGAAATATGATCCTGATGAAAAATCAAAAGGTGACAGACTAACTTACACTAAAAAATTGAGAGTTATAGAGTTGCTAAATTCTGGAGAATCGCAAACTAAAATAGCTGATATTCTTCAAATGAGCCAATCATCGGTCAGCTATATAAAAAAAACAAGGAAAATATTCTTCAAAACAAAAATATTATGGAACAAAGAAATGTTGACTTAAGTCGGAAGAGATATTCAAAAGTAATAGAGTCAGAGTTGGAAGAGAAAATGTGCACTTGGTTCACGCAAGTACGAACCGCAGGTATTTATTTATTTATTTATTTGAAAAGGAGCTCAACAGCTGTGAAAAAATTTACAAAGTTCTAGTTAAGAAGTTAAAAATATTAAATGAATTAATTAAATTAAATCTCTTCACCAAGCATGCCAGTGTCAGGAAAAATCCTTCAAGAAACTGCGACTGTTTTTAACCAAATGTTACATGGACGTACAAATTTTGAAGCCAGTAAAGGCTATCATTACAGATTACAGCAGAGACATGGTTTGAGATCTGTACAAGTTCAAGACGAACGGTTGTCAGCTGATGGCAATGCAGCAGAAGAGTTTAAAAACCACTTCTCAAAATATGTGGAGGATTTTGGCTATGACAAGGACTGCATATACAATGCTGCCGAACAAGACACTTATTAAAAAACGTGATAAAAATGCATCTGGTTGGAAACTATTAAAAGACCGTGTGACCATAATGGTTTGCAGTAACGCCAGTGGAACCCATCGAGTGCCAATGTTCATGATCGGTAAATATGCACAGCCTCGGTGTTTTAAAAACATCAACATGAAGTTATTACCGATCATGTACACTAATCAACGCAGCGCATGGATGGATACCAATCCATTTTTTAAGTGGTACACCGAACTGTTCCTTCCAGAGATCACAGCGAAACACCAGGCAAGTGGCAAAAAGTGTCTCTTACTCCTAGATAATGCTCCAACGCACCCATCCGCAGAGAAATTCAATGAACTGAGTGACATTTGTTCGGTGATATATTTGCCACCAAATGTCACTTCTCTAATCCAGCGGATAGACCAAGGGGTGATAGAGAAATTCAAAAGGCTGTACAGAAAATTTCTCTTACGGTCTTTATTTCTATACGGTAATGTTATCAACATCCCCCAATTTCAGAAAGAGATTAACTTAAACAAATGTGTAATGTTTGCTTCTGAAGCGTGGAATTCATTGACTCCGGATAACTTGAGAAATGCGTGGAGAAAAGTTTTCGTTATCTCAGAGGACATTGTCGAAACCGAACAAGTTGTAGATGAGGTTATGAACTACATGGGAAGAATTCCAGAGCTGAGTGCAGTTACGAAGGAGCAAGCTACAACATGGCTTAATCATGATAATGTGTATCAAGGGTGGGAATTCCTTTCGAATGAAAACATCGTCTTTGGTGGAGGTGTCAGCTAACACCAGGCAGAAGAAATCGAAGGCGAAGGAGAAGCATGTGAAGAAGAAGAAGAACAAACTACAAACACGGTGTCTGAAAGTCCATCTGCCTTACGAGCTGCACAAGCATGTGAAGAACTTCAGCGATGGTGCCTTGGTCGTTGGGACCTGACTCCGGAACAACAAACAGTGCTTGAGTCACTCCACCTTCTCGGAAAGCGGCTAATGAAGTAGCAGTCATCGATAAACTAGATTAGGCGTTTAAAAAATTTGTGATAAATATACATTAGTATTACAGAGTATAATTTTGTTTTTGTTTTTGTGCTGTTTTATTAGATTGTATAAAATCATAATTAATGTCAAATAATTACAATGTGAAATGTTGAGATCATATATAATTATTATTAAATTTAAAAATACATATTATAATTCAATTTTTTATATATATTTATCATAATCTTCAGATTACTATTGTTTCCACAATTGTTGCATGATCTGCAAGAAATAAAAATCAAGTTTTTATCTGAAAATAAATAAATTAATATACAGTATTTTCCATTCTGTTTTGTGCTCTGATACGTTTCGAGATATCCAACACGATTCAGAGACAAATTAATGCACTAAATTTATCTTAATATTCAGATTATTTTATTATTTTACTTAATTATAAATACTTTTAGTCGGATACGGATACGATTGGGGTACAATTTGGATACAAGTCATATACGATACACCTAAATCGAACGCATCCTTTGTTATCTAGAATCGAAAGTGTCAAATTGTGCAAGTTAAAAATCCTGAGTACGAAATAACACAAGGCCTGGATTGTAAACATCCATGTTGTTGTTCACGACTAAATGGAACTCAATTTGGAACATTTGTTTCTAGTCAGGAAAAGATTGAGGGAAATATTCTATTGAACTTTGATGCAACATGAGGAAGCTGCCACTCTTGATCAAATGCGAATTTCTTCCATGTATCAGTCGGAACGTGACACGAAAGGACGTCCGAAAATATGCATCTGCTCGTATTCTGTAATATCGCCTGTTCTTTGCAGCTAAAAGTTATTTTTACCTTAGCTATATGTCTGTGATAATTAATGCTAAGAATACAAGGCTTATAATTATTATGTGCAAAAGAAGAAAATGAAAAATTTACCAGCGGAACATAAATAGCTGTCATGTACTCGGGTCAAGGCACATTTTGAGACACCATCCATTGGAAAGATACAAAATCTTCAAAACTATGTACACATGACAGATAGATCTCATAGTATCTGAAAAAGTCATTTAGATACTTTTTCTAACTTTGGTCGCCCCCAATTCATCCTTCACCTTCACTGTCGTTTAACTGTGTTTACGTGGTGAGATTCCGTGAAAAATATTAAATAAAAGTATTATACGCCATAAAACTGATAAATAATATATATGCAACGATACTTATCTTGACGTTTTTGTCCAAGGGGGCTGCGAATTAATGTTAAGAAACTATCTAAACCGTTTCTGTATCATTTAAGAATATCAAAGAGGTTATGTTGACCGTTGGCTCGCGGCGAGGAGCGATACACACACTCATAAACACACGGATCCCCCCCTCCCCCCACTGCTTACGACCAGTTACGACTTAGAAAAATATCGGCTAAGTGAAGGAACCGAGTATTGGAGACGAGGGAACTATCGGATAAGCCGAGGAGCGGATAAGAGGGGGATCACTGTATAAGAAACAAGGTATACCAAATACCAGCTGCGCAGTAGGCTGCCAGTGAATATAGCCAATCGCAGAGTTCGAGAAAACGTAAAATTCACATTCTCGAACTCTGCAATTGGTTGAGGACAGTCAAACCATTCCCTGGCATGCGCTTTGATATACCTTGTTATTTATACCATGCCAGGTCTGACGCTGTGGCGTAATGGTAACGGGCCAGATCCCCACCGAAAAGAAGACCACTTCCTTGTGAACCGTTACGGCGATCAATCGCAAATCTTTCTTTTTGGGTACATTCTTGTCAAGTGTTAAGAAGCATTTCGGGTGTTATTGTATTAATTTTGGATTATTAAGTAAGTACTGAACACATTAATTATTTCTTATTTAGTTTTAGTTTCCTCCCAAAATTATTGTAATTCCCTATAGTTAAATATATAATAATACTAAAATATTCCATTCAGAAAGTTACTTTTTTTCATTTAAAATTATTATTAGAGTGAATACCAGAGTTCCCGTGTCGTCGAGACCTAGTATCGTTATAATACATATATATATATATATATATATATATATATATATATATATATATATTTATATATATATATATATACAGGGTGTCCGAGAACTCCCACATAATATTGCAGAGAGTGAATCTTGACATCATTCTGAGCAAAAAAGTTTAATACCAAAATTGGATCTGAAGCTCAGAATTTGAGTGGAGAGCCATTGAAGTTTAAAAAAAAATAATAGTTTCTTTGCAATAACTCGGCTCGTTTTAAAGTTACTTTAACGAATGATAACTGATTTTGAAGGTTTTTTATAGCGCTACAACTTATCTTGTATAGCCTATGATCTGCAACAAATATTTCGTCAGTTATCGACCTAAAAAAGGGTAAAAATGGCTTTTTTATTCAGTTTTTTGCGTCTAACTCATTTCCGTAAAATGCTAGCGAAATGTCATATAAACAACGTTGGAGAGCTTGAAAAGGTGAAGAATTCGCCCGCTCATACGTTTCGTTTTGATAAAAATTGAGCCCGTGTGCGTGCGTGCGTGCGTGCGTGCGCGCGCGCGTGTGTGTGTGTGTGTGTGTGTGTGTGTGTGTGTTGTGTGTGTGTGTGTGTGTGTGTGTGTGTGTGTGTGTGTGTGTGTGTGTGTGTGTGTGTGTGTGTGTGTGTGTAATGAAAAGTAATAGTAAATCCACTTATTTATAATTGTTTTGCAATTTCATAGTTTGTCATATTATTTAGCTAAAATATGCAGTAAAGAAAGAAATTTTTTCATATTAACAAATTAATATAATCACCGTTACCTGTATCAGTTTCTGCAAATGACCCATATATTAGAAGTACATATTTACATTATTAAACATTACGTCTATATTAATAAATGTATCTGTAACTTTAGCATGTGGTGTTACATAATGCATATGCGAGTGACTTGTCAAACATTCAAAAGTCGACTATAGTGATTACAGTACAATGACAAGTGATGGTAATCAATCACAGACACTAAGAACAATCACAAGTTTATCGCAATGTCATAACACTTAACAATAGATCAACATAAATAATCTATGCATTTTTTTAACAACTTCAAGTATACAAATATCTACAAAGCCACTTGGTACATACTATTTTTTTAAAATAGTACTTATGGAAAATACATACAATTTATAGAGTGACATCATGTTTGCTCCATGCAATAAAGCACTGAACACAAAACCGTGTCTAAGAATAATGGAGGTTTTTAGTGTAAAATATGTAAAATAAGATATTCCTTCGTACAAAACATCACAACAAAATAACTTTCTTAATGGGGTTCTAAAGTAGTCTGCTGGTAATATAGGAAACTTCACTAGAAATCGAAAATTAAAGATTACTGAATATAATGTTCAAAATTCTGATTGCGCAAAGGCAATTCTAGTTACTATAATTGGCGGCTTTATAAAAGATATCAGACATTAATTGAGAATTGACTGAGAATTTTGAATTAATTCCATAATTTTTAATTTACGTTTTTTAGCGTAAATTTCTGTCTCATCAGCAGAGCACTTTAAAACACCTTATGTTTTCCAGATGGGCCCTTCTACGTCAACAATATCAAACTTGTGGTGGGTCGCAGAATTCCACGACAATGAAATAGTTGATAGGTGTCGTTGTGAAAAATATCGTGGTAAAATATTTTTTGAAAATATTCCAAATGGCGGCCATAACGTCACGATCAATGAATTTCATAAAATTGAGATATCTTGTTTTTTTTAATACCGAATTTAAATTATACCAAACAAATTTGTTTAAATCCGATAACTTCGGATCTGCGATCTTTCCAAATTATCGAGGCAATATTTAAAAGTTTGAGGAGCTTATTTAAAGTAATTAGAACAGTTTCATCAGATAAATTTGGCTCGATCATTTCTATTTTATCCACCGCTTTTCTTACGAGTATGTCATTCGCAGGGTCATGAGACTGATTTGAATTTTCTGAACTAGGTAATTCTTTACTACTCTGATGTGACGATGTGGCATATTGGAAGAATCATCAACGGCTTCTTTGAAGCCTTTCCTTGGTGATATTAATCACAAATTTCGCGATTTAACCATGTCTCAGAATTAAGATGAAATTTTTTATATAGTTCAGTTTTAATTTAACGTAACTGATTATTTTCAATTTCTTATGAATGACCCTTTTTCTTGAAGGGATTACAACAACGCTTCAAAGGATCCAGGATAACTAAAAATATATTATAATGCAATAACCTAATTGTATAAATATATAGAAATTTTCGCAGAATTATGCAGAAGATGTAAAACCTTGCAAGATAATAGTTTTGATTATCTATATGAAACGCGGTGAAAGTACTACATAAACATTTATAAAAATTGCCATTACACGCGATGTTCACAACTGACATATGCATACAAACCGAATCACATTATACTTGAGAGAGAAAAAACGGCTGCGTTACAATACCGAATAAAATATATACAACATAGAATTGCGCGCCGCGGCGCGTAGTGTACAATTGAGGACAGTTGTTTGCGCTCTTCAAAAAATCATATTTTAAGAACGAAATAGCCTCCGGAAATTTGTTGTTGTAAATGAAGCATGAAATCTATCATTTGAGATGCTACATGAAATTAAAAAAAAACAACAGGAGCTGAATTCAAAATGTTAAGTTGAAAAATATTTTTAGTTAATTTTTTGGCAAAATAAAAATGTTTTTAATTTGCTTATTTTTTACTCAAAATCGTTGGTATAATATAAATGAGGTGTAAAAACTAGATATCTCAATTTTATGAAATTCACTGATTGATCGTTGCGTCACGGTTGCTATTTTGAATATTTTCAACAAATTTTTTACACCTAAACCTATCAAATATTTAATTTTCGTCGAATTCTGTTTCCCACCACAACCTTGATATTGTTGACGTGGAATGACCCAGATACAACATGTGAGTCTTTGCACGTCAATAATATCAGAACTAGGGTCGGTATCTCGGAATTCCACAAAAATGAAATATTTGAAGCGTATGAAAAACATTTTGGTAGAATAATTTTTTTGAAATTTTCAAAATGGCGGCCTTAACGTCATATTCATTGAATTTCTTAAAATTGCGATATTTTAATGTTACCAGGTCCATACTGAGTATTTTCATACAAAAATAATATAACTTTTTTTATTTATATTTTTTAAAAAATTGACATAAAATATTTTTGAATCTTAAGTTTCAAAGCCATTTCCGGTTTGTTTTCTTTGGAACGATATGTCATCTAGTAGGAAATTTTCTCACGTTCAATTTAAAAAAAATTGATGTAGCCTCTTTCCGTTCCGAAGTGAAGATTTTTTAAAGAGCGCATCATGCGACGTTCATCGGTGCGAGTCACATCTTACCGTGCCGTGTGATTCGGCGTGCGGCCGTAAAACTGCTGAGTGCGTATGGCGATAAATAAAGAGGGATTAAATCACTTTCTCTGTACTACTTGTCCTGTCATATTGGTACATTCTATTTCCCTGTATTCCTGTATTTAAAAAATATAATTTACTTTTGTAACAAAAGAACCTGGGGCATAAATATCGCAATTACAATTTTTGGCTTTCATGTCATATTAAATGTACTTGAAAATGAACAGTTGATATGTATAATAAAATAAACAGTTAAAAAGAAATTGATTATTTATTTATCTTTATTAGAAAGTCAGATGTAGTGCTGAAATTGAAAAAAGTAAATTACGTAAAACAACAAGCAAAATTAATAAAAAATGTAATCTTTATCTGACGGTATGTTTAAAGATACAAATTTGTAATATTATAAAAAATTTAAATATTACAGCTTACAAACGAAAAATAATATTTGTATTCATTTATAATCCGGAAATAAAGAAAAAGAGGAAATTTCAAGGCGGAAACATCAATGGGAGTGAGAGCGTTGATATCATCGCAATAATTTTTAGTTTTTATTACTGGGCCTTTATACCATGTAACGCCACTTATACGCCGGGTATGAGCAGATAGAGGAAGAAAACCCGAACAACAATTCCCTTTACGAAAAATATCGGCGAAGTATGGTTTTGAAATTATTGAGCCCTGAAAGATAGCCAATAGGAGGGAGAGCTTAGAGATTGTCGAGAAGTGTTGTATTGTTGGCTAATGCCGTTAATGAAGGCGAGAAAATGCGCATCGCAGATATTTTTGTTTTTGAGCGCAAAGTGACGCTCGAAGGAAGAAGGCTATCAGAAATTTCGATCGTCTCAAAATATATGCATAACCTGTAAGGTGCTTCAGATAGCAAGTGAACATTGCAATTGATCGGCATTTGAATTAACGACATACAGAAAATTAATTAAAACATATAAAAGGCAACTTTATATGTTATAAATAGTCTCGAAAAAAATTTATGAATAAAATAAATTAGTGATGTGAATTTTTTAAAATGATAGACGTGAAAAGAGAAAATAAAACACACATATGACCAATTTCATATGAAATGTTAGCGTTTGTATAACATGCCCCATAATTTTAAACTAAAGATCCGCTAACTTGTACAGTTACCTAACCTGTAACGACGCTAGCGCTACCTATACCGTTCGTGTTGGCTACGCTAGGCTTCCGGCTTCCGTTTTGACCGAGTCAGTCTGCGTGTCGCCTTAGATTAGATCGGAATCGCCGACTGCCTAATTTTCACCATTCGTCGCGACTCGCGAAACCGAATGTTCTTACGCGTCACTCTAAATTTGGATTAAGTGATTGTGAAAATATATAGTTTTGAAGCAGTTAGTGCGTTATTTATTTTAGCACCATAAAGGGCGGATGCCCATCGCACGCAGTTTGCGGGACCGGCATTTATTTTATCACATATCTTGATTTGGCCAGACGATGTTGGTGATGATAAACAATGTCACAAATCATGCAACGAAAATAAGTTCGAAATTCCAAATCATGTTTTATATGACTTTTATTGTTCTTTTGGACAAATAAAAAGATATGTATTTTTTTAGTTTTGAAAAAAAAAATTTCCGTATAGTTACGAGCACTACAAGAATTACGCTACTTCCATCATTTTCATCCAAACCAGATGGAAAATTATTTTCAAATCTCTTTATTCTCGTTAACAATATTTTATTGTTCTCTATTAAGTAGTGTTTGGTACCTTCTTTCTTTGCCAGTTTTTAGTTTTACAAAATGTTGAAAATTAACAAAATGGCGGCTGTTTTTTTCAAAAATCAGAAAACTTGATTTTCTCAGAAACATCATTTTTTAAAAATTCGATTTTTTTATGAATAGACAAAACAGAAACGAAACTTTTCCAGAATATTTGGTTGGCGCAAAAACGCTCTGAGAGCAGCAAGAATTTTTGTTCTAAAAAATGAAGGGTATTTACCATTGCATCAACGTCTTCTTTTCAGTTGCAAAAATAAAAGGGAAATTTTGAATATGTATGTTAAAAGTCTAAACTTTCAAATATTAACAATAAGAAACAATTTGTTTGTATTTTAAGAACAAAAACAGGTGCGAAAGCTCCGTGAATAGAAATCCATCGCGCGCGGTGCGTCGTCGGAGCAACAGTTCTTCGCTCGCGTTCGAATGCGCCATTAAGTAAACATCGGTACCAATTCTACGAAATGCGTAAATCACGTACCAACAAAAAATGGATATTTTCAGCTACTGGACATGGCAAAGGAATTTGTGATGGAATTGGAGGAATTATCAAACATTTTGCAACAAATCATAATCTGCAAAAGCCACAGTTGGAAGGAATAGATAATGCAGAAACCTTGGTATTTACTGTACAAAAATACACTACTGCAATTACCCTTGTATTTCTATCCAAAGAAAAATTGAAACTTTTTAGAGCAAAAAAAAAGTAAAGAATGGGAAACAGTACCTGCCATTAAAGGTATCCAAAAGTGCCATTATTGGAAAGCTGATGAAAACGGCGCTTATTTGGCGAGAACTGCAAAACACCCGCCGAGAAAAGTTTGCTAAATTATAAGTTTGTTTCTGAGAGTTTGGAAATGTCAATGTATATAAAGCGATTATTAGTTACCACTCAAATTCAAAAAGAACCCTGATTCGTGAGAGGCAAGGGGGCTCACTCCAAATAAATTACAGTTATAGTCTGCCGCACACATTTGCATTACTCGACAGATTGTCTAACTTAACCACCCTCTCTTGATGTATATTCTTGTTGTTGGGGACGGATAAATCTGCGGAACTTTTTGGTCCAGTCAATGAATGTAAAATACGGCAATACAATATTCTTTGAAACAAGGTCCATTTTCTTGCGCATTTGGATTTAGGTCCTACACATACCCTTGATAAAAGAAAGCATTATACAGAAAAAATGTAGTTTATAAAAAAACAAACAAAAATGGTCTAATAACATTGTATATACACCCCACAGAAACGGGGTAATACCTTTTTGAACGTTTGTTCATATTAGATAAACGGAATTCACTTTATATATGAATTTATTTGGCGTATTGATAACATGTAAAGTCGCCTTTCAAATTATGTTTTAATTAATTTTCTTTTCTTTTCAATTCCGATCGATTGTGACAGCTTTCTTCCTTCCAGCATCACTTTGCGCCCAAAAACAAAAACGCGCGGTCCATCTACTATCCGCATTTTATTCGGTTTCATTCACGGCATTAGCCAACAATACAGCTCTGTTTGACAATCTCTAAGCTCTTCCTCCTATTGGCAATCTTTCAGGGCTCAATAACTTCAAAACCATACTTCGCCGGTATTTTTTGTAAAGGGAATGAATTGTTGTTCAGTTTTTCTTTGCTATCTGCTCATACCCGGCGTACCATAGGTGGTGTTACACGATTTATAATGGTAAATCGATTTTACTTTCGATAAAGATTTCATCGGTGGCAGTCTAGCATCTCGCGTTCGAATTACACGCATCTGGCACTGCAGCGCGGCGAACTATACGACCCGATGCCCACCGATGAATGTCGCGAGGTGCGCTCTTTAAAAAAATCATAACTTCGGAACGTAAAAAGGCTACGTCAATTTTTTTGTTAAATTTAAGACGTGGAAATTTCCTATCATAAAACACATCGTTTGAAAGAAAAAAAAACGGAAATGACTTTCAAAATTAAAATTAATAAATATTTTATGTCAATATATCGGCTTCGTAGCTCAGGCGGTAGCGTACTGGACTACAAAGTCGTAGGTCGTGAGTTCGATTTCCGGCTGGGCAATTTTTCGAAATTGTTTTCAGGCAGCAGTTCGCTATGTGTAAGACGAACCACACTGTCTGTTTGGCATTTTCGAGGTATTGTCTTCAGGCGGAAATCGAACCATGACCGATGCTGTACTTAATGTGGGTTTCTGCAGTTTCCTACATTCTCGACAAATGTGAGTATGGCGCCATCTAAGACGACCTGCAGCTCTCGCAGTGGTGCTCACCTGTACCCGGACAAGCTCCCAGAGAGCTTTTGGGACACCTCAATCGAGGTAGAAGGTTGAGGGTAAAAAAGAAAAAAAAAATTTCAATTTAAATTGAAAAATTAAAAACACAAAAAAATTATTTTATTTTGTATGAAAGTAATCGCTTTTATGAACAAAATGCCCCTAGTAACATTAAAATGTGAAAATTATAAAAATAGATATCGTAATTTTAAGTAATTCAATCAATATTGAGCCGCCATTTTGAAAAATTCACAAAAATATTCTACCACAATGATTTTCATGCCCATACGCTTCAAATATTTCGTTTTTGTGGAATTCCGAGATATTGACCACAGTTTTTATATTATTGACGATGAATGACTAATGTAAAAGTTTATATATACAAATATTAAATTATTGATTGAAGAACTCAATGTAATGGAATACAATTTTTTTCAGCTCGGAGATCGTGCCAATCATTATAATGGAAGTTGACAAAGTGGTAATCGTTTTATGCCAAAACTGTTACTAGACAGTTCAGTACTAGGAATTTTTAAGATTAATTTTACATAACAACTTGGCATTCTACAACTCCACCTTACAATGTTCGCAAACACTGCGCTATAATTCCCTGCGTTGCAAAATATCCGATAAAATTGTTTGAGAATTAATTTCTTTCGATTCGTCATCTTCTTCGGAACTCAAATTTGTATTAATTAAATTCGTAAATGACGTAGACTTTTCATTTAATAGAGGAATGTTCGTTTCGTTCACATTATCGGATTTTCCAGCGGTTTCCGATGGGTTGGTTTGCAGATGAAATGACTCATTTGATTCTTTGTTCTGCATCATTACTTTCTGGATAATATGTAGAATGATTCCTCCAAGGCACATTAGTAAACCAACAAAATTAAGAGTACTCATTTGATCATTTTGCCATTCAAACGCCAAAATTAATATGCAGATTTCCTAAATCATATGAACCATGTTACATTTTATTTATATATGATAACAAACTAATTATACGTTAATTATCGAATATAGTAATATTTTGATTTAACTATTCATTATTATATACTGTAGGCAATAATAAAGCACGTGAATTCTGTAACAATTTTTTTTATTATTATTATTTTTGTTATATTCATTTATTACAGAATATTTATATTATACCATAAAAATATTAACACCGAATATACATTACAATATCATCATACTGTAAACAAAAAATTTAATCGTCACGAAACATACTTCATAATTGCATTTATTTTTTTCAATAAACTTACTATTTTCTCCATCTATTGAAAATATTATTTTAAATTGAATCGAATCAAGAGAGAGAGAGAGGTAACGAAAAATAGAAAATGTATTTCATAAAATAACTGGAATAATCCTTCGATGCACGTCCATTATCCTTAAAACATTTATCTCTTTTATATTTCATCAAATTTCGCATCTTGTTTTTCCTAAATACAAGGCCGTTATGCTATTTTCTCTCCACGTGGCAAATTGATGCTATCCTCGCAACAAGACGCCCATTTTTTGCAAATAAGATATCTTGAGGTTTTGCAAAACACTTTGATTAAAAATTATACCGTGAAATTTCATGCGATGGTGAATACACACATCGGGAATTCACTTTGCACTCGCAAAACACGTGGTTGCAAACGAAAACGGGAGTGACACTCTGCATTTTTATATTAATTTCAACACATAAACGTTTCCGCGATTCACTCTTATCCGATTCTCCGGACTATAATGAAAATCCGCGATCACTTTGCAAGTAAACCTTCGCAATTATTTCGGGACGAGAATGATTACTTTTACGAAGCGATACGTGCTCATCACACTGACGAGGAAGACCCAGTGTCGTAGCGTCGATTCCCAAAAACGTGTTTCGACTCTCTTCCCCTACCTACTCTTCCTCTCTCTCTCCCTTCCTAAAGACGCGCGCGCGTGCATGCGTGCGTGTGTGTGTGTGCGTGTGTGTGTGTGTGTGTGCGCGCGCGCGTGCGCGCGTGCGTGTGTGTGTGTGTGTATGTTTATAATGTATTTCATTCCATTGCAGAATATTTAGGTAGGCTTATTTGGTATTTTTGCAATCGCATGAAATTTGAGGCACGTCAGTGCATAATCTTACATTAAATGTAATGAATTTGTACGGCGTGCCATGTTATACTGATATTAAGACACGATATTTTCTAGACTATCCACCAGACAATGATTAATTCAACAGTCTGCATTACAAGAGTGAAACGTAGGTGAAAAAAGAACAAACTCAAGGCAGTTTTCTATTGCTAATTGTCGAAGATAGCTAGCATCGGAATTGCTCTTAGAAATGTCAGTGTTGAAGTCACCCATCAAAATAATCTTCAAGTAATTAGTATTTAATGGTTGGTAACCGGTCTCAAACAGTAGCTTAAGTGATTTGTAAGGAGTTATACCTATAAATAGCGCCAAGCAGAATAGGAGAGGAGTCATGGCGTATTATTTCACAAAAAATATATTCCACAACAACCACGTAGATAGCAATGCCCCCTGCAAGGTCGTCGCCATCACCTAGTTTTCGAGAATCGAACACGAACACGGCGTGCTTTACTCCTCCCAATTTACTCTATCACCGATGATAGCGAGATTATTTTTATCGTAATAAGCCGATGGATTATATTGCGGAAAAATCAAGTTGGACCAACTGGAGTAGATGTTGAATGTGACGACATTGCGGTCAGCGTTTCAGGAGTACACAAATTCTCGGACAGAGTACTTCGTTGTAGGGTTGGCGATAGTCAGGTCGACTCAGAAATATGGAGTAAATCTCCAACATAAAGAATTCGGATTGATTTTGAAGTTGAATTATCATCACGTTTAGAAAGTATTTCTACGCATTTTTTGCGCTATACATACTTAATTCCAAGCTCTGTCGCTTTGGTGCACACTTGTTTAAGTAAGGCATAAGGTCGGATGTCAGCCATTCATTAACAAAACTCCTCTTTGTCAAGAAAGATAGTGATAGATGACATTTTTACCTCTTTGCCTGAAATCTTTGAAGAAAATATTACGCTCGAAGAGTCTTTCAAATATCAGCCTCATCATTCTGGGTTTTCTTGGAACGTTTAGTATGATGGCATGAATGCGAGTAGACTCGACTAGGTTTTCAGAGGAAAAGTCGATGTCAAAATAGATACCTCGCAGGGGACTTGTGGAAGAGAGTGGAGCGAGTATCTCCGTCCGCAAGGAAGAGGGAGGGGTCGAAGCGCCCGAACTCGAAGAGAAGCAATGCTTGAAAGATCCTCTACTCTTACCAAGTTTTGAGAATTGACGACCTCACGGACCCGATCGTTTGGTTGGTCTGTTAGCACCAAATGCCTGATCGAGAAACGTCGTGCTGATTCCAAGCGCAGTAGGCAACCAACTTTAAGGGTGCCAACAGTGAGCTTAGTCGACGCTTTCGAGCAGCGCTCAGCGATCCAGCAATTGCACAATACATGTCCCAACAGGAGAATACGTGGCAGTTTATCCCACCTTCCACACCGCATATGGACGTAATGTGACATTCATGCGACAGGTAAAGTATGCCCGCGAACATATATTTAATAGTAAAGATGCATTGTTAGGGAAATACGTTCCTCACATTCGGTGTTCCGAAGATGTTTAGCATAGCGGGTTGGCCTGCGAAACTGAAACGCTTTGATACACATTAGGGACTTCCCCTCCTACCTTTCGCGTTATCGATTCGCCTCCTAATTGATTAGTTTTATAACACTTTGTTTTCTCACTTTCGCGAGTTCTAAAACAAAAAATATCTAAAAAAAGGAACAAATATTTTTCAGTCAAACACCGTCGAGGAAGACAAAAACTTTAGCGCCAAAAATGATCAAAGGTCGTTCACCTTACCCGGGAAAAATGAGCAACAGGCTGCTAAAGAATTTTTCCCCCTAGTAGAACCGGCCTCACCGGAAGTATTATTTATTTATTTATTTAGTTTTGTTATTTGGAAAAGGTTTTCATATTCGTAATTTCGAAATAATTGGTAATTTCGTAAATATATTGTGTTTCTCAGTGCAAATAATATTATGTAGTTTCATTTCTCGGCAATAATTATAAACAGAGCTCACGTTGTAGATGGGTTTCGTCACCTTGTAGGTCGGTTACGGAATAAACAGTCATCTTTTGTGTTGGTAAACGAATCAACACAGTGGATGTTTACAAAGGATATCGCTTCTGGAATTTTGCGCGAAGGCCTTCCAGAAGGCGTGAGCGGAACGTGTAGTAGGGGAAAGGCGCAGAAGGACAAGCGGCGGCTAGAGCGCGGAAGACCCACGTGGCCGCGACAGCCAATTTGCGAGCGCCGTTCGAGGACCGTGGGGTGGGCTACGTCGCGTGATCGTCGACGGTGGCCGAGGAACGGTCATTCTCGTGCAGTCTGCAGCAGCGGCAGGATCCCTGGACTTTGGCAGGTGGGCATCGTTGGAGGTCCAAGTACGACGAATTTCGGAAGGCTTCGCGTTCTCTTATAGTGCGTTTCGATAACAGCCTTCCAGAATTGTTAAATAGTTTCTCGCTCGTGTTGGGGGCTGAAGTGATCCTTGAAATGGTTCCGAGTTCGTAATGCAACGTTATAAATATCGTTTTCTTCCGTAATTCTTAGTTTCTTTGCAAATTCATTAGCATCGTTGTTTCTTTTCGCGGTTGCAACTTTCTGTGGGCGAAGTGGGGGTATCGTCATCAAATGAATAGATAAACAATAATAAAAGATTCGTGTTTTCGGACTTGTCTCGTGGTAGCGGTTCGTTGTAGAACAAAATACGCCTTAATCACTGTAAACCAAAACTTGCTACCGTCCGTGACATATTCAAGGAAACTAAAATTGTTAATTAATCAAATTGAATTTAACTGCTCTCGTCTTTGATAATTCCCCAAAAAGATTAAATAGCTAATTTAATCAAAAGTAACCTTGCTACCGCCTTGAACTTCTTCAAGGAGATTAATAAATAATATAAACGAAAGTAACATTGCTATCGCCTTTGATTCACTCAGAGGGAATAATGTTACTTAATATAAAATAAACTTGATTGTTCACGTCCTAGAAACTTCTTCAAGGAGATTAATAAATGATTTAAACAAAAGTAACCTTGCTACCGCCTTTGATTCGCTCGGAGGGTATAATTGATTGATTGATTGATTGATTGATAACTTTATTAGGCAACTGGTTAACTGACCGTGTGCAAACACTATATATATAAAGATTTACAAAGTATAATATAATAAACATAATAATGAATAATAATAGTAGTAAGTAGCAAAGATTTACAAAGTATAATATAATAAACATAATAGTGAAAAACAATAGTAGTAAATAGCAAAATTCAACGAACACTCTGCACATCCCGACGAAGGAAGGTATTTAGCTTTATTTTAAAGTCATGGGGCGATGATGCATTCCGAACATTAGGGGGTAGCGATTGCCAGAAAGTAATAGCGCGAATCCAGAACGAGTTCTTGTAGTAATCGGTGCGACAGAAAGGTATTTGAAAATCAAAGTGGGCAGTTCGGGCAGAGGTACGTTGTGTAGCTGGATACGCGACAAATTTGTCTCTAAGGTCCGTGGGCTGTGAAGTAGACACGATTTGGTAGGTTAGCGACGCAAGGAAGTAGTTTCGGCGATTTTCAAGTGACATCCAATTTGCTTTCTGCCAGCAAGGTGTTAGATGTTGATCTCTTCGAAGCCGGTAGATATAGCGCAGTGCTGAGTTTAGTACCCGTCGTATCTTTGTGTGAAGATAAGCAGAAGCATCGCTAAAAACGAGACACGCGTAATCGATGTGAGGGAGAACGAGGGCGTTGACGAGCATAAGTTTGATGGATGATGGTAGCGTTGAGCCCCGAAAACGCAGACGATGTAAGGTATAGTGTACTTTCGAGCTAATGTATGCGACATGGCGATTCCAGGTCAAATCGGCAGACAAGAAGACTCCAAGATCTCTTACTTCGTTGACGTACGGTACAGCATACCCATTGACAATGATCGGTGGTACTTCAATGGTTTTAATGGTAGCAAGATTTTGCCTAGATCCGAGAATGATGGATTTCGTTTTTTTGTCACTGAGTGTAAGACCACATTCTTGGGTCCATCTGTAAAAGGCATCGATGTCACTGTTCAGACGCTTGATTGCATCGTAAAGAAGACAAAGAGGTGTTGTTATATAAAATTGAGTGTCATCCGCAAAAACGATAGCCGTGTCACGACAATATCGAAGGCGTGCAAAAAAGGTGTTGAAAACTATAATAAACAGAATTGGACCCAGACTAGATCCTTGCGGAACACCAGTAGTAGTACTACGCTCTTCGGCAAATGATCCATCGCTACCCTGGATAGTTTGTGATCGATCGCTGAGGAAGGAGTGAATCCACTTGAGTGCAGTTTCGCCAAAACCTATTTGCCGCAAACATTTCAAAATTAACGTGTGGTTAAGAGAGTCAAAGGCCTTAGAGATGTCAAAGAGCACGAGGATTGTTACGAAACCCTGTTCAATACCGCCTCTTACGTCATCAAGTAACTTAAGGAGGGCAGTTTGGGTACTATGATATCGCCTAAAACCACATTGCCGTGAGTGAAGAATGTCGTTCGACTCAATGTGATTCATTATTTTGCGAGCTACGATAGCATCCAATAATTTGGCGATATGCGAAGGGTTCACAATAGGTCGAGTGTCACTTGGTGTACGTGGGTTGGAAGTTTTGTTGAGGGGGATTATATATGATAACTTCCAGTCCGATGGATAGATCCCAGATGAGAGCGACAGATGTCGCACAGGAGATGTCGCAGTTGTACACCATCAGGGCTGGGACCTTTTGATTTAGAAAAGGACGCATTTATCTGACTGAGTACTTCAGTGCTCCGCAACTTAGGAAAGGCAAAGATAGGCGAACTAGCAGCAGGTATAGAATCCAAGATCTCGTAAAGTTTAGCGACACTACAAGACTCATGCTCGGAAGCGACAGTGCTGTAATAGTTGTTGAGCTCGTTAGGAGTGAAATGTTGTAGGGCCGATTGGCTTGTAGCCGCCGTTAGTCCGTATTTTCTTAACAGTGCCCAAATTTTCATAGGATTTGTTTGCTCGCCCAGGGAACCACAGATATAGTTTTCTTTAGATTTACGCAAGGAAACCTTAATATGCTTGCGTAGTTCTCTGTAACGGTTCATTAATAATCCGTTCCTGGTGCGCTTGGCTTGTAAGTACAACGCATTTCTAAGCTTGATCTGTCGCTTGATATCTGCAGAAAGCCATGGCGCTTGTGGCTTTTTTAATCTTCGGGTCATAAGAGGTGCGTACTGGTCTAATTTAGCTCGTAATATTCCGTAAAAGCTAGATATCAAAATTGATAGTTTACAATTTGGTGAAATAGATTCAGTGTAAAGTTCCGGAACATTAATGCGTAGTTCGGAGTCTAGTTCAGCATTTAACGCCTCAAAATTGCAATTTCTAAAATTGGGAAATGTCACAAACTTCGGACTATGGGAATAGTTAGTAATGTTATAGTTGATACTAATAAGGTCATGACCGGCGGCGAAGGGTTGAGACGATTGCGAAAAATTCACTACTTTATCTTTTGAGTCCACTAAGAAGACATCGAGAAGCGAGTGGGTGTCATTAACGTACGTGTGATGCGTCGGCCCAAACGGTATTGCGTAGAGTGAGAAATCACTGATAAATTGTTTAAGAAAGTTTGAATAGAAATTGTCGACTAATAAATTGCAGTTTAGGTCACCAGTAATAATTATATTTTTGAACGTGGGCAAGTACTTGGTTAACTTTTGAATAAAATCGGTAAACATATGTCCTTCAGGCCGACGGTAGACTATTGCCAAAAGTAATTTACTGTTGGGTGGAATTTTGATATCAAGAATAATATATTCTGGATCATTAATAGAAATATTTATTGATGCTTCTAAAACAATATATTGACAAGACTGATGAATATAACATGCGACGCCACCGCCTGATATATACCGATTCTGATCCGCTGACAGCAGTGCTCGGTCATTACGAATTAAGTTGAAAGTGGGAATAACAAGTGACTGTGTGGAAATGTCAGGTGTTAGCCAGGTTTCAGTAATAGCAAGGATTTGGGTATTTGTACTTTGAAGAAGAATTTCAACTTGTTGAAAGTGGGCGCGCAATGAATTGATATTACAGTGTGACACATTGAGCGAAAAAGACTGTGGATTACGAATATTTTGGCTATCGACTACAGTGCTTGGTACCACATTGGTGGGGAGTCATTGGATTTTCATGAGGTCGAGTTCGGTGACGATTGGTATTTCGGCATGATGTGCAGCTTTTCGAAAGAAAACACAGCCGTTGCGGGCCCAGACTCTGGAGTTAGGGATAGGTCGTGCCTTTTGCTTCGCTTTCTGCAACAAGGAGTATAACGGCTTAGCGTATAGCTCGTTGACAAAGACGGTAGTATCGTCACCCTTGTATAATTCTGGGGAAATGTCAGCTCTAGTAATTTTGCCCACTTTGCGTTTCGAATCCATAATGTGATCGCGAATTTCCGTTGATAGAAATTTAACTACGAGCGAAAATGTAGCTTGCGCTGCCGTTGTGGTAACATTTTTGAAAAAATCTGCTTTCCTGATACTTATAATTTTATCAGCGAATTGTGAAACTTTTAGACGCGATAGCACGCGGGCAACGATCTCTTCGTGCGTCAGCTGACAGGAGGTAAGAAGACCTGCGATAACGAGCTCAGAATTCGGCCGCTCGTATGCCTTTTGAGCTTTAAGGCGTTCGATTTCCGCGGTATTTTGATCTACTCGATGAGCAATAGACGTTAGATACGTTTGCAAGTTTTCCAAACGCACTGAATTATTTAGGGTTTGCTGCGTATGAAACGTCAATCGCTCATTGAGATCCATACTCTCCCAATTTTCTGGCAGCGAAGCTGGTTGTGCGACCGGCGGCGGCGGAAACGAACTGGACTAATAGGCGAAGACACGGACAACGACGCGTGGGGAGCACTATGAGACACCGATACAGGTGAGATAGTGGAAACGGACCAGACGGCACTAGAAGTAGGGGGAAAGTGGGGAATATCGACAGCGCTCACTGACGTGTTGGACAACAAAAATGAAAAAGTCCGGGCGCAACAATTATCCGGCGGTTTATAATTAATGTATGCCAATGCACACGGCCGATGAAACGTCGAATTACAAGACGAGCACGAATATTTACTGCGAACCGATGCGTGGCATCTGCTGCACTTTAACAATTGACCGAATTGAGAATGCGGTGACAGCGACGACTTAGTGTGCCGTTTTGACATCAGCTTACAATACTGTATATATTTAAAAAACACAGACGCACAGATCACTGGACCCGTCAATAAGCACGATTACATATAGATGTGGCAACCTATTATAGATGACATATGTCCGTTTGTAAATATGTACCAGGCGTTGTGTCCGAGAGCGTGTAAATATTTTGCTGCTCCGATGACTATTCGATGGACACACACCGACGACTGACGTTTTCCAATGTATACTGTTTAGAAATGTATCACGTGGTAGGCTTGCGTAGTAGATCCTTCGGAAAAACGTTGACACGTTGCGATTGAGTAAATGGTTCTATCGTGATCACTAAAATGCACCATGGACCAATACACACAAAAAAGCACAGAAAAGCAGCAGAGTGTTGGTCCAGAGACGGTGCACCTTCTATAACAAATTCTCACACAAGAGACCGATAAATGTTGAGACAAAATCAAAATTTGTCGGAGCTAGAAAATTAGCTGCTTACTACTCACCGATTCGGGTGGGAATGTTACTTAATTAAAATAATGTTACTTAATTAAAAATAAACTTAACTGTTCACGTCGATGAAACTACTTCAGAGAGATTAATAAATAATTAAACAAAAGTAACATTGCTACCCACCCCCCTTGATTCGCTCAGGGGAAATAATGTTACTTAATAGAAAGTAGACTTAACTGTTCACGTCGTTGAAACTTCTTCAAGGGGATTAATACCCTGAATTGACCAGGGATCTAAATAATAATAATTCGGGAGGTGGCGTTGAATTTGAGAGACAAAGGATCACCCACGGCTAAGTGTTTATGTGCGGGTGAGCGCGGTTTCCGTGGAGGCATGTCCAAGCAGTGCGTATTCGAAAAATAAATCGAGATGACCAGAGGTTTACATAAAAGGGAAGATCGAATAAACGAAAAACAGGGAGAGTGGGTTCGACTAGAAAATACCGGATTGAATGGACGCGTTACGTCTCTTTCGCGGTGGTTCCGGCATGATAGGATCGGGTAGGAATGTGGGTTATCGACACCTACGAGGGCGCACAGAACTGTTGAATTATTATTTTTCCTTGTGCTTGGGTTATCGGCCATAGCGGCTAAGGACACCCATGGTGGAGGATGGAGATTTGACGCGCTTTTTGTATCTTTTATTTCGAAGGCTCTCGGTCCGTTCGCGACAACCCAAAATTTTGTCGTTTAATCGTCTCTTTTTCGTCTGCCAGTTTCGGTTACGTCGCACATTTACCCGTATGTGATGGTTACGGTTACGGACATCTATTTGGTGCGCACGCGTACACTCGTGAATCATATTTCTGTTTTATAAAGGAATTCTCGGCCATTACTTGACGTATGCTGCGGGCACCCGCTGCGGAGAAGCATACCGTGATATTTTTTTTGCATTCTTTTACTTCGGAGGCTCTCGGCCGTTAAGGGGCAACCCACATTTTGTTTAACGCTTAGACAGGAAATGGGCGCGCTTTCTAGGTTTAATATTGATCCGCATTATTCAATATATTCTTAGAGTTTATGGGTGGTTCAGTTCCTTTTTGGTTGGCCCTCTCCCGTGCCGAGGGGATCTTAGGGCTGAGCATAGCGGGCACACCATCGCTTTGAGGCGCGCCTATAAATTCGATATGCTTCGGCATTCGATGGTAACAGACCAACCAAATGATCGGGTCCGTGAGGTCGTCAGTTCTCAAAACTTGCTAAGATAAGCGGATCTTTCAAAAGCATTGCTCCTCTTCGAGTTCGGGCACTTCGACCCCTCCCTTTTCTTTACGGACGGAGTTACCTGCTCCGCACTTTTCCATAAGTCCCCTGCGGGGGACAGACTTAAGAAGAGATTATGTTCCAACACTTATGTGTTGGTACCAGCAAAGAAATCTCTAGAAGATAACTTTGTGAAGGATAAAGGCGATTGCGAAGACATGGCGGAGAAATCCAAAACCATCATCCGGTTCCAAAGATCGATCTGTCAATTCTTAAAAGCCCAGTGGTACGGCTATCAGGTCATAAAGTGTTATTATTTTCCACTGACGACAGTTAGAATATACAATTCCAAGAACGACATAAATATTAAAAAATTTTCAAGTTACCAAGATGACGCGCAAACGTAACTACTGCATGAGTGACACCAAGTGTTTCGCGCGCATCCTCTTCCAACTTAAGGGGAGGGTCCAGGCACAAAATCAAATATATGATGCCGTCGATCAAAAATTCCGCAAAAATTATTATTCAAGTAATTTTTGACGAGGGATTCAATGTTATTATAATAAAAATTTAAATAAAAATTTTTACTTTTCGAAAAAAATTTTTTTTTTAAAATCCAGACGTAATTATTTAGAAAATGTGTTTTTCTGTTCCCTGAAATTTTTTTGAATTTTTCAATTAATTCCGCGAATTTTAATAGTCTTTTTTCGAAAAAAAAAATTTTTTTTCTTATTAAAACGTCTAATTTTGATATGTTTCGTCCAAATTCGTGAAGCAAATATTATTTCTTAATTTTTTGGGATATTTTATTTGTGTTACAATGATTTTTAAGTATATATATATACTTTCGCGCCCGCGCGCGCGCGCTCGTGTGTGCGTGTGTGTCTTCCATTTTATATGACATCTGTTTTCATTTTTTAGATGATGTACATCCTTTTTTGGGCATGTGTAGTAAATGAGTGTGGGTGTGTGTTGTGAATGTATGTATTCAAGCAAACAATAATGCAGTTGTATTGAATTTTCAAGATTTTTATTTCCGTATTTTTTATAATCAAAACGTTACGTAACCGGTAGGTTCCCCGATCACAAATCCCACCCCCACAAATTGCCATATGTCCTCTATAAACAATCACAAATCTTTGTAAATCAGTGCTATATTTTTACGCCATGACTGTTAGATCTGAGCTCAATACGTGTCTTTCTTACTACAGTATGTGCAATTTTCAGCGTTTCTTATATTTTAGAAGGTAAGACCTTGCTTATATGGGGCACATAAGTATGGAAAGTACTTTTTGAAAATGGCATTACATTCATCACCAAGCAAAACAATTCAATGACTGAGTAGTTTTTGCCAATTTGTAAAAACGCTATAGCCATTGGGTAGTTTATATTGTGACAGGGTGTCACCGATCTACCCCTTGGCCGATCCTTCACGATGGGTGCCGCGGTTCCCTCGCGTGTCGAAAATGTCCCGGAGCTCAGGATCACCTTCCCCAATCCTTTTTTTTTATGATGATCAGTTTTAGTAAGTCGGATACTCGTCCGTCAGTCGCCGGTAAAGCGCCTGAACGGCATTACCGTCTCTTGCTCGGTTGCGCGTTTCGCCGGGAGCGTCACCACCTCCCGAGCACTCGAAACGCCCGAGCCCCTCTTTCCCCTGGCTGTCCCTCTCGGCAGCGCAGGAGGCATCACCCGATGGTAGGAGCCATCGTGGCCGTCGAGAAGGGACACCGCCCCTCTCTGACGCGCCTGCATCATTCCCCCCTTTTTTGTCGCTGCGCGCCTGCATCATTCAGGCCCAGCATGCTAATTAAAAAACCGTCTCATATCCCCCTTCTTTTCCCTCGTGGATGGCGACCTTACGCGCCTCCACTCATTCGGCAGTAGCCGTCCAGCTCTGGCCACCGCAAAGCTGCATTCTAGCAGCGTGGCTACCTTTGATTGCGTCACACAACGCCTCCTCTCTCTCTCTCTCTCTCTCTCTCTCTCTCTCTCTCTCTCTCTCTATCGCAGCATATAAGCCGCCCGAGACGAGGACGGAGGCGACTTCCCCGACACCGCGATTAGGTGGGGAAAACCCCGTACGGACCCCGCTCTCTAATCCCCCCGTATCACCCCCGGTGATTCTCCGCTCCTGGTCACTGGAGATGCGCGTACGGTTCCCGCGCGCATCTACCAAGCGCTATCGGCTCCCACTACTCACTTCGTTTTCGGACGCGATCGAGGAAGGACCCCAAATTAGTGTGTGCCAAATTCTGTACCAGAGAAACTAAAACCAAACCCCGTGTGTTAGAGCCGCGTGTCATCCCGATTAGCCAGCGTAACACGCGAACATTGTTTTTTTTTTGTTCGGTGGAAACGTCGTGGGAGTGTTAATCGAGGAGACTCCCAGCGAACGTGGGTGAATCCCGAGCCGCCGACATCGGACCAACGCCGAGGCACCCCGCTACTCGACGCCGCCGACGCCACCAGCCGCCGCCGCGAATTGCCGCCGCCGCTGCCAGCTGCCGACGCCGAGGACTTCGTCGTCGTCGCCGTTGTGGCCATCGCCACCCCCGCCTCTGTAAGTCCCGGGATCCCCGGTCTCTGTTCCTCTAGTGTATCCGCGTACCCTTCTTCTCGTTGTTTTTGCGACCAAAAATTCCGCGCTCTCGTTTTACGCTTCCGGTCATATTCATCTGTAATTCTGCCGTCGAGTGATTTTTGGAGTCCGCGACCACGCGTGTAAATCTTCTTTTGTGAAAAATATAAGTATTCAATGATCCGTGTGTAATACAAAATTTTATTTCGTAACCTGCCCCATTCCTACGGAACAAGGAGCAGATTATAATATCAAATACTGAATGTCTGAATGTTCGTATTTTAATTACTTGACGTAAATTTTGGAGATAACGTTAGATTCAATCCACTTCTTCACAATGTTGCAAACGATAGCTGCAGAAAGAAGTGACCAAATCATAGAGATTTGGAAACAATTCGAAAGAGGTTCCAATTTCTCTGCTATTTGATTGTTTTCAAAGCTTCAATTTTTTTGTCATTTCAAACTCTTCTGTGTTTTCTTTATGATTTCTGAGATATCAATAGTATCACTATTATATATATTCGACCCCGTTTCTCCGGCTTCTATCTGATTTTTTATAAAGACGAAAATTCTGAGTTGTTAATTATTTTCTTTTCATTTTTTCAGTTGAAATAAGAAATTAACTATGAAAGATTTAGAAGGACCTACTTACAAATCAGGGGCTTTCTAAAGTGTTGAAATAAAATATAAAAAAAAAATAATAAAAATTCTGAAAAATCAAAACTGCTGCTTTTTTGTATAATTGAATGCATGCATTCACAAGCCACATCCACCTCGCTTCATTCTTCACACACATGCGCGCGCCCGAAAGTATATATATATATATATATATATATATATATATATATATATATATATATATATATTTATTTATTCTTAAAAATCATTGTAACACAAAAAAATATCTCAAAAAATTAATAAATATAATTTGCTTCACGAATTTGGACGAAATATATAAAAATTAGACGTTTTAATAAGAAAAATTTTTTTTTTCGAAAAAAGGCTATTAAAATTTGCAGAATTAATTTAAAAATAAAAAAAAATGTTGGTGAACAGAAAAACACATTTTCTAAATAATTGGTAAACGTATGGATTTTAAAAAATTCCATTTTTTTTTAAAATAAAAATTTTTTTTGGTCAAAAAATTCTTTTCGATTTTTATTATATTACCAATGAATTCCTCGTCAAAAATTACTTAAAAAATAATTTTTCGGAATTTTTTAACGGCGGCTTCATATAGTTGATTTTATGCCTGGACCCTCCCCTGAAGGCATCTCTCGACTACGTGGAGCCAGCATTAATAAAATGCATAGCATCGCGTCACGAACACGTGAACATAGTATAGGATAGCTAGTAAGTAGCGTACACATCACCTCCATGCCATGATATCAAAAGGGTCTACCCCACTATGGCAAGGCGAGCTAGCAAACTGCCAGACCATCGACAGTCAGTTCATATCAAGACTCCGGCCACTGAGGTAGATCACTACCTCCGCGAATGTCAGCCCGGTAATTTAAATAATTCCCGTTCCGACTTAGACCTTATTTCTAAATCGCGCATTATCTTAAATTGTATAATAGCAAACAAGTGTTAATATTATTATTTAACCGTAATGAAACCAGTGACTCATTTCTAATTCCCTTTACTCAAATATTAATTATTATTCGGTCATTCCATTTTCGTTCTCAAGAAATAAGGAGGACGCTCAGCAGCCCGCAACGCACCGAAGAGAAGACGCAGAACCACGATTCACCGAAGGCAGGTACAGTAATCATCACTGTACTCATGTACATTCATTAAAAATCAATTACTATTAACAACCTTTCAATCTGCCTTTTTATCATTATCGGGAGTGATTTCCTTTCAAGCTCCAGCATATTATGAATTAACTAAATTACTCGTAAGTTTTATTTTCCCTTGTATTTAATTTCAATAAAAAATTTAATTCACCATTATTATGTTAACAATTCCCCCTCTGGGACGTAACAAAAACTAGTGGGAGCGATGGGATATGTAGTTAAAAATCCGTAAACGCATAAATAATCCCCTTTTCAACTTAAATTTTACTCCGTTTGCCTTCTTATCGGTAGCAATGAGAAAGGTGGCAAGCCGCAGATCGAAACGCTGCGACCTTACAGAATGGCTTCCGCGGTTATTATCGCTGCCGCGGCACCCTCCATTGTGGTTGGAAACTGGATTTTTTGTTCAAAAACCTCTAGAGCCTTCTATTTTAAAACCGATCCAAACATTTTTTTTTAATTAAAGCTTACTCAATTTCCAAGAGATCCCTCGAATCCGATTTTCGAATTTCTTTTCAAAAATATCAGTTTTCTCTCGCGAAAAATGGTTAATACTGGATTTTTCTCGTTCAAAAACCTCTACAGCCCGCTATTCTAATCCAGTCGGAATAATTTTTTTTAAATTAAAGCTTACTCAATTTCCAAGAGATCCCTCGACATCTTTCGAATTTCTTTCCAAAAATAACATTTTTCTTCCGCCAAAAATGATTAAAACTGAATTTTTCGTTCAAAACCCTTCATACCTCTCTATTCTAAATCGATCGGAATAATTTTTTTTTACTCAAAGCTTTTCAAATTCCGAGAGATCTCTAAAAGCCAATTTTCGAATTTCATTTAAAAAACAACACTTTTATTGCGTAAATAATGAAAAAGGAAATGTATCGATTTTCGAATTTCTTTCCAAAAATAACATTTTTCTTCCGCCAAAAATGATTAAAACTGAATTTTTCGTTCAAAACCCTTCATACCTCTCTATTCTAAATCGATCGGAATAATTTTTTTTTACTCAAAGCTTTTCAAATTCCGAGAGATCTCTAAAAGCCAATTTTCGATTTTCATTTAAAAAACAACACTTTTATTGCGTAAATAATGAAAAAGAAAATGTATTCCAAATGTAATAATGATATTTTACAAGAATAAACCGAGATAGTTAAAAATCTAATTTTTCCTCTACATATATAATATAGGCAATGTATAAAGTAAATATTTAATGGCCTACATTTTGCTGAAAACCGATTAATACACTTGAGTAACTTTAGTTAGATTGACTAAATGTGTTGTTGCTCATTGGGAACTAAATATGTAGTAGATTTTACAGCTGCAGTCGCTTGAACTGACTACGTTCGAGTCGGATCAACACAAGTTTAGTCTATTGAACTATATGTAGCTACAACAACAACTAATTAAATAATTATAATATTATTATTTGCAATACTTATACTATTACTTTTTTATAATATCATCAGAGAAATCACATGAACAACTTCTTGATCATCTGCTGCTCAATTTATAACTTCTGAATCTATTTTTAACTACTTCCAAGTGGAAGAATTGATCCAAAATCGCTTATTCGGTCTCTAACAGCGAAAAAAATTAATAAATAATATTCAATCCCTCTTGGCTAACGTTTGGTTACCCGGAACTAACGAACGGGGACGTAGGGATGTACTAGTTCCATTTTTTGTTGTATTTTTTTGTTTTTTTTTTAATTTATAATCATCTACTTACTTATTTTTATTTTTAGTCTTTTATTAGTTTTTTTTAAAGATTTTATAATATTTTTCTGATAATAAAAAAGCTTTTAATCAATCTTCAAATTCGGAGTTTCTAGTGATTTTATATCTGCTAGAGACAATAACAGGATCGGAACTGACAAGAAGATCATAAACTAGATCTTCATTAATGGCCAATCGAGATATTTTTCGTGTGTGGTATTTACGGACCCGTTTCACATATTTGTTCCTTGCTTCAGCTGCTTTCTCCGTGTATTCCCCAATCGGTAAATGAAACATTTTTAAGTCTTCCGAACCATGTATCAATATTTTATGGACAGAGGCTGGCATGTAATACCATGGATAAATTGAACATACAATTTTGCAGTATCCATTCCATACGCGGCGAAGCTGTCCACATCTATTGCGTCTTTACGTGCCAATTTTCGGAGGATATAGTGAAAACGTTCAATCAAATTTTTATCAACACCAGTAATTTCAGCACACAAGTCTGGGTCCGTAAAAAATCGTCTGGATGTGTTCCCGCAATTGGATGTCCCTGAACCCTGTCGCGGCATATCCACAATTAGCCCCGTTCTTTCTTTAAATGCTTGCTGGATTCACTCTTTTGCGTTTTTCAAAAATAGTTTATCACTATCTGTTTTTGCTGCCCACTTTTGAAATTCTAAGCGATAAGCGATATGTAATATACACTCCATAAAGCGAATCCTAGCATGGAACGTGGATAGTCCATATTGATAATTGTCCTTATTTATTTTCATCACACGATCTAAATGGTTCATTTCGGAGGGCTTTGCACCACATATATAACGTGAGGCCGTTGAAGGAGTTCCAGTCAGAGCCTGGCAAACTTTTCCATCAACCATTATTAATTCCATATTTGCTGTCACTCTAAGAATTCCATGCGATATTTCAACAATCGTTTGTTGAAGTCTTGCTATCCCTTGTTTAAGAGAAGCAACAACTGCGCACGTTTTTTCCTTTATCACAGGGATACAGTCGAATTGCATTGGCCGACAATATGACGTTGAACCAGGCCTATTATTTTTCCACAACACTGTATCATCCACAACTTCCGTTCGTTCAGCTGATTGTAGTACTAATCGTAGGGGAACCATGGATGCAATAAACAAAGATTCATCACAAATATCTTTATTAAGAGATATTTGTTGAATTGGCTCCAATCCTGATGTACCGTCAACTCCATACTTCATTATAATCTATGCATTACGTGGTCGCCTACTTTCGGGAATTGTCAATTTTGTGTCAATACTCATCAGCAAACGTGAAACTGTTTGATCTATTAAGGCTTGGACACTCATTTTCATATCGCAATCTGTTATTATAAGCTCTTCCGGATAACATTTCTTTTTTGCTCCCGGAACATCTGAATAAGATGGATAGAGATTTGCATTTCTCTCTTTTGCGCCCATTTGGATGGCCTGATACTGACGTTTTGAAAAGTTAGCCTCTGTGATCAATGCTAGTGCACCCTCTGCACTGTAAGGTATAATTCGGATCTCGTAATTGTCAGTACCAGAGAGAATATCATTTATTTTATTGTCTAAATCTCTCCTATCTGTTTTTCGCAATATTCCCAAAAATGCCTCTTAAATTTCTAGTTCGCTATGCATATTTTCGATTTCCAATAACTTACTTCTTTTGGTGGGGGTCGAAGCATTTGAAAAGTCATTGGAATGTGGTCTGCCTCTTTTTTTATCATTTTCGTCTACAAATTTAACAACGCAATCTGTTTGCAGCCAGTCATCAAATCTGTCAACAAATACGTTTTTCTTATACATAGCATTTTTCCACATCTTTTTAAAATACGGAAAAAAGTCCGCATTGATTTTTTCCTTAGCTGTTTTCAATCGTATTGGGTCTAAATCGTACTTTTCTTTCAAAAAATGCACCAAATCTTCAAAACATCTTGTAGTATCGGTGGTCAGAAAATCACATAAGACTTTCTTTTCGATTCTCAAAATATCCATTATAAACCAGAAGTTAAACGCAGAGCATTCGAATAAGAGATAAAAAATGCACGTAGCAAATATTATCGTAAATTAATTCAATTGTATCATTAGAGATCGCCTGGAAAACGTTTGTATCAAACGGAGCGCAACTTTAGCGTCGAGAAATATCTGGTGGTCGCGTTCGAAGCTCGGATGCACACTGCAATACTTTTTACGTACATTTTTCATTTGTTATTCGAATGTTTTGAAGCATACATTTTTCTTTACATGGAAAACACTTGAAATTTGTTACTCGGGTGTTTTCGAGGTCGCTGATTACAAATCTATCCATAGATTTCGAAAATTCAAAATGGCCAATCCAAGGTGGCCGATCAAAATGTAAAAAGTTACTTGATCGAGCTGAAACCGGGTACTCGAGGGTTTTCGAGGTCGCTGAAGACAAATCTGACCACAGATTTTGAAAATTCGAAATGGCCGATCCAAGATGACCGACCAAAATGTAAAAAGTTACTTGATCGAGCTGAAACTGGGTACTTGGGTGTTCTCGAGGTCGCTGATTACGAATCCAATGTGGGTTTTACGAAATAAAAATGACTGCCACAAAATGGCGGCCATCATGACATGAAAATGCAATCAATTTGGTGAAACTGCGCACTTGGGGTATTTTGGGGTTGCTATTTACAATTCGATATTAAATTTCAAAATATGCATACATACATTATATATATATTTTAGCCGTTTAACGGCTACAACAGAGGAAATAATAGACAGAATGACCGATATATAATTATAGTGGACGATTAGGCCATACCACGGAAACGTGATATAAACGTCAAAACGTTGAAGCGCGAAAGGCCCGCGAAAACAACACGCAGGGAAACGGCCTACAATCCCAGCGGCTGGAACACAGACGCGATACCACGACACGCCCGAAGCTAGGTCGACTCGGCCTCCCTGTGGATAGAAATGCCACACAATACATACGACGAATGGTTCCGCCATCCCCTCAAACAATCCCGAGCGTATAACAGGAATTCTCACCATCAGGTGACCGCAACGGACCTCGAATGATGTCCCGAAACGACGGGTAGCCCCATTATAACCTTAGGCGATGTACCGGAGCTGAATGCAACTTAGTAAAACAAAACGCGCTTAAAGAAAACGTCCCTGTAAATATGGGTGTAATATTGTCACTTCTAGGCGTAGATACTAGAGGGTCTCCACAGTAGGAGCCACATTACTTACAATCGGTAATGTACCCCCTTTTTCCATGTAGTCGACGACCGAGTTAACATAACACATTCCGCGATAATATCAACAAATTTGCTCTGGAGAAATATTGCAATAATCGATTACAGTAACAATTTTCTATCCTTTAAATTGAGTACCATTCCAGATGTAACTTTTGTAACGACGATAGGCCCAACTTTCGCGACATTACCCGCTCGAGCAACAACCGCAGTACCCTTTAACGTGACTAATTACTGGTTAAAAGAAGGTTATGTACCCAGGGTTCGTGTTCGATTCCACCGATGTCTCACGGAAATTCCGACGAACGCGACTAAGCAATATGCGCGCTGCTACGATTTGAAGATTAAAACTTCGACGAATTAACCTCGGTAAAAAATTTATTAACATTAAACGCAGATTACTTTCATTTGCCTACAGAAAGCTTAAGTGTCGCAAATGTGGTAACTCATAAAATGATTACCACCGTTGCCATACCTGCATCGCCTCCCTAAGATAGTAGATATTCTCGATCAATTAGGAAGCGCAAATACTTTACGGTATTAGACTTAACTTCCGAGTTCCACCAGATCGGTATGACTCTAGACGATGCGCAAAATACCGCATTTTCGACTCCTTACGGTCATTACGAGTTCACTCGTATGTCGTTCGCGCTACGAAACGCCCTCGGCACTTTCCAGCGCATAATGGAGCTGGTACTCTTTGGGTCTTCAAGGTATCGAATTATTCGTTTACCTGGACGACATAGTAGTCCCGCTCACTCGAGGAACACGATCTCGGAAGAAGTCGTTAAACCTGACCCTGGAAAAATTCGCGCGGTCGCACAATTTCCTGTACAAAAACGACAAGAACGTGTGACAATTCTTAGGATTAGCTGGCTATTACCGCCGCTTTATCGACGATTTCGCGAGAATTTCGTGCCCTCTCACGCAGCTAATTAAAAAGTGTAGCACCTTTAAATGCGGCGAACGACAGCAGTTAGCTTTCGAAAAATTGCGAGACGCGTAGGCAATGATCACTCTGCAGCTTACGCCTTTCTTACATTAACAGGCGTCGAACCTCATTATTCTGCATCGAATTTTTAGCAATTATTTACTGCGTTAAGCAGTTCCGGTACTATATATACGGTCGCCCCTTTCAATTGATTACTGACCATCAACCCTTAAAGTGGATTGAAAGTGTCAAAGGTCCCGGATCGCGATTAGTACGTTGGCGACTAAAACTTCAAAAGAAATTCAAATTAGGTTATAAAATAGAGATTAAAAATTCGAACGCGGACGCACTCTTGCGTAATCCGCCGGTAGAAGTCAACGCACTCACCGTAAACCGGAATCGAGAGTCATCGTCATCGGATAAAATACACTCCTCATCGGCGAGAGGGTCGAGATCTAACCAGAGAAAGACGAGAAACCCCGTTGTCTCACTAAAAGATTTCAATCTCCAGGATGCTAGGGTCTCATTTGCATCGGGATCGATAGCTTCATCCCTACATGAACAACTTACCTCCGAAAATTTGCTTGACTTAGATAACCCCGCGTCACTATCGCGAGAAGAATTTAACAATAAATTTCCATTCCCGGAAGTCAGTGACGACGACTTCGCGGGCGAAATGGCAACACTAGAGCTCTTGGCAGTAGGGAATAATGATAACCCGGTACCGGAAGAAGACGCATCTTCTACTACCGGCACAGCTTCCACTACCGATCAATCGGAATTATTGATCACCTCGCAAAGTGTCCCTCATAAGCAAAAAACGCAATTTCCTGATTGGGCCTTTTCAAATTTAAAAATATTATGCGATCCCTACGATCTGGCCGCGAATCATTGGTCGCGGATTATTTTTGTATCTCCCGCGGAATTCCACTCGATTTTATACGGAAAGACCTCCGAGATAAAAATAAGTTAATCATGGTTGCAGAACGATTGGGGACGTTGCAAAGGTTTGGCCCGTCTGGGTCCAAACAGGAAATGAATCGTCGCCCTATGTGACATTAAATGTGCTGTAAATAGTATATTCGATGTCACTTATAGAATAAGGTACAGTAAACCGGAGAAAATCGACGATACTCCTTGGTTAGAAACCGTGCTACGAGAAAAATTTAATGGAACCGACACCAAGATACTCATGCAAAGGCTTGGTACGATGCCCCACCAACCCAGCTGAAACGGAGAAAATTATTAACTCCCCTGTCTACGGACACAAAGGTGTCACGAAAACATTCGCTAAAATAAGGGATTATTTTATAATGCCTAAACGTAAGAGAGAAATTGGAGAGTATATTCAGCGATATCAGGGTTGCCATTTACAGAAATTAGTTAGATTAAAAACAAAACAACCTATGGATTTAATGGTCATCCCGGGCAGCGTTTTCGATAAGGTTGGAATAGACATGACAGGCCCGCATCAGGTGACATCATCAGGGAATAGATATATTTTAACCTTACAATGTTTATTAACAAAATTTTCTCTAGCCATCCCTATGAATAAAGCTACAACGGAAAGCGTAGCAGATGCATTTATTAAATACTATACGAGTATATTCGTCTATCCGATGAAGGATACACTTTTATAAGCCAATTCATGAAAGCCATGGCGAAAATATTGAAAATCGAAATGTGTGAAAGTACCGCGTATCATCCTCAGACAAACGGAAGCGTTGAAAGATCGCATTATGTATTGAACGAATACATAAAACAATATAAACGGAGCCCGAGAATGGGACAAATGGCTAACTCTAGCCTCTTTTGCATATAATACATCGGTTCGTGAAGCAGAACTCGCGGAAGTGGCGGAAACGGGATCCCGGATTAACCTCAGAATTAACACCAGCAGTCGTCCCAGAAGATGGTGCACGCATCAGATATGTATACCAATTACTCAAATCTATATTATTTTTAATATAAGAAATTGATTCTTTGTTGGCAATTTTAATTCCAGGACCCCAGCTAAATTTAGAGCAGACGGACATCAACAGCCGCAGAGGAGGACAAGGATGCATCCCCGGAGTTGCTGAAGCAATCCCGACAAAATACCTCCGTCTCCGATGACCTGGGGGATGCCACGGATCTTTTGAAAATGTAGATTAGTAGTAAAGTTAATCGCTTTATTATTGTTCGTTTGAATGACAGATAAATATTTTCATTAAAATATGCCAATAAGCAATAAATTTATTACTGTCAATGTTGGTCCCTGCTAACTCCTAAATGCCTGTATCCCAATTTATAAATTAAAAAGGCGGACTTCTCTTGAGAAGTTCCGCGTAACTTATATGAAAACTTGATCGTATTTAAGTAAAAAACTAAATACGAGCACAAATTGAACAAAGTGCCAGCACGTAATGAATGTTTAATCATTCATATTCATGTATGCTAAATTTTCGTCAACCACTTTGAAAAGACGAACCATTAATGATTGTTATTACTTTGAATGAAACGAGTCAGCTGTTTGAAAATGAAAAACCGAGCGTGTTCCTTGGAATAAACCTGGTTCGTCTTTTCAAAGTGGTTGACGAAAATTTAGCATACATCAATATGCTAACAATTTTTTTCAATGAAATACATAAAAGGACATAGTCCTAATTGCATTGCTTTTTATTACATCTCAATTAAAAAGACGAACATGTCATGTTAGGTTCCACATAACCTATTGAAAATTGTGCAATATTGAAGTTTTACATTATTTAAAAGCACAAATTGTGCAATATGCAACCACCCAATCAATCTATTATTGTTTTTATTGATGCGTGCTAATTCTTATTTTAATGATATGAAAATACGAACTAGGTTCCCTCAAAGGAGGCGTAATCTTTCACGGCTTTTTTCAAAGCTTACTGGTGTCATTGAACACAAAGTTATTTTAATTAGAATTTGCAAGTGTACAGTGTCCCATTTGCACTATTCGCCTGAATAGCTAATTGAGTAAATTAAAAAGGCGAACTTGACATGTTAGTTTCTACATAACCTGCCTGAAAAGTTTGCAATATTGAAGTTTTATGCCTAATACAAGCAGAAATTTGACAACACGCCAGCGCACAATTAATCTTCAATGATGCATATTAATGCAAGTTAGTTTCATGTCAATTATTTTGAAAATAAGAACCAGATTCGTACCAACGAACTTACTCGGTTTTGAATGTTAAAAAAGCTGATTTAGGTTCCCTCAAAGGAGCCATACACATACTCGGATTTGAATTTTAGAAAGCCTGTCTTAGATATGTCTGTACTGATATGGCTGGCCTAGGTACGGCGGAAGATCGGCCGTGAGCCAGACAATAACATCGTCGCCCAGTACCTCTCGGGTTCTTCCGAGGGTGTGCTGAGGCGACCATCCAGTGGTCCCGCCTCGACGTGGAGCGATGCCCGGTCCGCCGCCAGGAGACAAACTAAACATCTTGATCTCTGCTGGCGGTGGAGCGAGCATCGAGCAGAATTCGCCCTGGAGTGCCGTGGGTTGCGAGGTGGTAAAGTTATTATCCCGCCCTCCGCGCGGTGGCAAGTTATCGGCCGCCTGAGGGCGGCAGTGGCTGGTCGATATCGGGAGAGCCTTTTAGCCAAAAAAGATCAAGGCAAGGTTTTCGAGGTGTCGTCGCGGTGTGGAGTTTCCAACCACTTCATGCGCAACGGCAGAAATACCCGTTTCGCCGAATGGCGCTTCTTACATCGCGCTCGTCTCGATGTCCTGCCCCTGAATGGAGCGATGCGTTAGGGCGAGGGCGACAAGCGCAGTAGGCGATGCGGGAAAGACCTCGAAACTCTCCAGCATGTGATCGGCCACTGCGGCCCCCATGCGGACCCGATCCAAAAGCGCCACAACAACATCGTGGATCGCCTAGCCGCCGCGCACCATCTTCCCGGGGACATGCGCGAAAATAAGCCCGTCGAGGGCGCCGAGGGTGAATTGGAGAACCGTCGTCCCGACCTCGTCATCCGAGACGAGATAGGGAGGAGGATCACCGTGATCGACGTGACCGTTCCGTTCGAGAACCCTAACACCGCGTTCGTTGAAGCAAGGGCTCGGAAACTGGGCAAGTACGAGCCCCTTGCAGAGAACCTCCGAAGGAGCGGTTACGAGGTCACGGTGGTCGCCTTCGTCGTCGGTGCCCTCGGCTCTTGGGACCCCGCCAACGAGAGAGTGATCGGTCGCCTCAAAATCAATGCCAGATATGAGGCGACTGATGGATAGTGACACCATTCGATGGTCCCGGGACATCTATGTCGAGCATGTCTCGGGCGTGCGCCAGTATAACACCATAAGCACTGGCGCACGGTCACGGTCTACAGTTGGCGGGGATATGCACCCGCCCCCAACACGAGGAAAATAAGTTTTCTTTTTTTTTTTCTTTTTTCTTTTTTTTTCCCCTGTTTTGTTGCTTGGTCGAGAAGCCCTTTGACAAGCCGGCACAGGCATAGATATAGCAAAACTCCTGTGCCGGCGAAACATTGTAATATTAACCGGGGGATGCGCAGAAATATTAACCTCCCCCGGCTGACGAGGGTCGCTGGATGGTTTTGGGCTATATAACCCAAAACCTACTAGCGACCCTAATACTATTTTACATTAAAGCTACGTGCAGGGGGATTTAACCCCTGCGAAAAAATTGTAATACCCTGACGTGTCGGCCGCGGAAGCGAGGGATTTTTTCCAAACAACCGCGGCCGACAAAATATAATATTTATTGCTATAAGTATGGTGGACGGAGGAGGGCGTGCCCGACAACCGTCCCGTCTAGCCGATGGAGCGCCGAGGGATAATATCCCATCGACGCCCCATCGGCGGACAGATTACCGTAATAGCGCGGACAGAGGAGTTTTTAGTTACCCCCCTACCTGTTTTTCATTTGCCCAGGTAGGTCCTTCCTCCTGGGAAAACATTTGTTACCCGTCCGCGCCCAACACTAGTGGCGGGCGGTTGGGAAAAAGAAACGGTATCTGTATATATGTAATATCGAATATAAGGCCTTGAAATTTTCTAAAATTGTCATTAGACTCCGATTTGAATATTGTAATACAACTTCGGTTCATTAGAGACATGGTAACTTTAATCGCTCTTAAGTAAATTTGTCAGAAATTTGTAAGAGCCTCAAAATTTATATGATTTCTTTGCAAACTTATGTCTGTAATAATGTAGATAGTAAAGAGAAAGAATTTTTTCTTGTTGTTTCGCAGGAAATTGACAACAATCAAGGCTGGTTAGTTGATTCCTGCAAGAGAAAGGATTTGAATAATACTCTCAAGAGAAGTCCGCCTTTTTAATTTATAAATTGGGATATAGGCATTTAGGAATTAGCACGCACCAACATTGACAGTAATAAATTCATTGCTTATTGGCATATTGTAATGAAAATATTTATCTGTCATTCAAACCAAAGATAATAAAGCGATTAATTTTACTACTAACCTACATTTTCAAAAGATCCGTGGCAACCTCCAGGTTATTGGAGACGGGTTATTTTGTCGGGATGGCCTCTGCAACTCCTGGGATCCATCCTTATGCTCCTCCTTGGGTGTGGATGTCTATCTGCTCTAAAATTTAGCTGGGGTCCTGGAACTAAAATATATATAATATTATTAAAAATAATATAGATTTGAGTAATTGGTATACTGATCTGATGTGGACAGCATCTCCAGGGATGACTCCTGGTGTTGGTTAATCCGGGATCCCGTTTCCGCCACTTGCGCGATTTCTGCACCATTTTACTGATAAACCTACACCACACATGCAAAGATTTCGCATTTTTGTGTAATTGAGCAATGTGTATAATTCGTAGATAGAGAAAGCGACCGAAAAGAAAAGGATAAACAGATGTCACACTTCGTGCGCCCATATGTATTACACAGATAATGCACATACACATTCATCAGAGTTCCACGTGTAGAAAAGTCGCAAATAGCAACGCTGTTCTCTGGCAAAACGTAACGTTCCCCGTTTCGCACCTTTCGAACTTGTATTTGGCAAATTGTCAAGATTACCAGATACAATCAAGCTTTCGGAAGAAAGCAAATTGTACGACACATATCACGATTATTTAAAAGGTGTCATACATGGGTTACACGCGTGAGTCTCACTAGCTCGCAATAATCTCAATGATGCTAAAATTCGGTCTGAACAGTATTACGGCAAACGTATGAATCCAGTAAATTTTAAGGCTGGAGCCGCGTGCGTCCTGTTAAATAGTACTCCCGCACAACGTAGAAATAAAAATATCGCCAAATATGACTAAGCTAGTACACGCCAATAGAATAAGATAATCGCGCTTACCTAACCGCGCCGATAGCGATGACGAGTAGGTATTAAGTCAAGTATGATAAGACACCGAAATTGTCATAGAATTAAGACTCATATTGTAATAAAAACTGTAATCCTTTAGCCATAAATCATTATGCCAATTTTGTCAAATAAGGACTAAAATACACTGATCTTTCAGGATGCAAAATGAAGACTACCGGCCTATTGGTCCTCCTGGCACTATTAGTAAAGGATAGAAACTGTCTAATCCGAAATCGAGTGTATTAATTCCATACCGAATTATTTAAATTTCCACTTAACATGGTACCGTTCAACACCTAACATAGTGGTTGACACGCCACCAGAAGAAATTCGTCCGCACACACAACCAACGTCGACATACCAGAAACCATTCCTTCCAGGCAACCTCGCCAAGGAAGGAATATACTTACAAGTAGACTTAGACGAGCTGCGCGACCAAATCATGCTGCCCGCAGATCAGCTATGTTAAACGCCACGGTTAAACGCCCGCGTTACCTCAGTTGACACCAAAACTCTCAACATTGCTCAGCTGATTGGCCAATGTACCATCGACCATATAGTCGACTCTTATTTTAGTAGACTATGGCGCGGATTCTCAATGTTCGGCACTATAAGTACAGGTATGATCGGAGTATATCTAACTATTAGATTTTTCAAATTCTAGTAGATTTCCTCATACTCCGATATACATTACATTCGATCTTCGGATGGAGTATTCACATTTGGAGCCATCTAGGACCCCATGACGATCCTGTTAATATATCTGTCACAAGTACAAGGAGCTGCACCAAAAGTTAAACGAAACAATGTAGTGAAACGACAAGCAGCGAACATACGAGAGCTAAAGAAGGCTTAATATACGTACCTTCAGGAAAAGGAGGGCCATCCCCCACAAAAAAAGACCTGGGAAAAAAATCATATTGAAGAGTTTAGGACCAGATCTTCGACATACAGCAATAATGACCGCGATGAAAATAGTTAAAAGACTAAAAGTGCATTGCCAACCATAGTATTTAGCAATATTGCAATCTTAGCCATAAGTTAGCACATACAAACGAGCATTTCACAAAATTCATTAAGCTTGTAATTCATTTCGCTACAATGTTCTTCTTTAAGGGGGGAGATAACGTCCCGTGGCCCACATGTCACCTATATTGTTATAATCCAATTAAGAAGTTAATTAGTTAATGATATCTACGTCACTAACGTATAAAACTCCATTATATAAAATATTGATATTCCACGACCTCATTAGCGTATCGATTAAGCATATTTAAGATTAATATCCAATTAGAAGTTGACGAATTAATAATCAACTATATGAATACCAATAATAGCATGGTGTGGAACGCACAATTAATTATGAGAATAAAACGTATTCGAATACTGTTTGCATATGTCGACCGTCCTATTGTCGGTATCGGTGGCCCCATTTCTTTGGTTGTTCCGAACTCGTTCCTATGTAGAGGTAATAACTTATTTACCATTGTTATCGGCTTAGTTTTGTTGCATAATCCTGCGCGTGCAAACAGCGATGAGCGTTAAAGGCGGCGACGCTTCTATTCCCGGTCTTAGAAATATTTCAGACAAGACCACGTTTAGCCAGCAGTTCTGTTCAAGCACGCAAGCGTGCTCATCGGTCTAAAATTTCTGCAATTTTTATCTCCATTGATACTCTGTCGCGCGCACAGTGTAAGCTGCGTTCAGTAGCTCAATTTATTGTAAACTTGGAACTATCAGCTCTTCGAAATAAAGGCGAGTATTATTTATCTATGGATATATTATTTCATACATCGTTCCTGGCTAATACAAATCGATCAGGGCATGCCAAGAAGTGTAGACGACCTCCTCATTCGAACTCTTTACAAACACGTAATTACTAATAGAAAAAACATATACCTAACGGAGCATAATTATCCTGTAATGAAATTCCATTGCGTAATCGAATACCATATTTTATACGAAATATATACATAAATTATACGTGCACTGCGAATCCTCAGGCGATGCGACTATAGCAACAGACTTAAGAAGAGATTATGAACCAACACCTGTAGTTAATAATAAGAGCTGAACGAACAATTAATTTAATTAATAATTATTCGTTCCAGAAAGGGTTACGCAGCAAAGAAGTCTGTAAAAGAACATTACTTCATCCTCAATAGCTGAAATACATACATTGTGACCCCCCCCCCCCCCTCCCCCATAAAATGGACCCTAAAATTCCTTCACCGTCGTCATCGCTCGCAACCGTACGCAACTCACAACACATAACCTACAAAATCTCTGGGGTCTCAAAACCTTACGACGCGAGATGTTAATGAAAGGGCGCCGAAACATACCAAATTTATAAGCGCTTCGCACGGCGATGGTGTGCCCGCTACGCTCAGTCCCGAGACAAGCTCGGCAAGGGAGGGGGCGGTATTCGTGCGCACAAACAATAACTAAAGATCGGAAGAACGAAAAATAACGATTGCAGCCGGCGAGGACGGGGTACTTCATTTAAACGCGGCGCCACGGGATTAGATACCAGGTGCCTCCTTTCGGTACTTACATATTCACAACGGGAATTTTTGCCAATACGAACTTTATCGAACAAGGATTTCACCTCAACGAAAGCTATAGGGAGTGATTAAACGAAGAGTTCATTTCCCGGATTCGGCGCGGCACGGGTTCATAACAAAAATAATTTTCGGTTGCCCCTACGGGCCGAGAGCCCTTTTTCGAAATAAAATATAAAGAAAACCCCGGGTTACACCTCCACAGAGGATGTCCGTAGCCTGCCACAGAGTGGCCCGATAACCTCTAACGTAACAGAAATACAAAACAATTCCCGCTTGCACTTTTCGGTGCCCGTAGCGCAGGATCTTAGATTCGCGGGTATTACCGAGAGAAAATTTCGGCCGCCATGCTCATGCCATGCTCTAGCTTTTCTACATACTACGATTAGTAAAATCGATCTGATTGCCGTCCTAATTAAAAAAAACATCAACCCCAGTAGTTTCAATGTCTATTTAATCGGTTAAATGTCCTCTGTAAATATCCTCCCCTTACCTATGGCTAACTAACGATAATCCCGCCTACCAATAAGGCTAACGACATCCATTTCTCCGTAACAAAGGTCCCAGGGCACTTCTTGTATAACATAATTCTTAACGATACCCAATTGAGTTGTTGTGAAACCTAATGATAAACAAATCCGGTGTTAAGTGATTCTAACGAGACCCAAGGTCATTGTTGTCAAATTTTAGCGATATCCGTTATCTTTTGTCATAAATCTAACGATTTTACTGTTGCTAATTAATTTCTACGAGAACCAATTTCTTGTTCTAAAAATGTAACGATATCCATTTTCCCTGGTCATGAATCTAACGACATTACTTATGTTAATTACTTTTAACGAGAACCAATTTCTTGTCCAAAAAGTAACGGTATCCCTTTTCCTTTATCACAAATTTAACGATATTAATGTTGTTTAATTAATATTAACGAGTTCCAATTTCTTGTTTTAAAAGTAACGGTATGCTTTTCCCTTTGTCACAAAGTTAACGATATTAATTTTGGTTAATTAATTTTAACGATAACTAATTTCTTGTTCTAAAAATGTAACGATATCCATTTCCCTTGATCACAAATTTAACGATACTACATTTTCCGTTTCCTCACGGTTTATGAACGATAAGCTAACCAGGACGAAACCGCACTTCGTCCTACAAACCCGACAACAAACGAATTTTCCTAAACGAGGAAAAATTTCTGAAACCCGAAGTCACTCTGATCAAGAACACGAGCGAGAAAACGATCACGAATTACGGAAGGGTATTCTGCCGGATGATTTTGTTAAAGTCCAAAATAATCGCGAACCTTCCGTAATCCGTCGTACCTTTATCCTCCAAGGATGCCCACCTGCCAGAGTCCAGAGTTTCTTCCTCTGCCACTGCACGAACAAGAATTGACGCTGGGCGCGGCGTCGCTTTCCCAGACCCACCGAGTCCCCTTCTCCACGGTTCAGGAGCGGCGGTCGCTAATTGGTTCCTCTAAGTCACGTGACTCATGCGACTCGGGCGGACGACTACTTCCCCTACTTTTCTCCTCTCTCGAACGCCTTCTGGATCCTTCTCTCACCTTCCAGAAGCACTAACTTCGTAAACACCCATTGTTGCACTGTGTTCACAGACTTACCGTAGCCGACCTTGTTTATCATAACATACGCGTTAACCCAGCCCGAACAATAACAAACCATTTCAGAATAAAGCATGTTTCGAGAACCAGAGTAAATATTATTTTGAGCCAAAAATTTCAGATAACCTTTTCAGTTCAATATTTCTCTTTCTTTTTCTAATTGATAATATAATTGTTCTAATCGGTAGAATAATAAATTCAAATGAAAACTTGTTGACAATAAAACAATAAATAGGATAGAAGTCCCATTTTCCCCCCGCACTTCCGTAACACATTCATACTTACTTAATTCTAACTTAATCTAAGAGCCCGCACTTAATCTAACTTATTAACTAAATAACATGGCGACTAAATCACAACAAATGGCGGCTGCACCGCAACCAAAAGGCGACTAAATCGCAAACATACGCAATGATGTCACTGAAATTTTCGGCGCTTCTTAAGAGCAGCACCCACCCCCCTCCGTAAAGAAAAACATCATTATTCCCCAGATAGTGCCTCTCGGCTAGACAAACTGTCTCACTCTGCGGTAAATGCGCCCGCGATTATTACACAATTTTCCCCGCTTCCGAATTCTCTCACAAAATCGTAAAATCATCAAAACTCAAAATCCTCGAAATCCAGAATGCAATGCTACGGTATAAAAAATTAGCGCCATCAGAGCAGTCCCCCTTTCAGGAATCACCATAGCCCCCCCCCCCTGGATAAGCGTTCCGGCGAACCAAAATTAATAAATTCGGAACGGTAACCTCTTGCGTAGAATCAGTACGGTGCCTAAAAAAATTGGCGCCTTAACAGACAGTCCCCCCTATTATTGGCACCGTTGCAATCTCACAGATTGATTCATGATTATTTCAGCGGCTGTAACGTGTTACCGCGTTACAACATATATGTATAAACTTTCTAGAACTTTCAGAAGGATAAAAATGATTGCGGAGTAATCCAAAACCATCATACGGTCGTAAAGATCGATTATTTTCCGAACTGTCAATTCTTAAAAGCCCGGTTGTATCGCTATCAGGTCAGAAAGTGCCCCACTCGCAACAGTTAGAATATATAATTCCAAGAACGACATAAACATTACAAAATTCTCGAATTACCAAGATGACGCGCACAAGTAACTACTGGATGACTGACACCAAGTGTTGCGGGCGCATCCTCTTCCAACGTAAGGGCATCCCTCGACCACGTGTAGCTAGCCTTAATAAAAAGCATAGCATGTACGTCACGAGCACGTACATATAGTATAGGATAGGTAGTAAGTAGCGTACTCATCACCTCCCTTCCACGATGTCAAAAGGGCTCACCCACAGTGTGGCAAGGCGAGCTAGCAAACTGCCAGACGAATGACAGTCAGTTCACATCAAGACTTCGACTACGTAGGTAGATCACTCACTCCGCGAATGCCAGCCCGGTAATTTAAATAATTCCCATTCCGACTTAGAACTTATATCTAAATCGCGCATTATCGTAAATTGTATAATAGCAAACAAGTGTTAATATAATTATTTAACCGTAATGAAACCAATGGCTCATTTCTAACTCTCCTTACCCAAATATTAATTATTATTCGGTCATTTTATTTTCTTTCCCAAGAAGGAAGGAGGACACTGACCATGGAAGAAAAAGAAAGAAGGAGAAGACGAAGGACCACGATTCACCGAAGGCAAGTACAGTAACCATCACTATTTTATCGTTATCGGGAGTGATTTCCTTTCAAGCTCGAGCATATTATCAATTAACTAAACTACTCGTTAGTTTTATTTTCCCTTGTATTCCATTTCAATAAAAAATTTAATTCACCATTGTTATATTAACAATTCTCCCTCTGGGACGTAACAACGCACAATTTTACTGTTAATGTGGGATTCATTTTATGAAGCTATCCGTGATATTTGCATATATTTAATAATACTTTATAAGGAAAAGTAATAATAAATCCACTTATTTATAATTGTTTTGCAATTTGATAGTTTGCCATATTATTTAGCTAAAATATATAGTTTACAGTAAAGAAATACATTTTTTCATATCCACAAATTAATATAATAACCGTCACATGTATCAGTTTTTGTAAATGACCTGTATATTAGAAATGAATGTATATTATATGACCTGTATATTGGAATCCTTCATGCAAAAAATCACAACAAAATAATTTCCTTAAAAGGGTTCTAAAGGGCTCCAACGATATGGTAGGGAATTTTACAAAAATCCGTAAATAAAAAATTACTGAATCGATTTTTCAAAATGTTGGCTCTGTAAAGGCCGTTCTACTCACCATAGACGTTTCTAGATAATACCAAAGATATAAGAGCAAATTTATGAAACTTTTACTTTCGCTACTAACATTTTTTTTTTAAATTTGAAGCACATCGTTGTTCTGGAACATACGTAGCCAACTATCCTTTAGTAGTAATAATTCGGACTCGTTACTCATTTTCATAAAACGCCCTTAAGATGAGGTATTACTACTATCTCTTTTATGTCCTTCTGGTTGTAAAATGATTGTCAGTAATATGATTTTGATAAAACATGGTACTTGAGCATCTTTGAGATCGGTGATCATAAATTCAACATCAAAATTTATAATTTTAAAGATGTTCTGAGCTGACATGCCAAGGTGAAAAAAATTATATATAGAAATAAGGATCTATATACAATATGGAGAAAGATCGAAAAAGATCGAGAATGAACGAAAATCTAATGTCACTCAAGAGATTTTTTTTCAACCCTTAAAGCGCCATGGGGGTACGAGGTGACCCCACTGAATTTTCGCGCGCGTATACCGAAGCCACCTTAGTGCATTTCGCTCAGGCCACGCTCCCTAACGGTAGTTGGACACGTTATCTATCAATCCGTGCCGCGGATAAGTCGCTGCGTGCGTTAGTCGAGCTTCGGCACTTGTTAAAAACAGACTGGGGTCTTGATATACCGCATATGGCGCCACGTGGTTATTCGTGAATTTTTCATGGAATTTTTTTTCCGAATTTTTGCGTGCGGTAGTGCCCTGAAGTCTTGAAAGTGTGTGAAAAAAGGTCCTGAAAATTTTGCAGTACGCAAATCGAACATGGCGTCCTATAATTTCCGCTCGATACGTGAAAAGTTATTCCCTCAAGAATCTGCCGAACAGATCGGAGAAAATGATTCCGATAATGAAGAAGATCCCGTTTTCGAACAATCGGAATCTGAATACGAGTATAGTGAAAGTAGTGACCAGGACAATGATTCGGAAAATGTTTCAAAACAAGCAGAAAATTCGACACGTGGCAAGGGATGCGGGCGCTCAGTGTCCAAGTGGAAAGGGAAAAATGGCTTCACGTGGAGCATAAGCGCATCAGAAAGGAGATCAAGTAGGAGCGTAATGTATTATACTGTAGTAAAATACCGTATATTATAAATACTGTATTATTATTTTTATTTATAGTACGTTTTTATTCATATACCATTTGAAAGAAAACCCTGTTATTTTCAAGATCATATGAGTTCTGGTGGGGAAAAAAACATCTTTGATAAAAACATAATTGAGTTGATAGTGAATTATACGAACCTGATCATTGAAGATTATCTTGTACATAAAATAGCCGATGAAGGAATCCCGACTACCTACTAAGCTCCTATTGACGCAACAGAGTTGCGAGCATATATAAGTATTATTTATGTTATTATTTATATTGTTATTGTTGTTGTTATTATTTTAATAATAACTTAAACAACAACATTGGTTTCTTATGTCGCTCAATCTGTCCGAAAAGTGAGAAATTTGTTCGCTCAAATCTCTACCAGATTAGCGTGAAATGTCACTGCAACCACGCCTCAAACCACGAGATAGATGATTGCAGTGTCGGTACTGAGTTCAATTCAACGAGCAGAAAATTGTCTACACGGGGACTCGAACCCAGAACATTCGGAGACGTTCAAGTTACGAAAGAAGGCGGACGCCTTAGCCATCGTAACCAACTCGCCCCCGTTATTATTGTTATTTATTTATTTATTTTTATTTTTTTTACGGAGGGGGGAAATGTGTTAGGCACCATAGGGGTTTGAAGATGTTGGTTAACGCCCCGTGGGTCGGACTCCCTTGCTCATGATGTTCGGGGCAAGGTTTACCGACTAAAACCCTAACCTCCCTTGGCCCTCCATAATCCACGTGTGCAGTCTGCAGCAGAAAAGTGGCTCCGATATCCATCTCCTCCGCTGCAGACTGCACCGGGCTATTTCTGTTGTAACTGTAACCACTCCCTCTACCATGGGGTAAGTGGTTACAGGATCTCGTGTGATCGCAGTAGACGGAGAGATCCCAGCAGCACTGCTTTCTGTATTCGGCCTGCGATGGAATTTGGATGTTCTCGACAGGCCGGAATGCTTTTGATATTTTGGAGGAAAGTTGGTCTCATTCCTCCCAGCATTCCAATTATCAGTACGACGAGCTTGATTTTGAATCCTCGATATAGCCTGCGAATCTCGAGTTCCGGATATTTCATCCGTTTTGCGTCCTCTTTGCTGACTATATTTGTCTCTGCTGGTGCAGAAAACTCGATGACGAAGATGGATTTGTCATCGAAATCAACAAGGATGATGTCAGGCTTATTAGCTGACATTTGCCTGCTCGTCGGGAATGAGTAATTTCAGTATATTCGGCACGACTCGTTCCCGACTACGGATTCAATATCAAGATGGTAATACAGCATTGGGAGAGCCGCATTGTGACGTTCGATGTATGCTAAAATTGCATATCTTGGGCATGCTGCCAAAAAACGCATTAGTGTCTCAGCATGACATCTACAATATCTACAAAGCGCACTCTGTACCGCCTGGTGTAAGACGATCTGGCGATACATTAAGGTATTGATAACCCCATCCTAGCATGCGAAGATAAAACCCTCGGTCTCGGATTTCAGGCCGGCTGATCTTAAGAACGAGAAGGTCATCTCTACCGACGAGCCAAGTTTTGGACATTTTGAGAGAATTGTCCATGCAATGGCTTGTCGATATGCCTTCCCTCCAACATACGGAGTTGTTCCTTCCGTACGTTAGACCTGAGATGCACTGGGCACAGATTGATGACTGATTCAGCTTCCTGTGCACCACCCAAACTGCGTTGTATACAAATCATCTTCCGTGTGCTTCGGTCAAGACCCCTTACCTCGTCACCGTTCCACTTCAGTGCTCCAAATGAATAGAGCACTGGTGAAACGGCCAACATATTCGTGGCGGCCACCTTATTTCTCCCGGTCAATTCTGATTACCAGATCTGACGGAGAATGCGACGGTATTTCTTAATGATGGTGGTTTTAGCAGCCTGCACATCCTGGACATGCCTTTGGGGTCTGCCCATACCCCACATGGCGCTTTGCGTTATTTTTATATAGGTTAGCGCTTTAAGCGTTAATATTGTTAACATAATAACATTTTTTAGAATGAAAATATCTATTTGACATATATTCGTTATGATAATTCAAGTTAAAATATATTGGTGTGATCTCCCTCCAACCTATTTACGATTGTGCCGCTTTGATAAAATCATCGTTTTATGCAGTGAAACGACTTAATGAGTTACTAACCCGATTAATTCCTTTATCCAATTCCCCAGTCCTCACCCAAACCCACCTAGACATACTATCAATGTACAAAATCACCCCCTATTCGACAGAAACCTCGTGTTTTAACATCTATTATGTTGAGAATTGCCAAAACGGAAGTTGATAAAATGTTGAGGGAGGATGTAATTAAGAGATCCGTGAGGCCGTGGATGAGTAACCCTGTAATTGTACCAAAGGCAGATAGTAAGCATAGATTTTGTTTAGATGTAAATAATGTAATTTTGAAAGATGCGTACCCCATCCCGAATATGGAACGTATATTATTAGCTATGCGTCGTGCACGTTGTGTTTCCAAATTCCGGCTAATGGATAGCTAATTGATCTTGCTTAGGAACCCCATGTCTTTGCCTACCTAGATGACGAAATAATAGCCACAGAACATTTTAAGTATTTAGAGATTGTTTTGAAAACTTTAGTTGAAGCTGGATTAGATATAAATCAACAAAAAAGTCAGTTCTTCTGTTCCGAGGTTAAATATCTTGGTTACGTCATAGGCAAGGACGGGTTAAAAGCGGATCAAGATAAAATAGCCCATATTTTTCAACCATAAACAATTACGCCATTATGTTACCAACCTAGGAATGGTTGGTGGGTATGCCCGTTTTCTCCCTAACCTATCTAGAAATATATTCCGGTTGACACAGCTCCTTATGAAGAACGCATCCTCGCGTTGGGGAGCTGAACAACAGCAAGCTTTCGATACCCTCCGTTATTCCCTTACCTGTACTCCTGTTTTAGCCCGCGCCAATTTCGAATTACCTTTTTCAGTCCAGACAAACGCTAGCAACGTAGCTGTGGGTGCCGTTCTGACCCAGGAAATAGACGGTTTTTTTTTGCGAGTCGAGTATTGACTGCGGCGGAACGGAAATACACAGTAACGGAGCGAGAGTGTCTGGCTGTGTGATGGGCAGTGCATAAGTTCAGGCCCTACATTGAGGGAACCACCTTTGACGTGATAACAGATCACAGTAGTTTACAGTGGTTAAGAAATTTACTTGATCCAACGGGACGATTGGCTCGTTGGGCACTGGCCTTACAGGCGTATGATATGAAGATAATTCATAGGAAAGGATCCCTCCATGTAGTGCCGGACGCCCTTTCCCGAATGTATGATTCCTTTGATACTGCCCTTTTTGCGATAGGAGATTCAGAAGATAATTGGTATAAAGATAAAATGAATAATATAACTGAATTCCAATTTAAGTAACCTAATTAGAAAATAGTTGAAGATACAAAATATTACCATCGTCATCACCCTGTTATAGAGCCGGCCGTGGAAGATTATGCTTTGAAGTTAATATTGCCCTCAGAATCCCATCTTCGTGCCATAAGTGATGTCCACGACAACCCACAGTCTAGTCATTTAGGAGTAGACTAAACGTATCAACGTTTAATAAAAGACTTCTTTTGGCCTGGCATCTTTCATGATGTGGCCAAACATGTCGCTCAATGCCCTGAATGCCAACGCCAGAAGGTATCCCAACGCCCTCCTGTAGGTTTGATGCGACAAAGGACTACGGAATATTCCTGGAGTACCGTAGCTGCTGACTTAATTAAATACCCCCCCCCCCCCCGTGGCCAATCCTCCTCCAAAAAGAAGAGTGGGTAGAACTAGAAAACCACCCATTACCACTCCGATGTATAACCCGATAGGTCAACCCGTAAATGAACTCCGTAGATATGAACTCCGTTCAAGAGCAAAATAAGTTTTATTAAAATAATAGTAGAGTAGAAGTTAGATAATAGAACATAGGATTTATTATGCGAATTATCGTGTTTAAGCCAAACGAGTCGAGGACGTTTTGGACCGAGGATCCAACAGGGAGATCGGCCAGAATACGTGGCACCAATATGGAAGTCGGTCCAGCAGGCTCCACAGGTGGAGCGAATCACAAGCCGCCCGTATTTCGTTTCTTCCAAATGCCCTGCTCCTACTCCTGAACTCATCTCACCGTTCGAATTCCCTCCAAAAAGTCGTGTCACCAACGCTCCCCCGCTACCTTTAATCCTCTTCCTCTTCCTCCTAGGTCATTTTCCTTCCATGCCGGTCCTCCTAACCATTCATCCCTTCCTAAACCATCATCTCCTTTAACACCCTTAACCCTCATTAGATCTCAAACTCCTCCTAAATCTTCACCCCTTCATAGACCTTCATCTCCTCCTAAACACCCTTCTATTCCTTATACTCCCACTCCTTCTCCTAAACCCCGGAACTACCGACCGGGGTTTGCCAATTCACTGCGAGCGGACACGGCAGTAGTTCCAACCATCCCTGCCTTAATGTCCTTAAAAATTCACCGTCCTTTACCCTTGCCATCGTCACCTTCCACAGACCCGAATTCTCTTCCTCCTCTCGGTTTTAAATGTAAGAAGTATCGTCAAGGGGGACATTCGGCCAAGACCTGTCTGAAACCCAGCCCCTCTACTACTCAATAATCCCATCATTCGAAAAAGCCTGTTCCTTTCCGGATCTCTTCATTATTAATATTTCCTGTTCCTTTCTGCATCCCCTCATTATTATCGCCTGTTCCTTTCGGCATGTCCTCGTTATTATTGAATGTTCCTTTCGACAATACCCTTTATTAATATCGCCAGTTCCTTTCGGCATCCCCTCGTTATTATCGCCTGTTCCTTTCGGCATCTCCTCGGTATTAGTTTGCCTGTGCCTTTCGGCAATACCCTTTATTATGACTGCCTGTTCCTTATGGCAATACCCTTTATTATTATTGCCTGTTCCTGTCGGCAATACCCTTTACTATTTTGCCTGTTCCTTTTGGAGTACCTTTTTAGTTTTTGATATTTTGTTGATAATATGCCTCTTAACTTTCGTAAACATTGCAATTGTATGTGTATTATTTCGAATGTTCAGTATAAAACTTGAAAGTATGCCCCTTATTTGTTGTTTTTGATATTATTATGGAATATTTAGAAATTGAATGTTAACGAGAAAAGTAATTATTGGAAGTATTTTGTTATTGTCCGTTGTACATATCACATTTATCTGATAATAAGAATAATTTTTGTTTGCAATTTGTGATTAGTATGTTCTTTCTTCCTGCTCGATCTTATCCCTTCCTTATATGATAGCCCTTTACCTTAGCCCGGACAACCGTATCGTGAAATCGTAAAGCGAAAATTGATGTAAGTTTAGATTTTAAGTTTGTTTATATTGTATGACGATTCGAAAATTTTCTGTAGTATTCAAAATCTACTTTCGTCAGGCCCGGAAGAATTTGTAACACAACGTAGACCATCCGCCTACTTATGTTCCCAACTTATGTAATTACCTACGCCTTAAGAAAGAAGAGCGAAGATTGTTGAACCGTCCCGTCATGATCCACTAGTGTCGTTCCTTTTCCAACGGTGGTGTTTGTCTTATTAGCTATTATTTCGGTGTCATCGTCCCATCTTGTCCAGCCGTCCAGGAAGACGAAATACGTGTAAACACAGAAATTATCAATCATTATGTCATAAATAAGGAATCTGTCATTGTCGTGAAGTATTGAAGTCTGTGTCGTCCAAGGAAAAGGAAAGGTTCCTGTGGTATACAGAAGAAAAGTAATCAAAATACTTACATTCCCAATTAGCTGTTCGTGGTCTGTTACCGGGTTGCTGGAACTGCTGCTGGCTAATGTCCTTCCCTGAAACCAAAAATCAATCCAATTTAACACAAAGGAATAGTACTTATTAATTGAAGTTAAAACTTACCGTAATTGTTCCTTTTGAATCCCTAGGTGAAACTTCCTTCCCCGTTGCCGTCAAGAAGCTGATCCCGCTGGTACTCGATCCTGTAGTAAACTGACTGCCCGGTAAAAACAACCCGGTACTAACGCTGTGGCGTAATGGTAACGGGCCAGACCACCACAGAAAAGAAGACCACTTCGTTGTGAACCGTAACGATGAACAAATTAAAACTTTCGTTTTGCGTACATTTTCAATTGTTAAGAAGCGTTTCGGGTGTAATTTTGTGAATTTTGGATTATTAAGTAAGAACTGTGCACAGTGCGCGGCGAATTAATTATTTCTTATTTAGTTCTGTTTTCCTCCCAAAATGATTGTAATTTCCTATCGTTAAATATATAATAATACTAAAATTTTCCCCATAGAAATTTACTTTTCCCCTCTTTTTTACATTTAAAATTATTATTAGAGTGAAGACCAGAGTCCCCGTATCGTCGGGATAGTACGGTTATAATATATATATTTTTGCATGTCTATATAAATTTGTTTGTTTTCTTTTTTGGGTTTTTTTTTATATTATATTTAGTTATATTATTTGCCCTTTTATTTCTTTAGATTTATTATAATTTTAATTGTTATCTTTTATTTTTTTTCTATTACCTTTTTTCATTGTTAATTTCATTACTAGTTGAGATTATAAATGTTCCGACGTGGCCTAGCGTTTGAGAATCCGAGAGGTTAGGACGCAACGCGTTTGAAACGTTTAGAAATTTCCAACCTAAGGCATTTTAACATCTAATGCGATTGGTCGGTTTAAGCCGAAAGCTTAACGATGGTTTTTTAGGTAGAAGCAGTAGCTATCTGGTGAAAGCATAACGTCATCACTGGAAAGTGCACTGTCGAAACATTCACGATATATATTTTAAAGGTTTCTTATTTTTTTCCGTCATTTACTTATTTCATATTTTCCACAAAAAACGCAGAAAATGTAGTAGTTTCCTTGGTTACAATAATGTAAATAACCTATTTGACCTTAAAATAATCTTGACTCTGATATTTTGGAGTTCAGAAAATCCCGGATTTGGATTAAACGACCCAAAAACCTAGATGCGACTTAGTTTTCTCGGATAAAATGTGTCCACCCTGAAGTGATGGGATAAAAAAGATCATGGATTCAGATTCAGCGATGAAACGAAAATATGAATACTATAGTCAGACACCGAGATTAGTCAAATCTAATAAATAAATGAGTAAAAATGTATGAATTATATTTCACAACCAACCTGCAATGCATATTGGCGACAACGGAGTTCTAGAGATTCGAAGATTATCCCACGGGAAGAAACGAAATTATAAAGGTCGGATGAGTTCTATTATGTTTCATTGTGCCTCAGTCACTCCCCGCAGGGGACTTGTGGAAGAGAGCGGAGCGGGTAACTCCGTCCGCAAGGAAGAGGGATCGAAGTGCCCGAACTCGAAGAGGAGCAATGCTTTTGAAAGATCCGCTTCTCTTAGCAACTTTTGAGAATTGACGACCTCACGGACCCGATCGTTCGGCTGGTCTGTGCCGACGATTGCCTGATCGTGAAACGACTCGAGATACCCACCCTATTGGGGAGCTAGGGTGCGGTGTCAAGCCCCTACCGGCGGGTTCCACACGGGGGAGCGCTACGGCGTGCCGTGTCCGTCCGGTAGTAACCGCAAAGAGAGTTGGCCTCTAGCGGGTCGTGGCAACGTTAGAAAGGGTTTTCTGAACCAACAGAAGTTTCAAGGCAGGCAGCTTGTTACTACTAATTTTGATAGCTGACTTGTTGTAGATTTTTATATTTGCACAACCAGCGGTTCTGGCGCTTCACTCAAATTTGGCCCCAACCTCGTGGGAGGAGGCTCCCGAATGGCGATGAGCTCTGGGCGCCAAATAAATGTCTACTATATATATGTGCCTCAGTCACTTCGGTTGTGGCACTTGAAACTGAAGGCGGTGAAGCCGAATCTGATCATCTCCCACACAGCAATAGAAAAGTACAGTTCGTTTTGTCGCCAGATGTATACCTCAGATGAATTGAGAACTTAAATAAATACTTAAGCTTAATGTTGTTTAATAACATTGTTATTAAAAAGACTATTTTTAAAAATGGAAAGACAATTCTTATTAATATTCAAATAGTCAAGTAATGTCGAACGGATCTGAATGATATAGAATGCAAGACCGACTAAAAATATCAAAAATGCATTGGAAAATTTTGACTTGTGAATTGAAAATCTTAATATGGGTGTTTCTAAAATCCCGTATTTGAGCTATATCTCGAGTTAGGGTAATTTTTTTAATCTACAGTTTTCATTTGAACCGCATTAAAAAATGTATTTATTTTGAGACGATTGACACAGACAAACAATTTACAGACGAATCAGAGTCCGTCCCCTGCCGCTTCTTAAATTGGCGCGAATCGCAGACATTTGGATATGTAAAACGACATTGCCGAGAAGGAAATTTTCAACGTTACAGAATGTCACGCACAGAACGCTACCAGAAAGAATGACATAATGAAAATAAAATAATCAACATTGAACGCTGCGACAGTTATAAATCGATGAACTAACGTCACAGCTTGAAGCTCAAAAATCTTTACTCGCCTTTTTCTAAAAATTAATTAGGACTAGAAAACAAAAAAAAACATTAATGGAGATAAAGAACATTTTGCGAGCCCAACTATTAACCGTAAATAACCACAATTTTGGCTAGAGTAACATTAAAATATTAACCATTGAAAATAATAAAACAAATAGAGAAGAACTAGAAAACTATTTCTAAAAGAAAAATAGCTAAAAGGCTGCAAATATGAGATTTGAAAATTCAGGATCCCTAGAAATATTTAACAATTTATACTATTTTCAAATAATACATGGTTTAATTTAAGACAAATTTAACAATTTGGTTTGTTTCTATCAATATTGAATTCTCCATATTGCTAATATACACGTTTCGTCCTGATTCCCCTATGTGGACTCATCAGTAAGGCCATATAGGACCTGTCTTAGACGTACATATGGTTTAATTTTAAAAACTGAGGTTTTACATATTTCTAGCAGAGGAGGAATGATAATTATATATTTTTCAATATCTTATTTAAAATATATTTTCAATATATTTAGCATTCTTCCTCTGCTAGAAATATTTAAAACCTCATAGGGGAATATGACGAAACGTGTATTTTAGCAATAGGCATTTAGTTCTACATATTATCGCTAGAGGGATGCACAATCTGATAGTGGTCGAGTTATCTAATTTTCATATTTGCAGTTCGAATAAATTCAAAGTTCTGTTATCGATAATAATACTCAAACAGGTTATTTACATATTTTTTCATATTTAGTGGTTGTCGTCAACAACCCAATATTTTAATTAAGCTTTTTAATGTCATTTCTTTTTGTAGTAAAAGAACCGTATAACCAAGAATCTGATTTTTGACGAAAGGACAAGATATTTCCTCCGCTTTAATAACGATATGTCTATTCTCGGGTCGGCTCTCGGGTGGAGAGGTTCAGGACAAAGACAGTACTAGGCAGACACACAAAATACCCACCCAGAGCCATTCCCCCTACCCTAATATTAGTACCACCAGCAGATTCAGCGATCTGTGCCGTAGCGAGTACGCGGCGAGGATTATCCCACCTTGATCCGAGATTCAACCCACCACGTACCGATCGCAGAAATGACGCGAACGGTACCGATAACTGCCGACGGCGGTCTCGATATTAAAATGACATATAATTTATTCATAAGAATGTTTTTTCTTCCTGCTTCTGAAAAAATCTGCTTTTATTTATATACATTTTTTATTATAATTAAATGTACTATTTACGGTGGTTGGGTGATGCATAGAATCTTGAGGTTATATTTGTATCTCTTAATAAAAAATAACATCTTGTGAATGAACATCTTCTTATGTTTTTATTATTATTGCAATTAATTTATGTTTGTGATTATAGGAGATATGCGCGTATTCGTCGTGCAATCTGTGAATGCCAGTCTAGAAATTACCTTCAAGAACGTGGTCAAGGTCATAGCTATGATCACAGTAGGACGTAACTTTCTCCGCTCTTTCTAATTTTGTAGTATAAATATATGTTCCAATTTAAACAATTAAATTTCATTCCTAACAAGGTCACGATCTCAGTAAAATCTCAGGTACCGATGAAATAGCCAGGAACAGAACTCATCTTTTTTTTTAAACCAGTTACCCTAAAATATAATTATTTGGTTAAATAATCAGTGAATTTATCGATAATCCGAACCAATAAGCTTCAAAGGACCCCGCACAGACCTTATGGACATTGGCTTTCGATGGATTCTCTTCAAACTGCAGGAAAATGTTGTTCATACCAAGCTGATCAAAAGTTCTAATGGCCATAAAGTCCGTTAAAGCAGGATTTTGGCTCTATGGGCTCTTAAAGGTCGGTAATTTGCGATGAAACAAATCATTTCTTACAGCATACAAATTAGACATATTTCCTCACCAGCGATTAAAACAGTATTGAAAAATGGTACTCAGAGGTGTTCGGGGTCCCTGATTACAAATCTGAGCTCAAAATGGCGGAACCGACACGGGGGGCCAAAAATAAGAAATATTATTTATTTAATGAAAAAGGTTGACCGATCATTTTCGGGAACATTTTGGAGACTAAGAGAGTACACGCTCTTTCGTGTAGAATACGCTATTTTTCCGACTTAACTAGAATGATCATAGTCGCGAGCTTGCATCGTTCGTAAGGTGGTGATTTGTAGAATAAATCTAACATTTGCAAAAATCGTTGCCCAATAAGCAAAAAGAAATGTTGAAATATTCAAAAAGAATACTTCTTGAATGCTTTTATGAAAGAAGAATTCCAGAAGAATTCTTTGTGAATGCTTAAAAAAATTACGAATGTCCGCTTTAGTTATTAAATTAAGAGTTAGATACGAATGCTTTTTTTAAAAGCATTTTGTAAAAATGTTCTTCACAAACCATAACTAAGTGTTCATAAAGAATTCTTTTACTGAGTAAGTATACTAATAAGTGTGGAATTAATTTTGAGAGCGAGAGAGAAAGAGAGAGATGCGTATTATCATTATGTAAAAATGCAGACAATACATACAGGGTCATCGAAAAGTATCGGACCCCCCTAATATCTTCAGTTAGAATGCACTTAGGAAAAATGTCCAATAGCAAAGTTGTATGGTTTCAAGCGGGGAGTAAGATGATGACCTTGACTTTGACCTTGACCATGTCCTTCAAGGTCATTTCAAGGTCAATCTTATTTTTTTAAATAGAACCCCCTACAGTTTATTGCATATTCTTATAGCTTATCTCGAGAGCTTTCCAAAACACTATAATAAAATATTTTTTTATTAAGTACTTTTTGAGGTATAAAGGTTTGAAGTTTTCCAAAATGCATTCTTACTGAAAATATTAGGGAGATCCGATTAATGTATTTTCTTTAAACCAATTAATTGGTCTCATTATTCCGCGCACAAAAGTATTAAGGTTATGATTACTGAAAACTAAATAATATTTTACAAGATATTCTACATTTTGTGTCAAAAAATTGTTAACTTCAAACCTTTATAACTCAAAAAGTACTTAATAAAAAAATATTTTATTATAGTGTTTTGGAAAGCTCTCGAGATAAGCTATAAGAATATGCAATAAACTGTAGGGGGTTCTATTTAAAAAAATAAGATTGACCTTGAAATTACCTTGAAGGACACGGTCAAGGTCAAAGTCAAGGTCATTATCTTACTCCCCGCTTGAAACCATACAACTTTGCTATTGGACATTTTCTCCTAAGTGCATTCTAACTGAAGATATTAGGGGGGTCCGATACTTTTCGATGACCCTGTATATATGTAACGTTGTAACATACAGCATGCCGCGTTTGTTGTGCTGTTATACTACTTTTGGAGGTTCCTTATATACAAACTTGCCCAAGACTCGTGCGCTTGCGAGAAACTCGGTCGCTAACTCAAATTTGTTATAAAAGAATTCTTTTTTATTACGTCTTATACACTATAAGTATAATTTCATGAGGACTTTCGAGAAGTCATAAAGTATTCTTTTTTCAAAATCTGTGTTTATTGGGTGGTTTACATGTGACTAAAGAACTGAAGTTGTAATGTGCATTGCAGAAAATGACTCGATAGTGCATGAGGAGATTTTATATTTAGCTACCACCTATTTTTAATCAAATTGAAACTCATTTTAGATGGAATGTGAAACGAATTTTAAATTAAAGTATTTTTAAGAATAATTCCTAAAAGTGGGAAATTAAAATGATAATTAATAGAAAATTCAGAAAAAACGAAATGGAGAAAAACCACTTGAAAAAATGGGGTATGGAAGCATATTCGCAGCCAGTGGGCACGATCTTTCGATTTCGCGTCGAATGCTCTACCATCTGAGCGACGGCAACCCCGTGCATTCCCTCCAATTTAATTCAAGTCATGATTCTTTAGTTCATTTTTTCTGATTGCATCATTTTCAACCCAGATGCATTTTTAAATTTTTAATGAAGATGAATTTATCGTTCGGTGATATTTCAATAAATAATCAGTGAATTTATCGGTAATAATTATTGGTAGTTTCTATACTTTTGGATTACACTGAATGTACGACATGGAAACGTAAAAATATAAATGAAATTTTTAATATTTTCAGTGATATTAATATTATTAACATAAATTATTATTTACAATTTATGAAATTCATGGGAACTTACTTTAAAAATCCCACTGATCGACAGTGTGAGGCTAGATGTGTATGTTACAACAAGAAATTCGGAAACTTCCATGCCGAATGCAAGGAAAGCACCCCCGACAACGGCCAATGCCACATACATTATTGACGCTCTTTTACTCAAATGAATTTTAGTCAATACATCATAAATCGCTTCTCCTTCAAACCAGATTGTAATTGGTAGTACAGAAACAAGCATCCACGGCTGCATATAGTAGATCAAGTCTACAGTATTTTTCATGCCAAGTTTTGATTTTTGCATAATTATTTGTGACATAGTCCAACGAAGTCCGGACAAAAATGATGCAAGAAGAGAAAGAATAAATCCAAGCAATTGGAACTGTGTAGATTTATATGTGAACATTATCAGTCCACTTGAGATCAAAATCACGATACAAACCAGCGACCAGGACTGAAATGCAGAAGATAATGATGTAAAACTTATCTAAAATACATGTAAAAATACTCTTTATAACTTTTTACATATTTGTGAAGATAAATTGTAACTTTCCAGTAATCTAGTTGTATTAAATAACTAAATATGATAAGAGAATCTATATGAACAGGTTAAACATTATTTTAAACGGTATCGAGTACGACGATTCGAGTAATTATTACATTTAACTTTCGGAAACTCCGAAAACGTTAAACTGTTATTCTATCACAGAAACAGTTGTCTAAATAACGAATGTTGTACATATAGTATAATTGTCCGCTAAATGTATTAAAATTTATGAAATTGATTCAATCTGGTTATAACATTATGCACCTATTCCACCTGACCATCACAATTGAATGATAGTGATAGAATATAAATATCTGAATAAAGAAATTAATTGAAAGAGATGCTCTTATAATATGATATAAAAGTGGAGGATTCCTGATGTAATTTCAACACTAAACAAAATCGCCGGAATTATAAAAAAAGTAAAGAATAACAAAAAACGCGTTGATTACAAAAATTTATAAAATAAATCTTGCAAATCTTACGCATCTGGATGTTAATTTTGAATCCGCGGGATTGTCGCTAGAGTTCGAGAGGGAGAGAAAGAGGAAAGCCTTGCATGATACGACGGAGCCTGTAAATACAGCCTTATTTTAGAGAGATCGTCCCAGACTCCAACAACTCACAGCATAATTCTCAATCTTATACAGCACTCTCATCACGAAAAATGAAAGGCCCGAACCTGCCGATTTTCATCGTCCCAATTCCCGAGCTTTTCTCATATTGATATATCGGTCAGATTCACGATGACCTTCCCCGATTTTTTATTGTATCGTACTCTTATTACAAACATCCGGATTAGTCTCTCTCCGGATTAGCTTGAGGGTGGTACTTCGGGATATACTCGTGAAGAACTCACCATTCTTGTAAGAATGTATTCAACATAAGATTGTTCAAGGCGGTTATCCGAAAGAAAAACCGATGCATCGAACCTCAAAAAGATTAGCGTCATCAAGCATCCAAAATAATCACGGGCCGGTTGTCTATGGTTTGGGTGCGGGCATTTGCTTCCGCACATAATCTTTGGACTTCCCGTTGGCTGAATCCATAGCAACGTTTAGCTGATTGTCAAATATCCTGCTATGTTCTCCAGGAAGCTTTGGAGATCGAGTACCAGAATTTCGCAGAGCCGGCAAACATTCCGACAGTGAACTCAGCATTTCACAATCGGATAGATTAACCGGTCCCGACATTCCTCTAATATTGTCAAGAACGCTTCTATACGGCTGTCTTTTGACCCGGAGAACAGTCTCCATTGTCGGACTATATTTAAGACATTTCTTTGGCATGGATCCAATCTGATCGACATGAACCGACTTCCGGACGACCACCCGTTTGCAGGTCACTTTAGTTCATGATATTAGTGATGCCGGCTTCCTTATTAGAGATATTTTAATTGCCGACAATTTGATTTTGTCGGTTCTGTAATTTTGTGAACTTGACGTTATCTTCCCGTTTCCTTAACGCTTTTGACTCGACAGCAGATTTGTGCTGTTTTTGTACAGCAAAAAAGTTGGATGAAACTGAATTAATCATTTATTTAATAGCGTCAATATACTGTTTAAGTTGGTTGAGTTGCACTAACAGCACCCGTTTGACCGATACTACGTTTAGACAAAATATTATCATAACAAAAATGATCGAAATAATTAATTTTTATCATTGAAATATTTTATGTAATCAGTATAAATAATTTACTAACCCGGATTCCACTTTTCTGTTAATAATAATTTTTTTAAACTTTCGAATATTTTGATGTACACTTTATTTTAAAACCTTGTATACATTGTCGTATATTATTACTTCGACCCAGACTATAGGTCTGGCGAAGTATTGAATTTGGTCAGTTCCCGCCAAAAAATTACCTTATAGTTTTTCATCAAATGTCGACGTTTCAGGCCCTAAGGAACCCAAAGCAACAATAAAAAAATTGGTATCCGTTAGGTTGTACGTCCGTCCGTCCGTCCGTCCGTGGGCAAAATTTTGTATACGCGATATCTCGCGACTGGCAGGACAAATTTAAAGAGTACAAACGGATTTGGGTTTCTCTTGGCCAAACTTAGATCTGATTAGTTTTTGGAGACAATGCATACTAGATTATGGGGAGGTTTAACAAAAAAACACGTTTTTTTCAATATTTAACAAAAAATACAAATCGTACAAAAAAATGTTTCCAACAAAAAATATAGAACATCGAATTCTTTACAAAAAAGGTTGTATTCATTTCTTCGTAAAATCAACGATAATGCCGTAAAAAAACGGAAACCGAAGTATCCCACATATAAAAAAATTTATTTTCTGCAACCCGACCTGTCAAAAACTCGACTAAACCGCGTTTTTTAAGCATCAGTGTGAACAAGACATGCTCATTTATCAGTGCATCGGCTGACCTGCGGTCGCGGTCGAAGTTCTGAAAATGCTCATTTTCAATTTTAATATAGGGTGAATATGCCAATGAATGGACGACTACCAATGAATGGACGATTTTCTACATATTTCTATTTCTTATGAATGTATGATGCACAACATACAATAAAATACATATTTTTATGTTCTTTGAACATTCAAAACAATATTTACAGTACTATTGATCTTCTAGTGTTTATTATTTTGTAAAATCAAAGCAAAGTTTTAAAGCCATCCAAAACTGGTACTGAAAACGTCCCATTTGATTTAATCCGTCTATTCATTGGGGTTTAGCGGTTTTTTTTACAAACGTATGAAGACGAGGTTAATAATTAAATAAAATCAAAGGTTGAACTACACGGTCATAAAGAGCAGAGTCTAACGATTGTAATGGTGGTATCGTAATTAAATTTTCATAAAAGAATTCAAAAGTTACAATCGATCAAAGTGTGAAAAATGCTTAACCGTCCATTCATTGGCATATTCACCCTATTTAAGGAACAAGATATTGTTACAATATATGTATAGAAACTACTCGAACCTAACGATGCTAGAACTACCCTCTGCCGCCTTCTTTCCTGGCAGTGTTAAAATGGGAATATTCACGGAAGCATCAGCCTTTCGTCAGGGAACTGCAATACGAATTTAGCCAAAATTGTAGGCACCCGAGTCGAAGGCATCTAGTTTTATTTTCAATACATACGTAGGAGGACAGGAAGGTATTTTCCCCCGTTTTAATGACGATTTTGTCTATTCGCGGCCGGTTCTCGGGTGGAAAGGTTCGGACGTCACAGACAACAAAAACACAGTTTTTCTAGGCATAGACGCACCCAGAGCCAATCCCCCTAACCCCAATATGGGTACCACCAGCAGATTCGGCGGTCTATACCGTAGCAAGTACGCCGGGGAAATTATCCATATAACGATATTCTTTTATTTCCAAATTACTTCAATCAATACATGTAGTAGTTTATTTACTAATCTTAAAACAATATATCAATTTAATATTAATATTTCGAATTTTTCGAGGACTCAAATACTGTAATTGTATCAATTTCACCAGGAGATAAAAGCAATTCGGTATACTGCACAAGGTGATGCCACCAATGTCAGTGACACTAAAAGATGTCTAAAACTTAACACATTGTTAATAATAGAAAAATTCTTAACTTACTACGGGATTGATGAATTCCATGAATAAGGAACATTAAAATATTACCGTACATAACAACATATATCTTACTAAAATATTATACATTTGATATTCATTTATAAACGACGACGCATTTGCATAATAAAAGTGATATAATATAGTATAAGAAAATAAATAAAAACAGTATAAAAAAGGTTATATTCATTTAATTTTCCAATAAAATTGAGGTATTGCGATAAAATTTAAATATAAAAATTTCGTTCGGATTATTTTTCTATATTCTAGTAACTTCGTAATATCGATTACGTTTTGACAACAGATACGGGCACTTATCCAAATTTATTTTTACAATAAAAAATTCATTACTATCATACAATCCAAAATTACAAAATAAATGTTACTAATTTACAATGACTCTTACGAACTTAGTAGCCAATGGTTGTGGAAACTTCGAAAATGTCAATTTATACAATTTTGTAAAATACTATGTGAAGAAGGAATATTCTAAAAAATTAAGACAACTTTTATTGAAAAATATGTGAAAAGTATATAAAATATTATTTATTTCAACGTAACCACCCATCCATCAAAATTTAAAGAAATAGAAGTATGAAAAATATAAAAATGAAAATGAAAATTGAAAAAACTTGTTTTGAAAACTTTTACATGATAACTATTTAATAGTAAAAAGAAATTGTTTGAAAAATAAAATATTCCATACTTATAAAGTATATGAAAATTCATAAAAAATCATACACGTACATCAAACACGTATGTTAAAGCGTTTAACAAGCTTTAATGGCATGTTATGCTTTTCACTTTACTGAAATAAAACGTAAAAGAACATTTTTCGATTAAAATGTTACAATATTTGTCAACATTTATTTTGGTTTTTATTTTTATAAAAACACTTACTTAAAACATCTCTGCTTATACACAAGTGACACTAGAATAACTGCTAAAAGTTAAACATGTAAAATTTAGAATTTTTAGCAAGCTACCTTACAATCTAATCACGGTAGATGTTAATGCCAGACTGTACGCTGTACGTATTGAACGTATCGTATAACGCGAGGAGTTTGAATTTACAAATATATACAAGCACTGCACAGAAACAATTTTAAATACAATTCTTACGAATTCTACCTTTCGAATCAAATATTGTTTGTTCCGTAGATAGATAATGTTCGGAGAAGAAAGGTGGTTTCGAAGAACACAAATTAATTCCCGGTATCGATTTTACGCATTGTCAATTAAGGCGATAACAGATTTAGTTGATGAAACGTGCTTTTCGCTCGGATATCAGCAAAAGATTGAACTCAACTCGAATTCTAGCCGGAAGTGCCGCGGAACAATTAATAATATAGAAGGCGCTAATAACAAATTTACACCGTATGAGGAACCAATGGTTAACAGAAGAACGTCCAGCGGGTACAGCACGTTACATCCCGCCCACTCTAAAGAACCCAGAGGGGCGCTTCAGATATCGTAGCACCTTATTCGATAGTTGATTTCATCCATAGAGATAAACAATTGATCTTACCTCTGTTATTCGATGGAATTCGTCACTTCTACATCACGTTCTATGGGAGGCGCGCTAGTTTCGATGGAGGTCGGACTACAGTGGTCGGACTCCCAGATGACACTGCATGACTCAACCAAACAACCAGCTAGACGGAGACGTATTGTCATTCCGAGTGACGACCAGTTGTCCCACGCGAATAGGACTTGAGCGAGTATGCTATTTGCTTCACTGTTTAAGGGAACTTACAAAGTCCAAGCTCCGTTTCCTCCGGAATGCCTCGAGAACTTGTTGGCATACTTGCCAGCGATTTAAGCTAGATTTTAAATTAAGCACGGATGATTCTGGTATAGCCGTCACCCTGAGGGGTCGCGACTTTAGACATGCTTCGATTTGGACCAATTGTGTCCTATCTCATTCGTCGTGGGAGTGTGAGAACCTAGGATTAGTCGCAAGTGATGCTTAATACTACCGCACTCCCAACTCTCACATACCGCCGAAGAGGGGCGTTGCAGGGGGATTGAACTGCGGAGTTATACATCCCAGGGAGCTCCGCGGCTGCTCCCTGAAAGTAATAATAATAATAATAATAATAACTTTATTGCTCTTAAATCACCTAGGATAAAGGGTCAGACACAGCTAATGCTGCTTGCAGCCTAACCCGAATAGCCAGACATATACGCGGTATATGCGAGGTGTGACTTTTACCTCGCACTTTCGTCTCACGCACAAAAAATGGTCTGGCATAATCGACTCCCCTGGGCTTAAATGCAAAATCCGGCATAGTCACACGTTCCCCTAAGAGGTCACCCATGAGCTGAGTGATTGGTTCGGCGTTTAACCGGGCGCACATAACGCACTTCGCCAACATGGAGCGCACGATGGCTCGAGCGCGGATCAGCCAACAGGGTTGACGAAGGATTCGCAACGTTAACTACAATCCGCTGTGGAGACACTTACGGTGCACGTGCTTAATGGGTGATCCTACTAGTGAGTGACCCATGCATGGATTCCAGGACAGTCCCAACAGCTTGATGGAAACCTCTTCATTTGGAATAAATTCTACGCTAAACCGTGATGGGAACTGTCAATATCTCGTAGTACGGACTCGTCGTCACTACCCCATTTTCGCGACACAAACTGACCCTTAGCCAAAAAAGCACAAAGTCCGCATTTGGACAGATATGTACGGAATGTCTGCACCGTGCAAACAATCGTCTATGTACATGGACCAGTGGACGCTTTCCGAGCTTGTTTCTCCTCACAAGTGAGTTACTGAAGCACTCTCAATGCCAAGTACGGAGCACATGCTGTGCCATATGTCACGGTAATTATTTGAAATTCCATTAATTGGACAACCTCATGGAATGACGAAATGAAGAAAAAGTTGGATGAAATGTTCGGGAAGGGCGAATGTTCACTCTCTACCCTGGTTCAAGGAAAGTTGGAGGAATTGTCATCTCCACGGCAGAATCAAAGTCCGAAAAAATTTGCTAATATTCAAGATAACTTAAGTCGATGAAAGGAGAAGACGTGTCGTCACCCCAAACAACGCAATCTGAGCAAAGGAAAGGCTGGACAGGCCCAAAATAGACGTTTTTTTAAACCAAAGAAAAATCAGTCAAAGGCAAAAAAAGGACAGGAAATTTTCCCCCGCGTTAATGACGAATATGTCTGTTTGCGGGTCGGCTCTGGGGTGGAGAGGTACAGGACAGAGACAGACAGTACATGACAGAACTATAGGCAGATACACACACAACACCCACCCAGAGCCAGTCCCCCCTGCCCCAATATCGGTACCACCAGCAGATTCGGCGGTCTGTGCCTTAGCGAGTACGACGCGGGATTTATCCCATCTTTATCCGAGATAAGACCCACGACGTACCGACCGCGGATAAGACGCTGACGATACCGATAACTGCGCAGCAAAGTTCCCCGGTTATTCCACACTGGACATAAGCAGAGAAAATTGCACAGTCGGGGATTCGAACTCGGGACCTTCGCGACGTTCAATTCGGGCGGACTAAGACTGACGCCTTAGCCCGCACGACCATCACGCCGACTACGAAGAATCAGTCATTTAGTAGAAAATATGTATCAGACCAGGCGTCTTCTTCAAATCCGAAGGACTTCGGATTGAACAATGACCGATCGAATTTAAATTGTTTTGGCTGTAACTTACAAGGCTACACCAAATAAACCTGTCCACGATGTCGGGAAAACGAAGTCAGGGATGCGTAGGTGTGGTCACACCTGTCTCTGAGATCGTTTCGACCTCAACTCAAGAAGTATGCAAGAATGCTAACCGATCGGCTGTCCACATGACGTCCGAAGAAGGATCAACTCGTTGGTGGGTGAACATACATATTCAAAGTCACCCCCTAAAGGCATTTTTTGATCCAATAGCAGCGCGTACTGTAATCGACCCCGTCGCCTTTCGTATAGCCATCGCCTGCTGATATCGTGTAGAAAAATATAAGGGCGTGGGAGCGAAAGTCGCCGAAACACGAGATGTCGGACAGGTCAAGATGTTGCTTCAAATAGGACATACGAAGATATGGCTGATCACTTTAATCATGCCTATTTTAAAGGCTGAGTTTCTTCTTGGACCAGATTTTCTTCGCGCATTTAATGTCATTTTGCATCCGCATAACAATTTCGTCACAGTCGATGGACAGAAAAAAGGAGTATCTGTTGAAGTGGCGACGATTTCCCTTCTGCCTGAACAGAACCAAGAGTCGTCCGGTTTACCAAGATTGACGGAAGATCAATGAAAACATCTTCAAGATGTCGTTAATTTTATCATTCCCGAAGATAGTCTCCATATAGTTCGTATTCACTTAGTAGAGCATTAAATTGATGTCGTTAATTCTATCATTCCCGAAGACAGTCTCCGTATAGTTCGTACTCACTTAGTCGAGCATGAAATTGATGTCGGTAATGCTCTCTCAATAAAGTAGAGATATTATCCAATTTCACAGAAGATAGAAGTAGAGATGCATAAGCAAGTGCAGCATATGCTTAACGAAGGAATCATCGAGGCTTCATCGAGTCCGTGGTCCAGTCTGATCGTCATGGTGAAATAGGTCGATGGAACATGGCGATCTTGTGTGGACTATCGCAAAGTAAATGCAGTCTCCAAAATGGAGCATATCCTTCATGTACTCAATCTTGAGGAAACTACTGTGCTCTCGATACATCATAACGTTAGATTTCGGAAGTACCTATCATCACATCCCTATGGAATAGAATTCTAAAAATTACGGAGTTTACTGATCCTAGGAAGGGGCTCTTCCAATTCAATCGGATGCCGTTTAGTCTCAGCAGAGCACCTGCTACTTTCCAACGTCTGTTGGACTCATTGATTGGTCCGGAATTAGAGTGGTTCGGCTTTTGTAATTTAAATTATAATGTTATCGTAAGACGTTCGATGAACATTTAAAGTGGGTGAAACCCGTGCTCACGAAAATTGAAGAAGTCGAGGTGCCACACTCAATATCTTCACGAGGCATTTTCATTTGGTCAGAGAGCAACGGCATATTTCCATTTTACACGAGCATCCAACATCTGAGGCTGTCGAGGATCAGCCTGACATTTGTCCTTTGTATTTCCGTCCGGAAATATTAATTAACACCTTAAAAAATTCGATATACTAAAGACGAAGTACATCGTTCCAATATCGAACATTCAAAAGGTGCGCTCGTTTCAAACGTCACAATGACGTAAATTTCGGTAACGATTGCTACCATCACGAGCCGACGCGATCTACCAGAGAATCGTCCACGAAGAATCCTGAGGATGTCGATCCCCACTACCGATTATTCATTCTCTATTCAAATGCGAACCAGTTCGGTCATACTTTTTTTAATTTAAATTTTCCGTTATTTGATTAACTTTGCCGAAAAATATTTGTAACCTTTTTACGCGATTTACCTTTGATTCTTGAGTAATTTAATAGTAATTATCTCAGAATAAATTTCTACTTTTATTGTAAAATTAACGGCGAATGTCTTACCGCCGAAAGTTAGTGTGAATTTCGTGGTTACTACCGGAATCCAGAAGATAGTTGTGTCAACGGGTCTACCTGCCAATTAATTGGAACTTCGACCAAGTATTTATGTCATAATTTAATATTGAATTTCAGTACCGATATTTTGTATAAATCTTCTTTTATCATCTTCTTTTAAAAATCTTAAAGAATTAAGTTATTAGAAGTTGATACCGTGTCAAGGTCAAACGTAATTAGTTTTATTTTAATTACCGAACTATTTAGTCTAATTATAGAACTTCTAATGTAAAGTTCGGTAATTGATCAATATAGTTTTTTTTTTAGTACAAGATAATTTTGCAGAGTTATTTATTTAAATGAGTTGTGACGTCCTTATTTTATAGTACATTGTCATTTATTATTAGTTTCCGGATGGTAAAAGCGTTTCCCGAAGATAACGGATAATAAAAATAGAAAATAACCGTTATAGTGCATATTTTGTTGGCAACGTGATATCGCTGCACATAATACATTTTTAAATAATAGAATTTGTTGAAAAAGTAACTGGAAATATTCTTTACGGTTTATAAAACTCATATTATAATTTAATTAAAAATTCTGGGTATATTCGGTCGAAAATAAAAATAAAAACAAAAAAATAAACATAACAACTGTTTATTTTAAGTTAAATAACAAAGTCACAAAATTTAACATCGTTGTAAAAAATATGTGAAAGAATCTTTTGCGCTAGTGTAAAAGACGGCGTAGATATGACTACTTGAAAACTACCATTGTTCGTATCGCGTGCTATTTATCGATTTGTTTTACCGGCGCTCTACATTTTAGCATTAGCAATCGAGCTATGTTTTGTGTCGTCTCGCTCGCGCGTTGCTCACTTCCGCTAATGTCGACATCGACGCAACTTGGTACGTCGACAACTCTTTCAGCCGGTCTTCCATCACAACTGTAAGTTCACCATACAAAGTGCTAGGTCTGTACTATTCAACGATTGAATAAAAATAAAGAAATAAAAAATGGACTTTTTTAACTTTACGCAAGTAAACAGATAAAGAAAAACTGATATTACTGGGAATGATGCACCCTCTTCACGTATTGAAGGATATGTCAAAACATACGGAGTGAGGTTATCGTAGAAAAACGCCGTTCTTCATTGACACGCAACGCGCTTGCACTGTTGCGTTCGATCCGTTCGATTCTATAAATCTCGACAAAAAAGTGGGGAATCATAGGCGGGGAATATGTCCGATACTGGAAGGACTCAAAAGTCCGACGTGGGGGTGTCCGATATGTAGTGGTCCGTTGTAGGGAGGAGGACTGTAATAATAATTATTATTCGCCTTTAATGCATATTGCATAATATTCGCATTCATTCTCTTCCACGACATTTTCATGCACTTACCTCTCTGTCATCATTCCGCGCGAATCTCTTTTCTTATTTGTTCATGGCAGAGCAAAACTAAAACCCAAAGTGTGTTTGTGGCTATGTCTTTTTATTTTCTATTTTTTATTTCATTACATAATCTCAGGATATATATTTTTGTTATGTTTTCATTTATTTGTTGTTAGTTTTGTAATAGTTTACAATAAAAGTATGCGTCCGATCTATTTCCAAGATGCAGAGACTGTATTCTAATCACATCCTATCGGAAACACTGTAACGGCAGGATATTGCTTAAACTTGTCCACGGCTCGTGTTTGGCCTGGACATTAATAAACACGATTTCAATCGCTCTCTCCCTCTCTCTCTCCCTCTCTCTCTCTCTCTCAATCTCTCGGCTCTGCTAATAAATTTTCTTTTTTTAAATCTGATTTCACCGAAAATTTTTATCATACTATTATTCTTTCTGAAACCTGGTTTAATACTAAAACTGTTGACTCCTATTTTTCTTTGCCTAACTATCACTTGATTCGCAATGACCGCAAGTATAAGCTCGGTGGAGGTGTTGCTATGTATATTCATACCGCTCTAAATTACAAAATCTTAGAAAAATCTGAATGCTCTTCCGTTAACCCCCTCGAGTTTATGCTTGTTGAAGTCGGTCACAGCGCTACTACGAACCTCAGAGTGCTACTTGCGGTTATCTATCGACCACCGAAGAAAGCTCTTCTCGAACTATTTGAATCTGTACTGCAAAAACATAGCTGTAATTATGATCGAATCATTATTATGGGTGATTTCAATGTTGACTTAAATCGTGCTAATTTTGAATCTACATATTTGCAAATCGTGCCATATCATCCTACTAATCATACGAACCGAACTGATACATGGATTGACCACTGCCTTGTCGATAGCCTTACAAATGTCCTAGGACATAGCCAAGCCAATCTACCTTTTATCTGTGGCCATGATCTGATAGATATCGAATGTAAGATTGGAACACTGAAAGCAAAGCCGACACAAATCACATGTAGAGACTTTCGCTCGTTCGATGCATCGAGTTTGCATAGGGACCTGAGTAGCTATGATTGGAATATTTTTAATTCTGTTTCTCCACTGAATAACGTGAACTTACTCACCAACACGCTTAGCCATCGTCTATTGCAAACTTTTCATAAGCACGCCCCTAAGCACACCTTTACACCGACTCACAAGCCTTCCCCTTGGATTTCACCTCAGCTACTTAGACTTAAATACGAGAGAAATAGCCTTTTATGTGCTTATCGCAGGACCAGGGACCCCTCCTTAAGAATGAGACTCATTTCTGCTAATAAGGCTAATAAGCAGGCATGGGTATTAGCGAGGGCAAACTACTATCGAAACAAACTTGCTAATATTCGGGATGCTAAGACCATGTGGAGGGAGTTGCACAACCTTGATCTGGTGACTTCCAATAAAGCTGTTAAACCGTTGTGTTGCACTTTGGATGAACTCTATTCCTTTTACACCGCTTCTGTTTCTCCTTACACTGATCTTTTCGACCTAAATTTCGATGAAGACTTTTATCACGGAGATTTTAACGATAGTAGATTTTTCTTCGCTAATGTCACCATCGAGGACATAGCTGCTCGTTTGTCGGAAGCAAAGTCGGAGGCATGTGGCTCTGATTCGATACCTATTAGTTTTTACATCAAATCATTCCCTGTCATTGCCCCTCACATAGTTCATCTCTTCAATGAATTGCTTAATTTATCCATCTTTCTTGCTCACTGGAAAAAATCATTGATGATACCCATTAGCAAAATTACTAACCCTGTTTCTCCTGCTCATGACCGACTTATGTCTATTGTTCCTGCTCTCTCTAAAATACTAGAACGTATTGTTTTCAATCAGCTACTTGGGTTCCTGAATAACAGTAATTGTTTCATTCTCACCAATCGGGTTTCCGTAAAGACTACAGCACGCAAACAGCACTATTATATGTATCTGAATATTGCAGGCAAGCAATAGACAATCGCATGATAACTATTGTTATCCTCTTTGACTTTAGCCGTGCGTTCGATACTATTAGTCATAGGCTTTTGCTGCAGAAACTAAAAATGGCTAATTTATCGGATACCGCTATTCGGTGGTTTGCGTCTTACCTCTCGTGTCGATCTCAGGCTGTCACAGGGGTGGATGGCACTAGATCGTCGTGGCTTCCAGTGGGTGTTGGGGTGCTCCAAGGTCCTGTGTTAAGACCTTTGTTGTTTTCAGTATTTATTAACAATCTACCTGGGGTTCTCCATCATAGTGATCATATGATTTTCGCTGACGACACTCAAATTTTTCTTAAATGTCGTGTTTGAGAACTTGACATCGCCATTGCAAAGGTAACATCCGATATCACTCGCTTCTGTCAATGGGCGAATATCAATGACCTCGTCCTTAACTTTGAAAAAACTTAGGCATTACTGGTCGGCAGTGCTTTTTATCTGAACACCTTTAATACTGATTCGATCACACCGATTGTTATTAATAATTCGGTCATACCGTGGGTTAAATCGGTGAGGAACTTGGGTCTCGTGTTTGATGGAACGCTCTCGTGGAAGTGCCATCTTATACAAATGTCCAATAAAGTCTTCTCCACTCTACGTCAACTACGTAATAACCGTGCTCAACTACCAACTGATGTTAGGCAAACCCTTGTTTCCTCGTTGATTTTACCCTATTTCGATTACTGCTGCGCAGTTTACAACGACATCAATGTAACTCAAAAAATCAGGGTGGAACGAATGTTTAATGCGGGCATTCGTTTTATCTGCGATCTACGGCGCGATGAGCACATTACTCCATATCGTAATAAGCTTGGCTGGCTAAACACCAAATCGCGTAGGTTATATACTACATTGGTATCGTCACCTATAAGATTATTAAGACCCACGTACCCCACTATCTTTATGAACGTTATCAGTGGCGTGAAGAATCTACATCCAGGGCTCTTCGACCAGGCTCTATGCAAGAACTTCGAGTACCGACACATCGGCTAGAATCCTATTCCAACTCTTTTATTGTCACTTCTACCCGGTTATGGAATGAACTTCCAGTCGAAATTCGCGCAAGTGAAAATGTGTATTCGTTTAAAGCAAAACTAAAAAAATTCCTATTAAGTCGGACTTCAGTGTAATTATTTTGTATTTTATATTTTAGTATTTTTTTTTTTTTTTTGACGGAGGGGGAAATGAATTAGGTACCATAAGGGGTTGAAGATGTTGTGTAACCCCCCGTGTGTCGGACTCCCTCACCTTTGATCTTAACGGCAAGGTTTACCGACTAAAACCCTAACCTCCCTTGGCCCTCCAGAATCCACGTGTGCAGTCTGCAGCAGAAAAGTGGCTCCAATATCCATCTCCTCCGCTGCAGACTGCACCGGGCCATTTCGTTTGCAACTGTAACCACTCCCTCTACCATTGGGTAAGTGGTTACAGGATCTCGTGTGACCTCAGTAGACGGAGAGATCCCACTAGCACTGCTTTCTGCATTCGGCCTGCGATGGAATTTGCATGTTCTCGACAAGCCGGAATGCTTTTGATGTTTTGGAGGAAAGTTGGTCTCATTCCTCCCAGCAGTCCAATTATCAGCACGACGAGCTTGATTTTGAACCCTCGATACAGCTTGCGAATCTCGAACAGGAGTTCCTGATATTTCATCCGTTTTTCGTCCTCTTTGCTGACTATATTTGTTTCTGCTGGTGCAGAAAACTCGATGACGAGATGGATTTGCCATCGAAGTCAACAAGGACGATGTCAGGCTTATTGGCTGATATTTGCCTGCTCGTCGGGAATGAGTAATTCCAGTATATTCGGCACGACTCATTCCCGACAACGGATTCAATATCAGTGGGGACGTACGGCAAAACTGGGGTTGCATCAATACCATAAGTGCTGCGAAGATGGTAATACAGCACTCGAAGAGCCGCATTGTGACGTTCGATGTATGCTGAAACTGCATATATTGGGCATGCTGCCAAAAGTTGTATTAGTGTCTCAGTATGACATCTACACAATCTACAAAGCGTACTCTGTACTGACTGGTGTAAGATGTTCTGGCGATACGCTAAGGTATTGATGACCCCATCCTGGCATGCGAAGATTAAACCCACGGTCTCGGATTTCAAGCCGGCTGATCTTAAGAAGGAGAAGGTCATCTCTGCCGACAAGCCAAGTTGTTGGACATTTCGAAAGAATTGTCCATGCAACGGCTTGTCGATATGCCTTCCCTCCAACATACGGAGTTGTTCCTTCCGTATGTTAGCCCTGAGACGCACTGGGCACAGATTGATGACTGATTCAGCCTCCTGTGCACCACTACTTCCCACATTGAAAACCAGACCGAGGTTTCGCGCCGCTCGTTCCGCCGCGTTGTACAAAAACGCCCCCTTCCCCTGAATTTCATGCTGATGTACTAGCATCATCAGGGGATCCTCCGTTCGATTAATCACGTCGCAAGCTGTTTCGAGGACCGATCGGTCATGCATACACTCCAGGCTTAAAAGGCCACGACCTCCCATATTTCGGGGCAAATACAGTCGTTCCACGGAAGATCTTGGATGCAAACTGCGTTGCATACAAATCATCTTCCGTGTGCTTCGGTCAAGATCCCTTAGCTCTTCAACGTTACACTTCAGTGCTCCAAAAGAATAGAGCACTGGTGATACGGCCAACATATTCGTGGCTGCCACCTTATTTCACCTGGTCAATTCTGATGACCAGATCTGACGGAGAATGCGCCGGTATTTCTTAATGATGATGGTTTTAGCAGCCTGCACATCCTGGACATGCCTTTGAGGTACGTCCAGGTATGTGTAGGCTTCTTCGGCGCTAAGGTGGCGGATGACATTTCCGTTGACGAGCTCCATATCGTTGTTATGGGAGCCTGACCTTCCTCTGTGCAAATGAACGACTGCGCACTTGTCCAATCCGAATTCCATGCCGATATCTCTCGAGTATGTGAGGGCGATGATCAGAGATCGATGTAATTGATCTTCGCCTGATGCGTATAATTTAAGATCGTCCATATAGAAAAGATGGGTGATCTTATGTACACGTTCACCAGGCGGTCCACACATGTACCCTTGAGATTTCCGGAGAGCAAAGGATAGAGGCAATAGTGAGATGCAGAAGAGCAGAGGACTCAGAGAATGTCCCTGATAGACACCTCTTTGGAATTGAACCAGTCTAGACATGGTTCGACGCTTGCCCGATGTCATGACAAAGCGTGTTTTCCAAAGAGGTATCAGGTCATCTACAATTCTCACTATGTTTGGGTGGACATGGAGGCGTTTGAGCAACAAGCTTAAAAGCTCGTGCGATGTTGAGTCATACGCCTTCATGTAATCCAGCCAGGCTATCGACAGGTTACGCTTGTACTGGACTGCGTCCTGACAAACACACCTGTCGATAAGCAAGTTGTCCTTGCAGCCGGATACACCCATTTTGCAGCCTCGTTGTTCTACTATCCGTTGCCACACCGGTTTCACGGATTTCTCAATACGTTCGTTCAAGATGTTAGTCAACAATTTGTATAACGTATTGAGATACGTGATCGGTTTATAGTTTCTCGGATCGGACAAGTCTCCCGATTTTGGGATCAGTGTCGTTCGGCCCTCCACCAGCCAGTGCGGAATGGGTTGTTCTCCATTTATATGAGAGGTGAATATCCGGGCTAGGTGTTGATGGACAGAAGTGAACTTCTTCCACCAATAATTGTTAATTCCATCCCAGCCCGGCGAGGAGAAATTCCTCGCTCCTGTGATGGCATTTTTCACCTCTAATGCACTGACGGGTGGGCAATCTTCACTTGAATCGTAACTTCGTCGCACAACTCGGTGAAGATTTCAAAACCTGGAGTGTCTGCATTAAGCCTAGATGTTTTCTCGTAGATGCTCCCCCAGAATTCCTCAACTGCGGCCATCGACGGAAACTCGCTTGAGGCTGCGATACGATGTTTGAAGAGGGTCGAAGGACTCGTCCAAATTATTGAGTTTTGTCGAATTCCTTCTTCCCGTCTTTGCAGCCTCTTTTTGGCATCGGCCAAAACCCGAATTTTATCCGCTAAACGTTGCTTGATGTTGAGCAACTTCAGCTTGTTCAGTGTGTGATAGTACGTCCGCAGTTGTTGTGCGAACTTTTTGACTTTAGCCGTAAATGAACGGCCAGATGTTAAATAGTCGATCACACACTGAATTCGGGAAGCGAGTTTCCGTGTCAGTCAAATCTTACCGTTCAATTGGGACATGCGTTTTGTAATCTGCCGACTCCCCGATATCTGTGTCAGATTTCGCGGAGTCACCAGATCACTTGCAGCCTCGTAAACGGCACAATTGACTTGCCACAGGTCGCAGTCATCTGGAAGAGCATCCAGAAGTAGGCTATTTGCTCTGTCTAATTCTCGTTGTTTAGGCAAAATTTTCGTTGTCAAATTTTTCCTAAACACGAGTGTCGTGCTTTCATGATATGGAGCATCTCTCTCAGCACCGCGTACGCGCTCAGTTGTTATTGCCCGTACATCCGGTACTGGTTGACAGCTCGGAACAACGAAACCTGTCCGCCTCAGATAGGCCACATAATCTCTCAGTTGTTGTTGAGAAAAGCGATCTGCCAGTTCGGGATGCATTACTGCAAACCGACTATGCATTCGCGCCATGTAACCTCTCTGTTGCGGACAGCTCTCCTCGTAGCAGCGCATTAGATCTTGCCTGAGATCCTCCGTCCACTGAAATCGTCCGTGGACATGAGCTGGTCGTCGTCCCGGGACACCTGGTTCGGCTCCTCCACCCCGGGACTGGGCTGCATCCGAAGCAGCCCGATGGTCAGGAGGCCTGCGCGTTGCATTGCTTGTAACCGCATATACAGGGAGTAGGGTGGTTAGCCATTGTGTTACGCATCATTCCCTTTGGGCCCCTCTTTTCCCTCTCTCTCTCTCTCTCTCTCCCCCCTCTCTACTAAATCCTACTTCACCGATGGTTTATCATTCCGATACATATCGTTTGGGTATATTGGGAGTATATAGATATACCGCAGTAAACATGGGCTACAACTGGGAGTCCCGCACGCCATCCATGCATATGGCATGGCCCTGAATAATTGATGCTACATTTAGGACAGACACGACGTGGATGATTTACGCGCAGCAGTTGGAGGGACCCAGAAGGAGAACTTTCTGAAAGGCTGCCAATGCCTTTGATAAATCCCATACTTCAGCAGTATGAAAAATGAAAAAAGGGGTTGCGTCTCGGGTTACTCGTTCGTTGTATGTTTCTTATACAGGGTGTACGAAAAGTTCCGGGACGGTTGAATAACTTTCGAAAGAATAAAAATTTCAAAAATCGCCGAAATACGTGATTCGATTTTTCAAACAAGCAATCTTTTGAGAGGGGGTTTCGGCCCCCCAACCTCAAGGGGGCGGGGGGCACGAGAGGGGCCAAAAATCTTAAATGGCAACATGGTTTGAGTGGGGGCTCATTTGAAAGGTATTTTCGAGACGAATTCAGATCACTGGTCATAGAGGGCGCTGCGATCATTTTTCGGAGAGATACAAGTAAAAGAGCTTTTCAATGTAACGTTCAGAAACGGGTTGACACCCGTTTAAGAATATTGTTTTACACGATTTTAAGTTTTTTAAGTTTTTTAAGTTTTTTAAGAATATTGAATTACACGATTCGGCGACTTCGAAATTTTCATTTTTTCAAACGTTAGTACGTCTAAGATCTGAAAAAAGTCAAAAATATCTGCGAAAAATGATCGCAGCGCCCTCTATGACCAGTGATCTGATTTCATCTCGAAAATACCTTTCAAATGAGCCCCCACTCAAACCATGTTGCCATTTAAGATTTTTGGCCCCCCTCGTGCCCCCCGCCCCCTTGAGGTTGGGGGGCCGAAACCCCCCCTCAAAAGATAGCTTGTTTGAAAAATCGAATCACGTGTTTCGGCGATTTTTGAAATTTTTATTCTTTCGAAAGTTATTCAACCGTCCCGGGACTTTTCGTACACCCTGTATAATTCACCCGCAGACCTTCAGTACTCGGAAAGGTCGAGGACATATGTCTTGATCGTTGTCCGGTACATCGTACTGTTTATTTCTGAGGCACGGTCGTCAGTATTGATGTGCGCGGTATTTTGTCATTCGGAAGTCACCACATAACGCCACTAAGATCTATACAACCAATTCTGACTTTATCTTGCTATTTGGGCAGGCACATATTTTATATTTAAGATAAGGTGTGAGAGATGAAAGGCATCGTAAAACGTTAAGGGGGAGTTGTAACCTGCAACACGGACTAGACGAGTCTTGGCAGCGAGTAATGCCGCGTATATTAAGTTGTGACGGAAATTTTGGTTCCGTTTCTGTTACCGACGGCCGATAATAAATTGTTAGCGGGACGGAGTAATTTTAAATCTAGTATTAATATAGTATTTGTTGACTCTATAAAAGTGATGCGGTCATTGAAGAGAATATTTCTGATTCCAAACTTCCTTCCCTGGCATCTATCATTTCCCCACAGCACACACGATTCGAGCGCACAGTTAACTCCCTAAATGTTTCCTTCTTCCGCCGCACGGCACGAAACTTCCGGTCGCGCACCGGTGTGCACTCGACAATGGAAAATCGACGGATCGACGTTCCTCGCGGAGAACGTTTCGATTCAATGCGCAAGTCAGAGTTGCACAGATCCCACATCTGGTGAACGACGCAATATCGCGGCAACACCATCAGGATGCCAAAGGTGTCGGTTCACTCAGGAACCGCCCCTCCCTCTCTTTTGTTAACAAGGAACAGTATGTTTCCCATCTATTTTCTCCTTTGTCCTCCAACAGCGACCCCTCATTTGGATCAAAAGTGCCACCCCTGCAGCGCCCCCTAGATCGCGACAGTAGCGCCACTTCGTGCATCGCCCGTCTCAGTCATGCCTTCACATATAGGTTTCTCCATCCTTCCCCTACCAACGAACAAATAATTGCGCACCTGCGATCACAACCCCCCTTATATGTCGTTATAATCCCCCGACTACCTAAATGCGCATCCACTCCCAAACATATAATCGACTCCTTCTCTCTTCCATACATTCCCCACTCGTTCACCCCGGATGAAGATGGCACTGCGGTACCACACATAAAAGGACAGCACGGACCGGAAGAAGATAATTCATTTCACAGAAAGCGAGCGAGTGAACCACGGCGAGAGGAAAATCAGATTTCGACGCCTCTTCCCCACAGCGACAGTAAGTACTCCGACTCCGTGGCAACGAGCCACCCCGTAAGCCATTTTTCGTTGCGTTTCCCCCTTTTTTTATTGTGTATAGATATTGTATATCTCCAACTTCCCTATATTGGGGCGTACTCGGGTCATTGCGAAGTAGCCACCATCGCGTCGGTGGTCCCGCGACTTTGTATTGTAGTAATAAAATGTTGTTCTTTTTGTGTACATAAAAAAGTTCTGGCATCCCTGTTCTTTTCTCTTGTTTTCCCTTTAATTTGTTTAAATAGGATAATAGGTTACAATCTATGAAAGTGAGTAATTGATTTTTGGATATTTTTTGCTCCTTTTTGTTATTTGTTTGAAATTAAATATTTGTTTATTCAACAATCAAATTTAGAAGATCGTCAGTAAAATGATGAAGACATTAGTTTCATGGAGATTTTACGTCTTCCGGAATATTTGGCTTGACATTTTCAGTGAATGCAATCGCCACGTCCTCAGTGTGTCTCTGGAATCTATTGTGCACGGTTCGTAGTACAAAACCCAGTAATCCAGTGCACCCCAAAAGGCTCTGATAGCCCAGGTGCATCAGAATCATATAAGTTAAAATTTGGTCGGCCACTTTGAATCCGACATTGTGAATTTTCAAACCTGAGTTGAGATTCGAAATCAGCGACCTGAAATTCCCCCGAGTATCCAGTTTCATCTGGTTCAGGTAACCTTTTATATTTTTGTCGGCCCTCTGGAATCCGTCATTTTGAATTTTCAAAATATGTTTTTTTTATATATATTTTTTATTACATATTTTTTTATATAAACCTATCCTGCTGAGGTGAGAATGCGACGACATTTTCAGCTCTATGATATACACTTTTAAACAATTTGAAAAAATTATTTCTTTAGTAACTTTTGACGCGGAATTCTGTGGTGCTGTAATAAAAAGTGTAACAACATTTTTTTGACCCCCAAGAAAAATTCATTTGAAAACAAAAAAACAAGTAGTTATTTAGAAAATGTGTTTTTATATTCACCATAATTCTTTTGAATTTTTAAATTAATTTAGATGAATCTAGTAGCATTTTTAAGAAACACTATTTTTTCGGCCTAAAATTTATGGTTCAACCATGGTGTATGTTTGCCAGTTCTAATTTTGGTATCACTGTATTCTTCGTAAAAAATACTACAGAAATTAATTTTTCAAATTTTACTATAGTTGATTAAAAGTTTACGAATAATACTCGACTATTATAGATAAAATATAGATAAAAGATCAAACGACCGATGAGGGGAATGAAAGGCAAATATTAGATAACAGAATACAAGGATGCGAGGCGTACTCCTATAGATCAATCTGTTTCATAGGACATTCCACAGAAAACCGCACAGGCATTTTGTATTGTATTTATTGATTAAGCCTTGGTTGCGATGTCGCGTTACCTTATGGCTACTTACAAAAAGCTACAGATAGAAAATACGACATACAACGTACAGTGTTTATATAACTAAGTTAATTTTAACTCGATTGTTGATATCGTAAGGATGAAATGATGTAATGATGAAAAACCGTATTACATAGTTTAGATACAATATTAGATAAAACCGATATTTAATTTAGAAGACTAGATACTTGTCGTAATTTTAAGAGGCGTTAATAAAATGTTAAATATAATATGAGATGATTACGAATGAATGCGAAGTAACGAGATGTTATATTTCTGCGTGTCGAAAGATGTGAGAAAGTTAAAAAGAGATGATTTAAATATGGAAGAGGAAGATGATTCACGAATGCTGATGGGCAGGGAATTGCATAATCCAGTGGCTACACTGAAAAAATTTTCCGATCGCTTCGCTGTGAGAGTGCGCCATAGCGCTCCGACTTGGATAAAGTCACGGCGTACACCTTCGGGAATCCTCGCGCTCATACATATATACATATATATATATAAATTTGCCTAAAAATTATTACTCGAGGGTATTTCACAAAAAGACTGCATTGTAAATTTACTGAAAAGTGAAAAATTGTCAATTAGTTACAAATAAATGAACATTGTTATTACACTTAAAAAAAGTTTACCCGGACATCTGTAGGAAATTTTTTTAATTTGAATTAAAACATGCATTTTTTGCTAAGATATATATTAAAATGTATTCATTAATTCTGGTAATTAACTGTTTCTATTCATAGATTATAATTACTAATAAATTATCATTTCAATCTTCCTTTGTATTCAGATGTATTCATGACTTTTTCCTTTTTCCGAGTCAATTATAAATGGATTCATATGTATTAATACAACATATTTCCAATCACGATCATGGATTAAATTGTATTCGTATTTTTAGCAGTTTCGACAACACTATTATTTATGCATTCATTTGGATTCATTCGGATTCATATTTTCGTATTAAAATATTAGAAAAATATTTTGTATTCGAAAAATTCCAATAATAATATACATTATATTTGCATTCGCATGAATTCATAATTTATACTATTAATAAATCAACATTATATTTGTTCATAAGGATTAATTATAAATACGATAATAATAATATGTATTATATTTGCAGTCAAATGAATTTAAGTTCTTTTTTGTACATATTATTTTCTAATATTAATGAATTCATATGAATTAAAAATGTTATGGAAATTAATTTTTGAATTAGTCCGAATTCGTCAGTGACAGAAAATGAATTCAAAACGTACGAAACGAATGCTTTTGAATCTTTTCTGAATGCATTTTCGATTACTATGGGTTTGAAAACTGATTAAGACTATTGGAAAACTCGTAAAAATCATCTACTTCTATATAGAAAAACATAAAATTCCGCTTTGAAATTATTTTCAACATGTTTAGAAACCATTTGATGTATTGTATGCGAAAAGAAACCGCGAATGTATTAGGTAAGCGTAGAATAATCAAGACATGCATGTATACAACGCGCTCTGTCTTGACGTCTGTGACAAGTTCATGTGATGCCAATCAAAACACTGACGTCTGGAAATTCATAGCTCTGTGCTGGGAGAGCCCGTGACGTAGACCGTTCGACGCGATCACGACTGAGCGTCTTTAAAGAGTCAAGACATGCTGTTCGGAACGAGTCCGTTAGCGCTAGTATCGGAGAGCGTCACAGGGCTACGTTCAGAAATTTTTTTCAGTGTATGTCTGAAATATGTTTAAAGTAAGACTTACTTTTCGCTCTATCTACTATAACCCGAATTATGGAGGGGTTAATAAATAAATTGTAAAAGACAAAATATAAAACATCACAAACATATATTAATAAAAATTACAAATAATAAATAACAATAAAATAACGATAAAATAAATGGACACGCAAAGGGAAAAATGTATTTAGGGGTTCGAAATTCGACGCGAAGGTGAAATTACTTTTAAAATGACCGAAATAACACTACAGTAAAAAAAAAAGAAAAGGTGAAGGAAAAGGGAAAATATGGATACGCAATTTCAATCTACTTACATAATCTAATCTATTTAATCCTTAAATATTCGCCAGATCTGGAACGCACTAACACAATTATTCGCAAACAAAAAGATCAAAGAAATAAATACACAAAAAGAACTAAAAACGCAAAAGTATAAAATGTAAATAAAAATCGCAAAGGAGAAACGCAAATGAAGGGGCGCAAAATTGGAGTGAGTGTAAAATGCCGTTGACATTTCGCACTTCAAATCGGAAAATTACCCCTTCTCCCTAAAACTCATTACATTTTCGGAGCCGGAAATACATTTCGCGGGTATCGGTACGCAATTCGAGGGAAAGGGACAGACGGTAAAACATATAGGGAAGTACATGGGCAGAGATAAGGGGCAACGCAATGGAATAGAAAGGGACAAGCAATCATGTATGGAAGGGGAACTCTAATATTATATGCTGTTAATAAGTATACGGTTGGTATGCCGACTGTACTATACACACCGAGTTTTCCATGTGTCCAGCACTGAACTGAACGGAATAACTATGTGTGAGTCCAGTGACGTCACGAGAAGGTGCGAGCAGTATCGACTACCCTGGCAGATAGAGACCGCAAGAAAACAATAAATTACATAACTTGTAATTTGGGAAATTATTATTCGGGAATGAAAAGGACAATGTTATAGGGAAGAAAAGGAAAGATGGACTATTTTAATTTACCGATACCGCGATGGAAATAGCTAAACTGCAATCTTAAGATTGAGATATATATGTAATTATTTTATGACATTTCAGGACAGAGGCGGGATTGACGATATTTCGTCACACTACAACAAGATCGCCCGATGTTAGTCTTGTAGAACGTGTTGAGGAGATTGATCGATGGATGAATAGAGTAAACAGATAAGCGGGTTCGTGGTGCTATAAAATATTACAGGAGAGGCACCCGATGATATATAGGTGCCTGTACTTGACAGGCAGCAAGTTGACTTGACGACAATATGGTGAGACATGATGATCATGCTTAAGATTAAAAATGAATCGAATACATTGATTGAGCAACGATTGACATTTATCTCTGCACGAATGAAAGATGTCACTCAAGATGGCTGAACAATAGTTTGTAACAGTTTTTCTATTTTATCCCCATTTTTATATGTTTTAGTACCTTAAAAGATATGACTTTCTTCAGCTCTCTAACTCAATTATTTTCTGAGATACAAGCAACTTGGGATTTTTTCTTTCAATTTTTAAATTAATTTTTTAAACCCAAACATTCATTTTGTAGAAGCATTTCTTATTTTTTAACCGTAACCTAGCTCCGAGAAATACTTAATTAAGGAAATAGTAAATTTTTCTTTCAGCAAATTTTACTTGCAATGTGTACACTCCTACAGTGTCATTTTCGAGATAATCAGATAAGCCAAGAAAAAACAGTATTTCAATTCACTCCTTATCTTCTCTGCAATAGATTGCTTTACTTTCGGTATGTCAGAACGCGATGCGGATAAATTTCTTACTAATTTTTGCATAAAAATTGTTAGTTCTATAAAAGGTGTAATAATTTGATAGCATTCTTAACGCCATACTTTTTTGGTAATTTCAAGAAATCTACAACTAGATCTAGTTGTAAATATCGATTCAAAAATAGGCATAATTATTCAAAAATAATTATCTTAGGAATGAGATATTGAAAGGTTCGCAGTTTATCGTCACATATAAAGCACCAAACTTACTAAAACCTAATGCCAGATTGGAATAACACCCGATCGTTTCATAATGTTTGTTATTAAAATTTATGATAAATTTCAACTTTTATAAAACAACCCATGTAAACAACTCAATAATGTATTGATATATTCTAATATACCGGTCTTTGTAGAACAAGATGACCCTTATAGTACATGCAAATTGTCAAAAATAAACAAAAAAATTGCTAAGTGTCAGTAACTTTCTACAGAGCTTTGAAAATATATATATATTTCAAGAAACCAAAGAGTGCCTAACCCAAAATGGTGTGCTAGTGTGACAAAGCTTAACTATTCGCGACACAGCGGATCCCTCAGAAACCCACATGTAAATGATATAATTTTGTGATTTCTTTTTCATGTAAATCACGATCAAGATCGACAAGTTTCGTCAATTGAGCATCCTGAAATATCAAATAACAAGATAGAATACCATTCTTTTGTTTATGCTAAGAATATTTCTGAAATAAATAAACAAACTAGAAAAATGGTGTTTTATTCGAGTAAATTCGATCTCAAGACAAATACACTATTATAGAAATTAAAAATTCGTATTCTGAAAAAGATATACATCAACTGCGTAAGTGACGATTTTTAATTACATTGAAATATTGCATTATATTGTATGTCTATATTTTATAGCTAAAGAAAATCGGTGTCTGTATCATAATAGATATCTTGTCATTCATTCGCATACTCCGGTATTGAGTCAATATCTTCCGAATCGTTAATTGGCTCCATGTATGCATTGAGGCACTGCATTCCTTGACAATGTCCACAAATTTCCGAGCATCTTAAGCCTGCTTTTCTGCATCCACACCTCAAAGAACAATCAGTTTTACAGTTGCAGGAGATAATTTGTTGTATAAATTCTGGTGCTAGCTTAAGAAGTGTTGAAATAGTTTCCAACGATCAATTGACTTTCTTTCATCCCCATTCTTCCGGATTTTTTTTATTGCCAAGAAATAAATGAATTTGGTAGAAGACTCGTAATGAATGTTGTGCAGCTGCCTGCGATGTTGGTGGTAGTAATTCAAGCCATGATTTTTATTTTTGTAGCGAAATTTTAAATTGTTCATATCTGTAAGAATCAACCGAAATATTTCGATATTTTTTCTCACCGTATATCATCAAAAAAAGGGTTTCAGCTGCAGGTGTTACTTCTGATTATATTGAATTTTCGCTATTGAAAGTTTTCACATCATCCAATTTAAATTCTTTTTGCAAGAGCTTGAAAATTTGTAATTTCCCTTCTGAAAAATAATAGATGTATCGCAACCACCGAAGGCATAGGCCAGCAAAATTTTATCTTTTATATGTTGGTCCTATTTTTGGATTTCTGAAGACGAAAAAATGCTCCTAGCGATATTACCTGTGCATGGCTTCATGAGAAATATATCCTTATTTTCTAGTGTCAATGCGGTCAAGGGAACAAGTAGATCAACGTCCTCGCCGACTACAAATGTTCGACCATTATTCGACATTTCAATTGCGGTTTTAACAGTAAGCGGCGTATCCACATTATCTATCGCTTGTTTCACCATAAATTTTGTATTTTGGCGAACTTTTGTCAACAATAAAATCAATCCGATTTTATTTTGATTATTTGATAAAACTTTATTTTGATTCGTGGTAGCCATAATACTTTTATCAAAAATAATCTCTGCACTTTGGCTATGCAGATATCGTCGACGCTGCTCAGCTTTTTTGATACTCGAGTCATTTTCGTACCCATCAAATACGATAATGGAATTTATCCCAATTTTCTTTTCCACATAGTCAACGTACGTAGCACATTTGTCCATATGTTTGATTTGTCTGCCATATTATGTACTCGATACAATAAAAACCCACCATCGATCACATAAATGTCATCGGTGCCCGGAAAATTTTCTTTCAGATCAATGGGATGAAACGTGTCATAAATAGAAGACTTCTTTGTCTTCCTCATTACAGTTGTATCATTGAACATTTAACATCGAAAATGGGTGTGGAGCAAGTTCAATGTAAAAAAAAATAACATTCTTTGGAAAAGTATGAATGGATCAATTGCAAACAACTTTTACTGCAGAATTGACTGTTGCAAGAGATAATACTGTATTAGATCGTTTTAGTGTAATATCCTGCAACAGCTTTCCAATCACTCCTGCTGCACACTTATCGCCAATTTCATTAACTTTATAGCAATTTATCGTCTTGTTACCTACTATCCCCGAACTAAGAGACATTATTCGTTCACTGCGTTATCTCTTCTTCGCCGCTTTAATGTTGCTTGGTGTTGTATACTCTTTCCTACATTTTCTGTAGACAACTACTCTATGAAGCTTTTCGTTGTATGCTGCAATTTCTTAAGGTTTGTATGGCTTTCACACCAACTATTACACCATCATCCGAAATGGCTTTTTCACAAATAAAACACTCACGGTTTTTACTCATTTTGAAAAGTGTTATGCACATATACAGTACCCAACAGAATATTCAAAATGCACAATAATAATTGTTAATTGTCAACTTTTACAAATACTTGCCAAACAAAATATCTCATAACATACAGTTTTCAAATATTTACATTAGTCATAATACATAGATGTATAAAGTGCAACCCCACTGGTTGATCTCTCTCGGGTTGCTTCCCCCGCTGGTTGCTCCCTCTCTGGATGAGCCTGTACTTCATGCCTTTCTCCCTTCCGCCACTTACTTAAAGGTGCGGCAGTATGACCACATACGTATTTCAATAGGCATGGGCCTGTTTCGGATCACGTGATACTTGGGTGGGCGGGGCGTATCGATGTGCCACCCGAGAGGGAGCGAGTCCCAGCATGCATCAACCAGTTAGGTTGCACTGGACTCGCAATGTCAAATCTTAAAAGCAATGCTATTGTAAATCTTCCCAAGGTACTTGCGAGGCCATATCTTTTATGTGTCCGAGAACTTTGAGATGTTCGGAATTTCCCTCCCACCTTGACGGATACCATTGATACAAATGGCGTACACTCTCCAGTGCTTTGTGGCATGATAGTAAATTGTCTGCGACATCGATGACATTTTCACTGTCATCGTTAGCTTCTTCGTCACAATTTTCATCGGTGGAGTCGTCCAAAGGATTCTTCGCCCTCGATATCATTTCATCCAGAGTCTGAATTTACCATCCGTGGTCAAACTTGTCATTGTCAAGCCATATGTCGATCTGTTATAGGGTAAAATTGTCTCTGAAGCTTTATTGACAATTTCCCTCACACCCTCAGTATCATCGATCAAGTGTTTAGTGTTGTTATTGCGAAAGATGTTATTCCACGCAATTTTCAAAGTGTCACTGGTTAAATTTTTCCAGGATGTAGCTAAGATGTCGAAACATTTCACCAGATTCCATAATTTCATGAACTTTTCAATTATATGCTTATTTTACATGTTCAGCAACAGAAGTTCTCCTACAAAACATCGTTTGTATAATCTCTTCGTGCAACAGTTATCTCCTGGTCCATCGGCTGAATTAAAGACGTCACATTTGGAAGGAGGTATTTAACATGACACAAGGGTTCTATCTCGTTCAATTTTTCAGAATTTTTGCACATTTGCATAAATTACCGGAAGATCTGGAGTTTTTTCGAAGCAGCGGGGACATTTCGCCTTCCCAATTACGAAAATTGGAATTCGTAAATTGTGATCCTTGATTGCCTTGCGCCCGAAAGCAGTGATTTCACTCGTCGATGCCAATGTTTTGTCGAGTAGACTTTTTCATTGGAGACCAGTCTCGTCCGCATTGTAGATATTGTCCCATGAATATCCATTTTCTTCTATTAAGTTTCGAATTTCTTCGCAAAATTTGTCACTGGCACTGGTGTCTGCGGAACGTTTTTCCTCCTGCATAGAAAGTTGACGAATGCCATGATGCTTCTGAAATGCCCATAGCCATCCAGCACTTGCAGCTTAAGCGGGCTACTTCTTGCACATTGGAACCCGACACTGGTACACCAAGTTCTCGTTTCTGGACAAACGATGTAAATAAAATTTTCTCGAACTCTGATTCTTCGGTATAAATTTTTTTCCTTTAGAGTTCCTTCCGCATTTTCTAAGTATCTTGCGTGGAAAGAAATTTCATTTCGGTGTTTATACGTGTCCGATGCTGTCTGCCTTCCTACTTCAAAACTCTCAGCCACAGAAGAATGCGTCTCTCCTGCGTCCACTCTTGAAATTACTTTCAATTTATTGTCAATGAACAGTCTCTTCCTTTTTTTCTGTAAATATTCTGTAACCTCGCCCTGAAAAGGACGAGGCAGATTTTTATTTTTACCACGAACTCAAAAGAAACGGGGGGGGGGGTGCGGGTTCCAACCTCGCAACGGCGGAGCTTCTTAGATAAATGACCGGGACTGAGATCACTGGGAATATCGGGGCACTGATAAAACAAAACTACTTACGGGTGATGACGGACGGCTCCTCTCTTCCTCCTGGGTTCCTGGGGTCAGCAAGACGATGAGGGCACCAGACTCGATTCCCTCCAACACGGCGATGAGGGCACCAGACTCGATTCCTTCCAACACGGCGATGAGGGCACCAGACTCGATTCACTTCCAATACGGCGATCACGATTCTTCCCAAAACTTCTTGTGGGCACTCGGCGGGAACTAGCGTACTCTCTCTTTCAGAGCCTCACTGATTACTCTCCCCCTATTTTTCTCCGCGGCGGTGCGCGCTCGAGCGACCCGCGCGAGAGAGGTTCGTCATCGGGCTCCTACGTGGGGACGTACTCGTCGGGGTGATGACGAGCACCGTCCTCGGGGTCTTCATGGTGGGAGGAGACGACACGGAGCGCTGAAAAGTGATTCGTGCGTTCCCGACTCGTCTCGGGCTAGCTGTCGCCGCTGTGAGAGAGAGAGAGCGATAGAGAGAGGTCGGCGGCGGTGGCCGAGGCCCGTTCCTCGGGAACTCTCGAGGCGCACTGCGGCACGACCAGTGGGAGAGGACGAGTGGAGGCCCGCTCCGGTAAAAACCCGTTCCTCCTCCGGGAGGGGCGGAACTTCATGGCGGGGTTACGCCTGGCCTCAAGAGGTGGCGCGGGGTTCGGCCAGCGTGCCGATCTGTGACGGGTTTCGTCACAAACCCCCGGGCCTGACTCCAGTACCCCTTGGGTACTGCATGTCATATGTCGACGTTCGGGTTCTGGAGGGGGGGGGGGTAGCGAGGTTTCTTTAGTATCCGGGTCAAGGGCCAACTGAATCGCAACGGGGCGACCAGCACCTCTCAAGGAGGCTGCTGTTTAGCGGAACTTAGTTCCTTAAATGGATTACAGCTTTATCGCGACGTAGACATATTATTTAAGTGTGTGATTGAACAAAAGGCCACTGAAATCCATTGTGGGCGCGAATTAGCGGCAAATAAAATTGAACTACGTGACTGCGCGATTTCAAGCGGCATCACAAGTCATCTTAACAAATACGCGATTCAGTGCCGGACTAAGTGACAAACGATTGCGCGATTTAGCGTAAACAAGCAGATGCAACTGAATAATTTGCGCGGCTTAGCGCGAATACAATTCAACTAGATCATCCGCGTGACTTAACGCGATTTGGATTAACCTTAATAGTTTTCGCGAATTACGCGGATTCTTACATTACATGTTTCCGGGCGGAGACACCCACATTACGTACGCGCCTATTGTCATACGCAGAACATAGAGTTTATTAGGGGGTACGCACACTATCAGATGAGTTATATAACACAATCTAAAACCGATTCTGTACAAGTAATTCGACGTCCATCTAGTCGCGGAGTGTCTCGACATGTGCATAACCGAAGGTAACAATACTTCGCAAAGGACAACATCATCGCAAGGGACAGCAGTTCACGCACACGACACCGGCATGTCAATGATACCGGGGTGGGGAGGAGGAGGCTCCATTACCCGCTACCGGGCCGGGTACCTCCGGCTGTTGGGGTTAACGACTCCCTTCTTCGCGAGACCTTCTTCCCCCCAGTAGTCGCCGGTAACAGCGATACGCCGGGTGGCCTCCCGGGGGTGACCCGTAACGGTCCCGGACCGGCCTGGGCCAGGGTACGTCCCCCGAGAGCCGCTACCGGAACTAGTGGTACCATGAGGGGGGGGGGGGGTGGTAGGACCAGCAGAGGCGGCGGTAGCGTCACCGCGGACGCCCTCCCGGGGGGCACTGATACTACTGGGATCAGTACCACCCGGTCGGGGGCGATGTTAATTATTACCGGGGCGGCCGGTCGCTGCGGCTGGCTGACCCCATGGTGACGAGAGGGGTCGCGGTGCGCTACCCCGTGGAGTGGACGGGTGCGATTCCCCCTGCGGGTTCGTCGGCGTCTTCGCACACCGGCCCCGCTGTGGTGGTCAGGCGGGTTGGTGGTGTTAAGGGGGTGGGGCGGCTCGGCCATCACGAATTGGAGGGGGGAGAAGGGGCACGGCTGCGACGGGTGGGCCCAAACGTATTCCCGCTCCGGCGGGGGGGCCCACGGTTGCGGATTCGGCACCTCGGGGGGTCCCATCAGGAACTGCCCTCGCCGACCCCTCCGCTCCTCTTTCCAGACCAAGGCGCAGGAGTCCTCGACCGGGACCGACGACTGGGAGTAGAGGCAAGGGGGGGGGGGGGGCGAACGAGGGGATTTCCCCCCGGTGGCCCGATCTGTTGTTGGTCGTTGTTATTTTCGGGCGCCGCTCCGTCTCCTCCTTCCTCCATCTCCTCCGGTAGGGAGGGGTCCGCGCCCGGGGGCGGTGGTTGTCTGGGGGCCTCATAGGGGCGACGTAGGCGCGGTTGCCCCGACGGATCTTCCGGCCCATCTGACGCCGTCCCCAACTGCAGGGGTTTTAGGCCGGCGTGGCACGGGGGAATCGGGTTATCCGCGGTTGGCCGTGCGAATACAACCTGCCCGGCCTCGAACTGCTGCCCGGCAGCACGCAGGCCTCCGCCTGCGTGAGAGGCGGCACCACCGTTGCTGGCCCCGGTGTCGGTGGCTGTATAGCGGTGGCTCCCCCGGGCCGTACGAGGGTGACCTGGCAGGACACCCTTGCCCAACGGGTCCTCTTCCTCCGTTCGGGTGCCACTTTCACCATGATGTCCTTTTGGTTCCTGTAACAAAGGGCATTACCCTACATTGGTTGGGTCTACTTTAGGAGTTGGGACTACTTCATACTCTTTTATCCCAACGATGTAACCTACTAACATATTGAAAACATAATTAATAAGACAATAAAACAGTTTCACATCAATTGACCCAAAAAAAAAACAAAAAAAAAAGGTGGGGGGGGGTCCCTCAACAATAGAGGTACCAGTGTAGCAGCTAGGCTCTTCGGGGCCGTAGACCGGGACGTCTTCCGCACGAGTGCGCCGGCGAAAAGGAGACATGCGGCGTTGACGTCTTGCGTGGACGACCCGGGCGCCTACGGGGTGGGGTCGGTTTGGCCGTCTCCGCTGGTCTTATCGCTCGGCGCACCTCGCTGCGGCGTGGCATGTGGGTACCCTCGTTCGGACCTTGGTTGTCCTGTCGGGGCTGTTTCGGTGGTCGGCCGCGGCGACGCGGCAATGGTTCCACTCCCAACGAGTTCCGACTCCTCATTTTCAATTAGGAGTCCGCAGGGTTTTCGGGTGTCGGAGGTGAAGCGGTTAGTTCGCTTCTCGAACTCTCCTCGGCGTCGGGGGCGCGATAGGGCTTCAAGTCCTTGATATGCGCCCTTGGATTCGGACGACTATTCGGGTCGCTAAGTTCGAAAACGACGGGGGATATTACTCGTACTATTCGATGCGGGCCACTGAATTTAGGCGCAAGTTTAGCGATATTAAAATTTTGAGCTTCCGACGATAGGACCCGTATGCGTCGTAGCACTAAATCGCCCACCTTATATTCTACCTCACGATGGGAGCGATTATAGTACTCGGCTTGGCGCGTCGCGGCGCGCACCAGGTTGCGATGTACCCAGTCGTGAATGAGAGGTAGCCTCCTCATTCGATCACACCAGAACTCAGGATCCTTGGGTAGTGTAAGTGACATCAGAACTGACCGTCATCCAGGGACCTTCCGTGGTTCTTTCGCACCTGAGTCCGGCCGGGTCCTGCTGAGACACTTTTAGCTTCTGACAGGCGGGACAGCGTGCGACGAAGGCAGTGACGTCCTGAAAAACACCGGGCCAATAGAAGTCTTGGATGAGGCGGTGATACGTCTTATCTACCCCTAAGTGGCCGGCTTGCGGGATATCGTGCGCATCGCTGAGGGCCCGGGCACGCGCTTCCGCGGAGGACGAGTTTCCAGGCGTCGAGGTCGGTGAGGGCAGACTCTATTAGCGGGTGGGGCTTATGGAAATATATCCGGTCATCCTCGATCCTCCAATCAGGATATTTCGAGGGAAATTTCCGAATATTTTCCATTTTCTGGGTGTACCACGGGTCCGCGGTATCCCGCAGGGCGCAAAGGGCGGAATCGACATTCTCGTACATCCTCGAGAGGGCATCGAACACCGCGTTGAGCGTGCCTTTTCGATGCTCGATTTTCATATCATAGGTCTGCATGACCTCCCGGTCGAGTCTCGCAAATTCCTGAGCCACTGCAGACTACTATGATCGGTCATCACCCGAAATTGGGTCGATACTTCTTCACGGCCCAGAGGACGGCGAGGCACTCTTTCTCCGTGATGGTATACCTTCGTTCAGCCTTGGTGAGTAGGGTGCATCGAAAAAACAAAAACTGTGAGTTCGGACAAGGGGGATTGCGGAAAAGTTGTGGTACCTCAATATGAAAACGTGTGCGAAAGATGAATTCGATCGGATATTTTTTGCTATCCCCAAACCGAACCTTGATATTCTGAGATTTTACGTAAAATTGACATATGCAAAGATGCGTGCAGAGTTGTCTCACTGAGTGTAAATTTTGATAAATTAGCATGTTTTAGTCACAAAAATGGAGATTAATGTTATTTTGAAACGTTCTATAGAATTTCGACCTTACTGAGGGATCCTTTACGATCTCCAAAAATGTCTACAAACTACGATTTTTCAGTAAAATTATACACTTTCGTACGCAGTTCATCGTTCGCTTCATTGCAATTATATGGAGACGTTGGGTGTTAAGTGCATTGCGAACGAAAAAGGACTAGATATTGCAAATGAAAACTGTCCATTTTTAAAAGTAAAAATCTCAAATTCTTGGATAAATAAACATTTCCGACATATACTTCCTCTCAGACTTTCAATCCCAATAAACACTGGAAACATTTTATGCAATAAAAAAAGTAGTACCCAAGTTGCCGCTAGGCGGTGACGTTTCCCGATAGTAAAATGAGATTTCTGATAATCATATGCAAGCAAGCTGAATGCAATTTTACTTGGTCTTTTGTACCTATGACTTGTTGTCTTGCTTGCGGCTTATGTTTTATAGTAAGATTATTCTACAGAATATATATTGTCTGCCAGATATAAAGCTTATTATATATACCGTTTGTTAGTTTTAAAACAATCGAACATATTTCGCTTTGATAAACCAAATATGGCATTGAATACTCGAAGTTCAATTTGCTGTCCGCTATTTGGAAATCTTCGAAGTTTACCTGACAGTCAACTTCCAACCTACGCGGATGTAATGCGAAGTTGTTCTCAGGAAAGACTTCTGCTACGAATGGAAGGAAAACCGAAAGCGCCGTTTTCAGAAATTGCACATACTGTTGCCTCAGTCGTTACGGAATTGTATGCCAAAGCTTCAATACCAACTATCTCGCACAAAAGTGTGTTTTTGTACCAAGAAGATGTTAATTTGTTCGAATTTACACCCAGTGAGACAATCCTATGCACTTCGTTGCGTACGCGAATTTTATTTAAAATTGCTAAGCTTCAAGGCTCCGTTGGGGATAGCAAAAAATATCCGATCGAATTCATCTTTCGCACACGTTTTCATATTGAGGATCCACAACTTTTCCGCAATCCCCCTTGTCCGAACACACAATTTTTATTTTTTCGATACACCCTATTGGTGAGCACGCGGCTAGCAAAACTAATCGGGTGCTCATTACCGGCTATCTCTTGGGTGATTACCGCCCCGATAGCAAAGTCGCTCGCATCCGTCTGAATCGTGAAGGGGACGTCAAAATTTGGGCGTGCCAACACGGGGGTACGGGTGAGGGAGTCGCGGAGGGCCTCGAAAGCAAATTGCTGCTCCGGACCCCAGATCCAGGGAGTATTCTTTGTTAACAATTTGGTCAAATGAACTCGATCACGCGAAAAATCTGGGAGAAAGCGCGAGTACCACCCCACCACCCCTGAAAAGCGCCTTAGCTGTTTGAGGTTGGTGGGGGGCGGAAATTCGAGAACGGGAGCGACCTTGTCCGGATCCGTCTTCAAACCATCTCTATTTAATACAAAAGCGAGGTATTTTACCTCGTCCCGGAAGAATTCACTCTTTTCCAGGTTTAGTTCCAATCCGGCGTTGCGCAGACTAGTCAAGACAAGTCTCAAGTAGCGAAAGTGGTCCTCCTCATCGTCCGTGGCGATGATGATGTCATCCAAGTACGCGAAGACGTGGGGTTCCCACGCTGGGTCGATGAGGCGGTCCACTAATCGCTGAAATGTCTCTGGCGCGTTGGTGAGCCCGAAAGGCATCCGTTTAAATTGGAATAAACCGCGACGGGGGACAGCGAAAGCGGTAACAGGCCGACTGTTAGGCGCTACGGGCACCTGAAAGTAGGCCTGGCTGAGATCGAGTGTGGTAATGCATTGGGCCCTACTCAACCCGGACAGAATCCTATCCATCGAGGGGAGCGGGTATGCATCCTTCTTTGTAATTTTTTTTTACGTCTCGGAAGTCGACGCAGAACCTAAAAGTCCCATTCGACTTCCGGACAATAACGGGGTTACTCATCCAGGGGCTCGCGGACATCCAGGAAGCGAGGTACTCTTGATAGCCGCGGGTTGGTAGGGGTGGCCACTTGTGGTTGGCGCTGCTGGTATGACGGTACCGAGCGGGTGGGGTTACGACCTCTGTTCCGCTCTACGCGGGCGACCGGCGCAGCCACCTCTTCCTTGTAGGGGGCTGGCAGCAGAGGGGGTGGGGTTACGACGCTGACTTTGGCCGGCTTCACCGTGGGCGTCGCGAGGGCCAGCTTTTCTTTGCCTCGCCTCATCTTTGGCGTATAGGCGAAGGCGGGGAAGGCGGACTGATTAGCCGCTGGAGGGGGGCGGTAGACCCTCTCTTGATTTGCGGCCCCCTCCACCTGTCGACCGATTCGCAGTAAGTCCGAAAAATCGAGAACGGCGTCTCGCTCGATTTTTCTTGCTAGACCCGGACTCAAGTTTTGAACCGCAATGTCCAGCTGCTCTTCTTGAGAAGGGGGGAAAGCGGATACGCTCTTCAGGTCCCTGTGTGCGTAAGGTGATCTCCCTCTTGATACTGGCTTCTAGATGGCGTTGACCGAACGCGTTGCGAAAGTAACGTACAAAGCCGGGATACGTATGCCAGCTTGACTTCTCAACCCGGTACCAGTTGAGGGCTGATCCCTTGAACGCTTCAGGTAGGGCGCGTAGGAGGTCCTCTTCCGTCAGATCCCGACTCGTGACGTATTCCCCCAGTTTGACGAGGAACTCCTCCGCGTCCTCCCCTTCCTCGCCGGAATAACGGGGTCCGTGTGTCCTCCAATGTTCAATGGCAGTCTTCAGCCATCGGACACCGGACACCGAAAGGCTGGGTTTAAATGACCCTCCAGCGGTGGACGCGTTACCGTCAGGGCTATGCGAGGTTTGGGGTTGACCGAGCCGCGTACTGTTGTAGGGGGGTTGAAGCGGGGACATACCTTACGTCAGGTCCGCTGGAAAGTGGACATGGGACGTGTGCGCGTTCGGACGACGAGGGGGGTCCACCGGGCGCAGGTAGAAATCGTCCCGATTTTGGGTGTCGATCTCCCCTGACTATTGGTGATGGGGTGTTTCCCGTACTCCGTGGTTGACGGCGTCACGCCGAAATGATTCGGGAGCCGAAAGTGTAGGGTGCTTACCCCTCGTTAGCGCGCTCGGCGGATTGTGGCAGATGCTGGCCGGTACCTCCCGTCGAGGCACATTTTCTGGTCGTGCGTCACGAGGGGGGGGGGGGGGTTATTGACCCCTCATTGGACCGATCGACCTGGTAGGTGGTCGCATCTGCCACTGAGAATCGGAAGCTCTCCTCCCCAAACGCGATCGGGTCCCGATAATGGGCGTGCGATTGATCGGACGGAAGACCGTAGTTATGCAACTCCGCGGTTCCGAACCGAGTTGACCGCTGGGGTTCGATGGGATCAAGATGTGTAGTCTGCCGGGAGCCACTTAACATGTTTCCATAAACGGGGCAACCGCTTCGGACAACGTATATGGGGGGTGGTCGCCTCGTCCATCTGCTTGTCGGTCCCACTCGACCGGGGTGTCCGGGAACCACTGTAAGATCGTATATCTTACGAGCCGATCCCGGACCACCTCTATCGGTCCGGATATCAATAGTTCGGCTCTGTCGCACTGGCCGATAAGGTCGCGTAAATCGACTACCCGGTCGATTTCTGCCCGAATTGCCGAAATTTGCTCCGGACTGGCTACTCGTCGCTCCGCCGCACGAGAGGGCGCGACGTGTGTAGCGGTTGCCGTATACGACACGGGCGCGGTCGTGATGGGGAAATATTCGGTTGCGGTGGTTGGCGTTACCACCGTTAACGTGGGTATTCCCATTACGGGAGATGTAACGGGGGTATATTCGAAAGAATCCATTTTACCGAAATTAACACAACCAATACGAATGCAATTAGGAAAACCACGAAAGGGTAGGGGTAGATATCAGAATCTAATCGCTAAGTCCTACCGGAAATACTCAAATAATGAAGAGAGAGACTCTAAAAGATCGGGCGCTGCTCAAGGACGCGATGCAACTCGAGGTTCTACGTCGAGCTACCAAGGTCGTTGCTTGAGCGACCTGCTGTCTGGCGTAATGCAAAACTAAAAAAAAAAAACAAATTTCCCGGAATTGCTTCGAACTAGATATCCGCAGTGTCCGACGCAAAGGCGGCGCGCTATCACGTTAATACCAAAAAAAATTCTGGTGTCCGCAAATCAAAATCTAATGTTCCTTGTATAAACTCATTCCTTAAATAAACACAAAATCAAACAGGGGAAATTCGGTGAAAAGTGAAAACAGGGGAAAAGTGAAATCGGAAACAAGGGAAATTAAAAAAAAAATTAAATTCGAAAATAAAGGAAATCCAAAACAAGGGAATTTCAAAAATAAGGGGAAATTCAAAAATAAAGGGAAAATAAAGAAATAAATGAAATTCGAAAATAGAGGAAATCAAAAACAAGGGAATTTCAAAAATAAAGGGAAAATAAAGAAATAAATGAAATTCGAAAGTAAAGGAAATCAAAAACAAGGGAAATTCAAAATTAAGGGAAATTTCAAAATTAAGGGAAATTTTAAAATTAAGGGAATTTCAAAATTAAGGGGAATTTCAAAATTAAGTGAAATGCAAAAATAAGGCCAATTCAAAAATAATGGAAATTAATAAATAAGGGAAATTCAAAACTAACGGAAATTCAAAAGTACAACTTTAAATTCCGGGTAGCGGGTCTGGGTTATCCGTTATTTTCGGTAACGAACTGACGGGTGTACTTTTGCTAACAAAAAAAAAAGGTTTTCTTCTTTTGAGTATATCATACAGGGGCGCGACTCGCGACGGGGAATTGGAATTTTTATTTCCTCATTAAACAAAATACATTCAAGACGCTACACTGGTACCTGTTAGGGCAATACTTAAGAAAGATAGCATGTTATACTTTTTTTTATAATTGAATAATAATTAACATATATCATGAGTACATATATTGCACATATATTTATATACTCACACATGTATATCTATATTGGCATAATACAATTTAAAAAAACTCTTTGGTAACTCAAAAGCTTCGTTTTCTGGTTGGTGGGGGCGGGGGAGGGAATCCTATACCTTGAAATCGCAAAAGCAGTTATCTACCTTCAATTAAATTTCAAAAAAAAAGAAGAAAATATAAAATTTTGTTTTTTTTCTGTATTATTATTTTCAACGTGTTCCAAAATCCGAAGTGGAAAACAGATTCAAAAATAGCAAGTGAATTTTAATTCTTAAGACCCACGTGTTCGAAACAAATCCATAATTTTATCTGAATTTAAAATAAAGAAATTTTAAAGTTTAATTATTGGAAATTGAATCTGGGAGATTAAACTGTAAGTCAAAGAAAGGTTTCAAGGACCAAAAATGTTTAAATTATGGAAAAGGTTCAAAATTCGTTTTTAATTTGTATTTGAAAATTTCTTATTAAGTTTTAAAAACAGCGAAACATTATTCTCAACCAAAAAAAACATGTGAAAATATCAATAAATTTTATCGAATAATAGGGAAAAATAATATTTTCCAATAATTTTTCTAACTTCTTAAAATTAACTCCTTAAAATTACGATTAATATTAATTACACATCATTAATTACACATTATTCGATTTCGTGTAATTCCGAATTTAACATCAATTAGGGTAACCGAAATTTTTTTTTTAAAATAGTAATTCGCGATTAAATCCAAGTCCGGTGACTTCTTTCAACTTAAATTTTGTTCTAACGGGTTCTCGGGACGGCAGGGCGGGTGTTTGTCAACACCTCGATTTTACCGGGCCAACTTATTTCCCGGCAACTGGTTTTCGTATTTAAAAATAAATACGAAAACAAGTACTCGAGCGTTGCAATTTAAATTTTCGTTGTACCCGTTGCAACGATTTTTTTTCTTTACGGCAATTATTATTTTCCTCTTTTTTTTTCACATTTCCGGGGGACGCGACACTAAAATGGATCTCGAAAACTGACTCCGCTTCACATTCCCGGCGAGTTCCGCCGAACTCGTAACGACACTTCCTTTTTAACTTTTTATCAAAATGGGAAAGTCTAAATAGATTTCCCCACCAGGGATGCCATTTGTAACCTCGCCCTGAAAAGGACGAGGCAGATTTTTATTTTTACCACGAACTCAAAAAGAAACGGGGGGCGGTGGCGCGGATTCCAACCTCGCGACGGCGGAATTTCTTAGATAAGTGACCGGAACTGAGATCACTGGGAATATCGGGGCACTGATAAAACAAAACTACTTACGGGTGATGACGGACGGCTCCTCTCTTTCTCCTGGGTTCCTGGTGTCAGCAAGGCCCTGAGGGCACCAGACTCGATTCCTTCCAACACGGCGATGAGGGCACCAGACTCGTTTCACTTCCAATACGGCGATCACGATTCTTCCCAAAACTTCTTGTGGGCACTCGGCGCGAACTAGCGTACTCTCTCTTTCAGAGCCTCACTGATACTCTCATCCTATTTTTTTCCGCGGCGGTGCGCCGTCGAACCGGCGCGTGCGCGCTCGAGCGACCCGCGCGAGAGAGGGGTTCGTCATCGGGCTCCTACGTGGGGACGTACTCGTCGGGGTGATGACGAGCACCGGCCTCGGGGTCTTCATGGTGGGAGGAGACGACACAGAGCGCTGAAAAGTGCTTCGTGCGTCCCCGACTCGTCTCGGGCTAGCTGTCGCCGCTGTGAGAGAGAGAGCGATAGAGAGAAGTCGGCGGCGGTGGCCGAGGCCCGTTCCTCGGGAACTCTCGAGGCGCACTGCGGCACGACCAGTGGGGAAGGACGAGTGGAGACGCGCTCCGGTAGAAACCCGTTCCTCCTCCGCGAGGGGCGGAACTTCATGACGGAGTTACGCCTGGCCTCAAGAAATGGCGCGGGGTTCGGCCAGCGTGCCGATCTGTGACGGGTTTCGTCATAATTCAAATAAATGTTAAGAAAAACTGTCATATTGCGCACTAAAATTCTATCATAATTAAATCATTTATTTATAATAAATTTTCATTGTAATATTTTAGTTTTAAAATACGTCATAACCATACATTGATGATAATAGAGGACAAATTAATTACATTACCACTTTTTTCCCTAATTTGCAAAAAGCCGAGCCAAGCTTGTTATTTTGTTTCAACATGATAATTTCAACCAATCGGTCTCAAAGAAAATTCTCCAAGTTCGTATGAGCAAGACGTTGACAGCAAATAGTTATAAATTAATGTCATGAATTACATTTTTAGTCGAAGTATAGAATGAAACAGCTACGTAAACTTGGCAAGACCATAATCGAAAATCGAAAATTTAATTAATGGATAACGTGGAGCTCAATTAGTGCTAATTTAATGCTCTAATCCTAGATTGGTCTTGCTAGCCTTACTGCAAGCTAGCAGCGCCGTTCTGGAATACCCGTAACGAAAGCTTCTATCAAAAGTTGGTCTACGGCATAAATTGGAGCTTATGTAATGCTCAAGGTATCCGACAGATTCATAGCCCTAGGGCCATTATTTAAGGGCGAGCCCTAAAGGACAAATTTCAAAATTTTTTTTTAAATTTAAATGTAGCGTATAATTTGGAGCTCAATTAATGCTACATTTATGCACCAACGCCGAATTTAATGGCCTTTTATTTTTTTAAAAAACAACATGGCGCTGCCAGCATTACCGCAAGCTAGCAGCGCCGTTCTAGAAAACCCTTAAAGAAAGCTTCTATCAAAATTTGGCCTAGGGCATAAATTGGAGCATATTTAATGCTCCAGGTATCCGATAGTTTCATAGCCCTGGGTCCATTATTTAAGGGCGGGCCCTTAACCCTTTAACGCTCAAATGACCAAAGTTTTGACGTCAACTTCAAGCCCGTGCCTTTTAATTATAACCCGCGGGGAAAAAATATTGGGATACATATTCTGGTGTGAAAAAGTCTCATCTTTCGAATGGCATAGCTAAATTTATTAATAAATAACAGAAAATTGTTTCTTTTTAACAATAAACAAATAAAAACGCTGATTTTCGATTTGTTTTTTTTTTTTAAAGGAATTTGTTTAACAACGTTGTTAGTACTTAAGAACATTCTAACCCATCAGGAAGCGGGACCCGAATGTTGTACTTCCAAAATATATTTTTAGATACTTTGATTTTTATTATTAAACGATTCAAAATGGCGTCGGAATGCCCGCAATTATTGAAAAATCACAGTAATGTGCACTTTTGAAGTCTAATCTAAGTTTTAGAGGGAAAAATCACTTTTGTCAGCTTTGTGGCAACAGATTGGATGCACTTTTTTTTTTTTATTCATTTAATTAACGGGCGGAATCGCCCTTTTTTACTTAATTGTTTTTGCGAATTATGAGTCGTAAGATTTTGCGAGAGCTGCAAATCGACTTAGAAAGATGGCGCCATACTTCACATTTGTGTATGAAATGTAGGACTGCAGAAACCTACACCAAGTACAGCAGCGGTCTTGAGTCGATTTCCGCCAGATAAACAATACTTTCGAAACGTAAACACAAACAACGTGGCTCGTCTTCCCAACAGCGAGCTGCTGCTTGGAAACGAAATCGAAAATTTGTTTACCAGACGGGGATCGAACTCACGACCTACGACTTCGTAGTCCAGTGCGTTAACCGCCTGAGCCACGAAGCCGATACTTTAGTAAAATTATCTCATACAATTGATTTTCAAGATCGCGACCGTGATGAGTGAGCTAAAATAATGTAATTACACAGCTTTGTTGCCACTGTACAATGTTCAAACCTCTTTATTCAATAATTATATGAACTTTCAAGATCATTAGATCTGAATTCATTAAAAACTTATCAAAATTCAAAATGGCGGATCCAATAAGGCGGACCGCAAACTCAAAAATAGCGATTCAGGAAATTCAAAAATACTACAAACAAAAATTCTAAAAGCGCGATAGCAAAATTTGGAGGTGAATTTTCGATTTTGATAATTTTTTACTCGTAAAAAAGTATTTTGATTCCATATTTCACGTAGAATTAAGTAGTATTTTTTATTTTTCCTGAATCACTATTTTTTTAGTTTGTGGTCCGCCATATTGGAACCGCCATTTTGAATTTTGATAAGCTAATAATGAATTTAGATCTAATGATCCTATACAGTAGCTATAAAGCTGTGTAAATACATTACTTTAGCTGACTCATCACAGCCGCCATCTTGAAAATCAATTCTATAAGCTAATTTTGCTAATGTGCATCCGATTTATTGCCACGAAACTGTAAAAAGTTATTTTTCCGGCTAAAACTTAGATTAGAATTCAAAAGTGCACATTACTGTGATTTTTCAATAATTGCGGGCATTCCGACGCCATTTTGAATCGTTTAATAATAAAAATCAAAGTATCTAAAAATATATTTTGGAAGTACAACATTCGGGTCCCGCTTCCTGATGGGTTAGAATGTTCTTAAGTACTAACAACGTTGTTAAAAAAATTCCTTCAAAAAAAAAAAAAAAAATTTGTTGTTAAACAAATCGAAAATCAGCGTTTTTATTTGTTTATTGTTAAAAAGAAACAATTTGCAGTCATTTATTGACAAATTTGGCTATGCCATTAGGAAGATGAGACTTTTTTACACAAGAATATGTATCCCAATATTTTTTCCATACGGGTTATAATTGAAAGGCAGGGGCTTGAAGTTGACGTCAAAATTTTGGCCATTTGAGCGTTAAATGGTTAAACAATATTTTTGAACAATTTTTGTATCAAATTAATATATAACTATTTTTTAAATGTTTCTTTATAATTTAGTATTTTTTCTGTCTCCTCTTTGCCTGCTGTATTAGGTTGGAACCATTCTCTGCAACAAGAATAAATTTTACATGCAATACTGACACCGCCAATGTGCCCCACTCAAATCCCGCCAACCTGCCCCATCCCGAGTTTATAAGTTAAAACGTAATTTTCGTAATGATATATACAAATATTACAATACTTCTCACGGTGGTTTTGTGCAATGAAAGTAGAGGAAGCTAAATGTATAAATACTTACTTTGATATCGATCGCAACACAGAGAAAAATGCTTATCTAATCGAAAATAAATAGTTACAATTCGTAAGCCAAATCAATCAATCCGAACTATAACCAAATTTAGTTCGATAAACAAGGCGTTACTATGGAAACGCGATGAAGCTGGACACATTGAATATACTATACGATGCATAGAATTTTCTAATGTGCAGAATTCGAGAAAAGTGCAAACCGCTAATGTGCCCCAACCGCCAATTAACCCCAGTCTCCCCTACATACTCGCATCTCGAGTTTCAGCCATTCCATGCTCTCTCGCGGCCAATGGGGAGAACTATATGGGCTGGAACTGGCCAATCAGGAACGCTCTACCTTTAACATGGTATGCCCTATGTTCGGAGCGTACGCATGCACCCTGTATGTTTTGTATATGTTATTTGTAAATATTTTAATTGATTTCTTTGCGTGTTAACCTCTTGTGTTTGTGAATTATGCAACAGTAACCTCTTGAAAATGAACACGTGTTTGTTCGAAACGTCGAGGAAAACCTTCATAAAATCAAATTGTAGGACAAAGCCGACCTGCATATTTATATTTTTTATTGTATTCCGCGCCTCTTCTTCAAGATAAAATGTAGTACTCCTCAATTTTGTGCCGAAGTCCCACAAGTTTAAAGATAATTTGAGAGAATTTCGTCCTTCCCTTTCTGTTCCATTGTTTCAGACGTCATTCTTTTTTCTTGTGCCGAGATAACCACATTGAATTCTTTTAAAAGTAAAGTAATTCATAAATTAAAAAATAAAAATGAGGAAAAAGAGACACAGATCACGTTTCGAAGATGAATCAGAAGAATATAGACTAAGCAGAAAAATGAACAAGTTAATGAAACAATTTAAAGAATTCGAAAATCGATCACGGAAGAGAGACTCAAGTAAGGATTTTGATTATAGAAATAAATGTAATATGTGAAAGGTTCAATAGATACATGAATTCATTTCTATTACAACATTTCTATAATTTTTATGAATACAAAATTTAAAAATTAAAAGTATTAAGGGTTTTTAAACTATCGGTTTTTTACTGTCGATATTATGACAATTCGGTTTTTCTACTGTCGAATTTTTGACGTGTTGGCTTTTTGCCTGCCGGCTTTTTTATATGTCGGCTTTTTGCCTGTCGGCTTTTAGAACGTCAGCTTTATGATTTGTCGTTTTTTTTACCCACACCGGCGCAAATTATAATATTCAGTAAATGCAATTCAATAGTTTAATTGTCACGATGCACGGTTTCTCAATTACCTTATGCGCTCCATTCCGTACGGTCTCTCCATTGCCTAATTCGCCCCACTCCGCACGGTCTCACGATTGCCTAATTTGCCCCACTCCGCACATTACCGTGGCCTTTTCATTTACTCTCACTTATCAGCATATATCTAAATGGTGTGTCTTTCAAATTCAACCTATACAACGTAAGGAAAATTTCATACTGAAAAATCAACCAATTTTCACGCCAAATTAACTGATTTTTTTCTCCACTACTTCAATAAAACCATCCGAAACCGCTTCGTATCGTCAACATAAACAACGATACACATTTTCGCGAATCTACAAGGATCTTATTGTGATATTTCAGATTTTCGTATCAGGTACAAAAAGTACCTCCGCACCTCAAATGTGCGCGACTCTCATGATGGCTATTAAAGATTCGATGTTACTTTAAGTTGTCAACCGTAAAAATTCAAACATCGATGGTTACGCTAAAACAGCGTCTCCCATAAATCTTCCATGTTTTTCGGATAATAAACATTCTGGCACGAATTTCGCGATCTTTTCGTTTAAAAAATGTCAATTAATGCCAGCTTCGACAGCGTGGTTTGGATGTATTGTGTAAAGACCAATTTAGAAGGTCAGGTTGCGGAGTTGGTGTGGAATTACAATGTCGAGAACTTTTCGACCGCACTTGGACGAGTATTTCAGTACAAATGCAGCAGCATCTGAATCCTCAAAAAAGATACTACGCATCCTTCATGCTACTAGCAACTTCTGCAAAGATATGCATCCTTCGCATTTTCCAAATCTCTAAACATTTGGTCCAAGAAATCGAGCGCGGAGGGAAGTCATCTCTTGGTACATCAAATGAGCAGGACATCTTTGCTCTATTGCAGGAGTTTTTAAATGGTAACATCCCAATCATCACCGACTCATAGCCAGATATTTGTCAACCGGAATTATGGCATCTCATTCTGCAACAACGCCGCGATCGTGTACGCCTCAAACGAGGGGTTAAAATCCGATGTTCAGTTGTATCGTCGTTTTTTGTATCATTTATTTTAAATCGAAACACAAAAAAAGAAAGCTACTTTTGAATTAAGTACGATATCGAACATAATACCAAACACAATAAAGAAAACACATTTATTCACTTTAAACGATGATTATTTCCAATTTCAAAACAATTACATAAAAATCAAAATCTAATTTGGACGTCCATTAACATTTAAGGAGAGAAAGAGATTCGCAAAATAACTTAGCTGGAATTGAGTGCGTTGATATGTTGCGAAATTACTCGAAGCGTCGTCCATCTTATATTAATTTTCCGCCATCTTGACAAATTCGGCGTCCTGGGCAAATTTCATTTATTGGCGAGATTGATCGCTCTTTTTAACATCTCCACTAAATGTAGATCTTCTCATCGATGTGGATTGTCTTGGAACAATATTTTACTCGACGACAAGCATCTCAATTCGGATCCTCGGAAACGTTATTCGAAGATAAAGGCAGTGCGTCTTCCAACCATTGCGTGTGTAGCTTGATTCTTTACCGTGACACCAGAAAGAAAGGCGATCGGTGAATCTCAGCGTCCACGAACAATATTTATTTAGTTTTAACTATTTCCCGAGACCGATTTTAGGTGACGACCGAAAACTGGCGAAAAGACGAATGCCATCCGGTAACGTCTGTTCCCGTCGAGACAATCGAGAGAAGTGCTTGGCGCACGGTGAGGCTTGATGAACTGCGGACTTCCAATTCTAACGCCATCTGTTGGCATGATCGTGCATTAGCATTAACATATATTATTTATTATCAACAACTCTTCACGTTATTACCGACCCCGTCGATAAATCATGTGTCCACTTGATCCTACCTAACTCTCTTTCTCTTTTCCTACACTCTCTTTCTCTCTTTTCATAAATACGTAACAATTACAGATTGTAGGTTACACAGTATATTTCCACCTGTGATGCAGAGGCTATTTTTTGTTACACCTATCTACTAAAAGACCCCTACGGGTAACAGATAGCGAGAAGTGGTCGGAAACAACATGTTCATGCCGTAAAAATCGCATAGGCATGCGGAGTTGCGTTTTCACCTATGAACGGTTCTTTCGGACGGAACTTTCCGTCCGCTATACTGTCTCGGAAAAGTAGCTGTTTCGCGAAGGTGTAACCCAAAAATATTTATCAAAAGGGTGCTAAATATCTGCTCAAAATATATAGGCTTGAGTAATTACATGAAAAGTCAATTACCAATGCAGGCAACAGGTTAAAGCTTACTAAACGTCTTCAAGAAACAACCATCTTATCGTATCCGATATGTAGGAAGTATATATGGTAATAATAGAATAGCAATAAACACCAAATCTCATGATTTCTTCTTAAACTATTAAAATCACATTCTTAAGGAGTAATCCAAAGAGAATTTAGCTTGGTACTAAATAATATGCAAGGAAGTTCAAAAGAGTAGAACCTTTCACGATCCTACTCCATAAATTATTATTTTCCCATATTGTAACTTATTAATATAGATGTAAATATCGATTTAGGAAGGGGTATTCTAGGAAATAATTTGTTAAGTTTCGTCGGGCTTCCCAACTACGACGAAACATGCGACTTAACCCTTGAAGTCCCAAATGTGCACAATTAGCACATGGATTTCAGCATCGTTTTATGTATAAAATTAAAATTTTGTAAAAATGGAAACATCTGTATACGACTAGTTTCGAGGTTGCTCTTTCGATTAGCGCTACTGAAATTTTCGCAAAATGGCGTTTAACACATTTTTTTTAACAAAAATACTGAAAAAAAAGGATTTTTTAACTACATTTTTTTCTGTAAATGCATTTTTAACTATAATACCGGTTTCAGATCACCTTGTAACCTGTAAGAAACATGTTCCCGATTTTTTTACTTCAAAATTATACATTCACATATTTTTATTTATTTCGTCTTTTGTTTCAAAATGGCGTCTGAACGTTGAAAATTTTTGAAATTGAAGAAAATGCTATTATTTCAGATCTGTTATGTTTTCTTGGTAATAAAACAGTAAAAATAATTTATTACAAGTTTTGTATGACCTATTTTGATTTTCGGAAGCAGTAATATCCCATAAATCCAATTTCAAGATGGCAACTGCTTAAATACGTGTATTTCGAGTTCTGTTACAACCAAAATTGGTGTGAAATTAGCTAATTTCACATTTCTGGAATAGAAAAAATAATATTTCTCACTGGTACTTACTCACTGTTAGTGAGTCTCGAGGCGCCTTATGCCATGAAAAATCCCGACGGCATAAGGTCCGGGATCGTCACATGCAAACTTCCTAGACTACACGAATGATCCCGTCGTAGGCAGTTGGCTTGCACCGACGACTGTGATTATCAGGAATTCGCGTGTTGCTTGTCTACCCTGGTAGGCATACTTTCGTAGTGCGCATGCTTGTGAGCGTCTCTCATCGGAGCGCGCGGAAACCTAGTGGTAGCGCGACGCACCAACGCGGGGATTCCCCACTCGGGCATCATACGGCTTATACGATAACGAAGACCGACTGCAACGTCTCTCTCGTTGCAAAATAATGGGTAAATTTTTTATTGAGTATAATATAACGATAAACTACAGACGTTTACTCACAATTTTTACTTTTGAATTGTTCTCAAAACACAAACCCGAAAAGGTTACGTTTAAAAAAAAAGATCTGTAATTGTTAATTGCGCATAATTTAAGAATTTTCAATTAAAAAAGATATTTGGCACGATCTTTTTTGTTATTAAGAACTGCTGATAAGAAAAATTGGACCCATTTCTGAGGAATAACGGATTAGTTTCGCGTGGAATTGGCTATTTATTTTGTAATCGTGTTGTAGCAGTTTGCTTTATATTTCTCAGTTTTTACCGTTTTTGTTTTATATATAAATTTGACTATGTATATATTTGCAGTCAATTGAAGTTACAATTTCTTTCCAGTTATATACCATGTATATCAATGTATTGGAATATATGATATTATATTCTTTTCTTTTATAAATTACTGCGATGAAAACATAAATAAAACTACATGTATGTAAATAGTTTATACCTTTTTTTCGAGATGGAAAAAGAGGGAAAATCCAAGAATGAATATAATCGTTGTTGATTTAGTCATTGTATATCTGTAAAAGAATAAGCAATTTACAATTTGCGCATCAGTCACATAAATGAAACTTTACATAAATTTAATTTTAATTTTCTGTGAAGTTTTTAATACGTTGTGCTACAACCTATAATAAAAACTCCCCAATCTTGCTGTTTGTATATAATCGTGGTTATTATTCTTATTGTTATTGCTATCTTTAACTTTTGCGCTATGGGTATGGTTACATTCTTTATTATCAGTAGCATTATCTAATAATGAATATTCTGGGATCCGATAATTGTGCATCTACGCTAAAACGGAGCTACGTTATAGGTCCTTGGTCCTTGATCAACGAAGCAGATCGAAAGAAAACATTTCGCAGTTTTCACCTGGGTCATCCGGACCAGAGATTAATACCCATTGCTTACGTTCTCACAAACGCCTCCAACAATAAGTATCTCAAACTAAACCGGACGACTAAATGTTTGCAAACATGATCATTTTTCATATTTACATATAAGGCATGGGCTTCATCAATGTATCCATGTTGACAAATTAATTTAATAATATATTAGATAAAAATACATCAACACTATTAAACAATCATAATAGAGTAAATTAATATTAGTTTTTTAAGTTTATACACGATGAACGTACATACAAGTAGGGCTTCAATACCAGTATATTAATTTAAAAAACGCCAATTTTCAGGATCGTTGAATACGCATGTGATGTTAGTTTGTAAACATTAAAATTGGCGGATCGAACATGGCGGACTAAAAATTAAATATTCTCGCAAAGGAAAGCGACCCAAATAAGTTTCTAGTAGTGAGTCGATTGATAACAGTTGTTTATCAAAACAATTAATATTATGAGTATTTAAAAAAAGATTTCAATCAATAGTAAATAGTACTGGGAAGAGGAACTTGAAAGAGTCCACTGACTTGAGTTACAACGTAGACCGGTAGCGGAACGACCAACTATATATATATAATAGGGTGATTAAAAAAAAACACATATTTTTTTTTTTAAGTCTCACCCGCTAAATATCTTTCAAATGATGAAAAACTCCTACCATAATTTTTTCAGAATTTTAAAAGAATATATAGAGGTCGCACTACTCCATTTTCTGCCAAAACTCATAATATTGCGAATTTTATTTTATTTAAGTGTGAACATTAAACTATTTTTTTGCAAACAACTGATAACTTCATCACTATTATGCACAACAAACGTGAGATTTTTTTTGTCCGATAAAAAAAGTTTACAAACAAGATTAATCAATATATATCATATGAAATCCAACGGAAAGACAGATCATTTACGGATTTGTCCGCATAACGGTTCTATGACAAAATTCAATAACGCGTATAAATCATTTTTTCGGTTGCTGAATACGAATCTGAAGTCAAGTTAAAAAAATTCAAAATGGCGGATCCAACATGGCGGACGAATTTGGCAACTGTTTTCCGATTTTGATGAAAATCTGTACTCGGCCTCTATTTTGGTCACTTAATACAAATATAAAGTCACACTTTTAAAATACAAAATGGAGGACCCAACATGGCGGACGAAAGTGGTAAACGTCGTCCAATTTCCATGAAACTCTGTATTTTGTTTTTATTTTGGTTGCTGAATACGAATCTGAAGTAAAATTAACAAAATTCAAAATGGCGGATCCAAGATGGTGGACGAATTTGTCAAACGTGATCCGATTTTGATGAAACTCTGTATTTCGGTTTCATTTCGGTCGCTGAATACAAATATAAAGTCACACTTTCAAAATTCAAAATGGCGGACCCAACATGGCGGACGAAAGTGGTAAATGTCGTCTAATTTCTATGAAACTATGTATTTTGTTTTTATTTTGGTTGCTGAATACGAGTCTGAATTAAAATTAACAAAATTCAAAATGGCGGATCCAACATGGCGCAAGAATTTAGCAAATGTTATCCGATTTTGATAAAACTCTGTACTCGGGTTCTATTGTGGTCACTTAACCCTTTGCGTTATGACGGGACTCTGAGAGTCCCACCTTCTATTCGTTGGTTATTTACGCCTTAAAAATCAGTTTCTCGTATTTCTGAGGTCACAACTGGTTTTTTACATAGCTAAGGCATTTATTTAGCAAATGAAACCTATTATACGTCTTATCTTACTGTAGTTAATTAATTATAATCAAAAATATACCAAAAATTGACCACTTTCTTAAGAAAAAATCGTTTCTGGAAAATAATCCCGTGTAAACGTATATGGGAATAACTAATGTATATATAAAGTAATGACTTATAATAAGCTAACCTAATGTATTCAAACAGAAAGTACCGCAGGGTACGGTTGTAGATTATATAAAATAAAAAACCTTACATTGCTTACAATAATTTTATAACAATTATTATTTTCGAACAATAATTTATAACAAGTGCATTATAAGAACAACAATTTATACAAATTTAACAATAATTTACGATAATTATGTGATTGATTACAATCTAACTCAACGGAAGGTAATCCGTACGTAACCTAACGTTACCTAATAGGAGGTAACCCACTTCACGAATTCTACATAAAAATGAACCATTAATTTCTAAATCTAAACTGATACTATGTAATGCAGAGCATGTTAATGGATTGTAGAAACTAAACAACTTATTTACCTAAAAGTAGGGGTTTTACCCAAAAACTGGTGGATCAGCTTTTCCGTATTCTTTGAACAATTAATTCATTATAAGAGAACTACTGACTTAGTTATTTCTTTGAGGAAATGTGCAATTAAGAATGTGGACGATTTAAATGAATAAATACTTCATTACATTGATTAAATCCTCTGTAATGTCTTTAGGATTTCTGATTTTTTAGCCGATTTAAACTGTTCACGATGTTGCTCGACGCATTGCAACAAACACTTCTTCTGATTTTCATCCTTTGTCAATGTGGAATTGTACGATTTAATTAGGTTGACACCCCTCTCAGCTAAATCATTTACAACTTTTATCGTCTTCAATTGATCTCGGCAACTGAAAAAATGATTTATACGCGTTATTGAATTTTGTCATAGAACCGTTATGCGGACAAATCCGCCAATGATCTGTCTTTCCGTTGAATTTTATATGATATATATGGATTAATCTTGTTTGTAAACTTTTTTTATCGGACAAAAAAAATCTCACGTTTGTTGTGCATAATAGTGATGAAGTTAACAGTTAATGAATCTTTCTTTCTTTTCTGACTCTTTCTTAAGTGAAATGTTCTTTGATAGTTTTTGTATTGTATGTCAGATTTACTTGGTTTTAAATAAATTAGACTGTTGACGTTTCGGTCATTTGTTTTGACCCTCTTCAGAATATATTTCTGTATATAAAAAATTACAAAATAATATAGTAAAAAGTTACAATAATAAAAAGATTACAATAATAAAAAAGGAATTTTCTGGAAAAACTTTTCAATCTTTGTTTAGAAGGTTTTAATGGGATTTGAATTTGAATTTGATTTTGTTTCTGCTTACCTGTAGGAAATTGTTGTGTTTCTATTGTTTTTCTATTGTTGTGAGCCGGTTTTGAATTTTAGTACTGTGAAATAAATTAAATTGTTGAGTTTTCACTCAGTAAGCAGAAAAAATGTTTTTTTGAAAAAAATTGAATGGAGGAGTAGTAAAAATTATCACTGTATTGAGACAAAAAGAACTTTGTGTGAATATTCACGTACTTATTCTTGTGCTGTATGAAAAGAGACTGAAAAGTTTTTCAGATTACATAATATTCTGTGTACATTTAGTTGTCGTTCTATTTCTATTGTTTTGACTTTTGAACTTGAAGTAAAGGTATATATGTGTCCGGTAAGTTTGATTTTTCAAAGCGGATGTTTACTGATTTATTATTATTTTTGATAAAACAGTTTTCTATATGTTTTCTTTTGTATTTGTTTCTTTCTATTGCTAAAATTTTGACGTTTGAAAAATCAAAATTATATCCTGTATTAATTCTATGTGTTGTAAGTCCTGTATATTTGTCTTCATTTAAGTAGATGTTATGTTTATGTTCGGTTATTCTGTTTTTTAGAAGTCTGCCCGTTTCACCTATATAGACTCCATCGCAGTTGTTACATTTAATTTCGTATACTACGTCTTTTTGATGTAATTTATCTGTTTTATCTTTGAACGGTTTAATGCCACCAATATTATTGAAATATGGAATGCTAATGGTTTTGATATATTTTTTGTCGTTTGATTTTGTATCGAGGGTGTTGTATATTTTGTAGACTCTTTTTCTGAAACATATTTGTTTAACTAGTTTTAGATTTTTTTTCTCTAAATTTAATATGTGCTAATCTTAATGCTCTGTCTATTAATCCGAAAGCTACTTCTATTTTGTAATGTAATGGATGGTTTGAATGGAAGTTTAAATATCTTCCAGAAAATGTATTTTTGTGGTACCAATCTGTAATTAATGTATTTCTATCGTTTATAATAAGTACATCTAAAAAACTAATTCTTTTGTTCTTTTCTTTTTCTATGGTGAAAGTAATTTTATTTTGAAAACCTTTGATTTTGTGTAAGCTATTGAAAATGGGTAAAATTTCATGTAAAAATTTATCTGGAACAATTGTTAAAATGTCATCAACGTATCTGTGGTAGAAAGGAAGTTTGCATGGTAATTTTTGTATAAGAATGTTTTCAATAAAATCCATTATTAAATCAGCTGCTACTGGTGATAATGGTGATCCCATTGGTAAACCGTATTTTTGTTTATAGTTTTTCCCTTGAAATTGAAAATATAGAGATTTAAAAATGATGTCTAGTCCTTCAAAAAATTCAGTTTGTGGTATATTTGTGTGTTCTTTAATTTCGTTCCATTTGTTTTTTAGAATTAATTTTACAATGTCTGTTGAGACGTTGGTGAATAATGAGACTACATCTAATGAAATTAAAGTGTGATTTTCCGGTATTTTGAAATTATTTATTTTATTATGTAAATCCCAGCTATCTTTGACTCTTTTTGATATCGTTTTTGTAAGAGTAGAAATAATTTTAGTATAAAAAGCAGATAATTTGTAAGTAGGTGAATGTATTGTTGAGATAATGATTACGCAATGGGTTGTTTTGCTTGTGAATTTTAGGTAATCCGTAAGCTTTGGATATGGTTGAACTATATGTTTTTAGTTTTTTGGCTAAATTTTCGGTTATATATTTTTTGTTTTGAAGTTTTTTGACGAAATCATTTACTTTCTTTTCTGTTGTTGCTGTATATTCATAACTGCTTTTTTCATATGTATTAGTGTCTATTAGTAGTTCGTTCATTTTGTTAATATATTCTTTTTTGGACATTGCTACCGTCACGTTACCTTTGTCTGCTCTAGTAAAGAATATGTCTTTGTTGGTTTTAGAAAACTTTTGTATTATTTTGTCGTAGTTAGATGTATTGTCTATAGTGGTTGTGTGTTTGTTGTTTTTTAAAAAATCTATTATGTCCTGTATACATTGGTTCCGTGTAAGATTTTTATTGTCGGTAACAATGTTTCCTTCGTTGTCCATTTCATCTTTTATGCTGTAGATTCCTTCTTCTATAGAAGCGATGAATTGTGGTATTGGGAAGGAGTTTTGATTTTGAAAAGAATGTTTTTAACGTAGTCCGACTATGTTGCCAATTTCTTTTGGAATTTCTATATCTGTGAGATTTACAAACCATTTGTTTTGAATTTTGATTTCTTTGTTTGTATTCCTGTTGTTGTAATATTTTTTGTTAACAGTTGTTTGCAAAAAAATAGTTTAATGTTCACACTTAAATAAAATAAAATTCGCAATATTATGAGTTTTGGCACAAAATGGAGTAGTGCGACCTCTATATATTCTTTTAAAATTCTGAAAAAATGATGGTAGGAGTTTTTCATCATTTGAAAGATATTTAGCGGGTAAGACTTAAAAAAACAATATGTGGTTTTTTTTAATCACCCTAATATATATATATATATTTATATATAAATGAAAAAATATTTATATATTTATATAGCGGACATTCTACGTCAACCGGGACAGTGCTCCCAACAAAATTCATCTGCACTATATGCATGCTGCTTGGGCTTACAATTTAGTTCAAAGTGTCTACTTTCGAGTCGCCCACAGCGTAATTTCAAATGGTGGACTAAAAATGGCGCCCGGAACATGAACAAATTTAAACAAACGTTACATTTACTGTTTAAAAAGCATAATCGCGTATAATAAAAATTTGGTTTGAGACGCATATTTTGCCTCACTTTATGTACTTTTCGTTGGTTATGTTCCATTTCTAAAGATTCAAAACGGCGGATCCAATATGGCGGATGAAAAATAAAATTAAAAATTTATGAACTGAAAAAAATATAATCGTATACTACATTAAATTCTAAACACAAAGGTCCCCTTAGGATTTTTTGATACAACCCATCGTTTTCAAGATAAAAATTCAGGAACATTGAAATTTTTGTATTGTTGAATTTAAAATATCTGTCCGTCGAGATTAAGTACTACACATTGAAATTATGGATAAAACGGGATGGTTTTTGGGTGGCTGTTCACGAATGCGACGTTAGTTTGCATATTTAATGAAATGAAAAAGAAGTTGGAAATTTATACTATACAGGCACGATAATGCCACTTCAAAACAAGACAGTCTACAAGAGCTTGCTTGGCCTTGTTTGAACTTAAGGCTTTGTTTCGGTACATGGAGATAATGAGATATTAACGTTGGGTAACTATTCCAAGGTCACCCAACGTCACAACAACGTCACCCGACGTCACCCAAAGGTCCCATCAAAGTCACCCAATGTCACCCCAAAGTCAACCCTCCTGTTTTTTTTTAATTTTTATCTGTTTTCATCATTCTACGTGATACATCAAATTCAGTAGCAATATCGCGAATGGACCAACAATCAGGGGCTATTGTGGGAATACCCAAACGCAAAGGATCACCTTCTGATAAACTGGCTAATTTTTCTTTCAGTCTCGTCAAGAGTAATTCCAATTGCTCTGTTCTTGACATACGTTGTCTTTTGACTTCTGGCATATCTTCCTTTGGATCTTGTAAGTCCTCAGCTAACACCTCGGGTAGTCCCGCTTGGTGGCTTTCTGTGGCCATTTTTCGACATTCCCAACATATTCTGGCCGTCTCAGGGAAATCTGGAAACATCTCTTGAATTTGTTTCGATACTTTTCTTAAATTTTTTCCCTTATGTGAAGGGGAGTTGAAAGGGTCACAACACCTATCGTCGTGTCCCGATGACAGGATCATCAGTAAATCTTTCAATACGTCTTAAAACAAGAAATACGATAAACTTTATTTTCTGTGCCCAGAAAATTATTCAGACTTCTCATGGAAGTAAAACTCGCGTTCTAATAATACTTAAAACTTTATATGTTAATCCCAGAGAGAAATGTGTACAGGTATTTGCAAGTACATTTAATGCACTCGTCAATCAAATACAAGGCAAAACTTAAAAAGGAAAATTTAAAATAAATGACACATTTAAAATTTTTAACTAATAATAATCAATGAATGTCAATAATCTTCGGTTGATAAAGTAAAAATTTGCATTCAAATATCACGAGCCAGGAAAGCCCTATTCATAGTTTCGTTCAACACGTCTTGCTTGTGAGAGTGTTACCCAACGTTAATATATCATTCTCTCCATGTACCGAAACAAAGCCTTAAGTTCAAACAAGGCCAAGCAAGCTCTTGTAGACTGTCTTGTTTTGAAATGGCATTATTGTGCTTGTATTGTATAAATTTTCAACTTCGTTTTCATTTCATTAAATACGCAAACTGATGACGCATTCGTGAACAGCCACCCGTTTAAAAATCATCCCGTTTTATCCATAATTTCAGGGTGTTGTACTTAATCTCAACGGACAGATATTTTAAATTCAACAATACCAAAATTCCAATGTTCCTGAATTTTTATCTTGAAAACGATGGGTTGTATCAAAAAATCCCAAGGGGGCATCTGTGTTTTTTCAATTCAAAATTTTTAATTTTATTTTTCATCCGCCATATTGGATCCGCCATTTTGAATCTTTCGAAATGTAACATAACCAACGAAAAGTACATAAAGTGAGTCATAATATGCGTCTCAAACCAAATTTTTATTATACGTCATTATGCTTTTTTAACAGTAAATGTAACGTTTGTTTAAATTTGTTCATGTTCCAGGCGCCATTTTTAGCCCACCATTTTGAAAATACGTTGAGGGCCACTCAGCATTCGAAAGTAGACACTTTGAACTAAATTTTAAGCCTAAGCAGCCTGCGTATAGTGCAGATAAATTTTGTTGGGAGGACTGTCCCGGTTGACGTGGAATGTCCCATATACAGGGTGTCCCATATAAAAAAAACCACCCGATTATTTCGAAAATTACGCGTTTTTGAAAAAAATGTTTCAGACAAAAGTTTCAGGATTTTTCCCAGGCAATTCAATGGCTACCTTTATGTGACCTTGAATATGACCTTGATGCTCATATCAAGGTCAAATTCCATTTTTTTAATGGGAACCCCTATTTTTTATTGCTGATTTAGAAAGTGCAGTGAATTTTACGTTCAAATATGACCTTGACCGTGTCCTTGATCATGACCTTCAAGGTCATTTCAAGGTCAAAGTTGTTTTTTCAATGGAAAACCCTACTTTTTTATTGCTGATTTAGAAAGAGCAGGGTATTTTATATTCAAATATGACCTTGACCGTGTCCTTGATCATGACCTTCAAGGTCATTTCAAGGTCAAAGTTGTTTTTTCAATGGGAACTTCTATTTTGTTTGCTGATTTAGAAAGAGCCGGAAGAAAATATTTCAGGCAAAACTTGCAGGGTTCGAAAGGGATCGATCAACGATGCCTCCTCTTTCAATCGGCAGTTAGTTATTTAAGTTTTCCTTACATTAATTTAATTCTGATAATAAACGCCGCCAGCATCAGCGTTACCCGATACTCACTGCGAGGAGGTTGACTGATCGGACTTTGAGTATCATTTTTTTTTTTTTTTAATTTTTTTATTCTTTTTTTTATTTTTTTATCCTTTTTTTAGTTTAGTTTCTATTTTTGTTTTAATTTTTAAAATAGTTTGTGGAAGATTTAATTTTATACTAGGTACTATTTTTTTAAATGAGGTGCTCTTAAGTTGCCCCATTCACCTCTTGGCATCTTGCATGGGCTGACCATTGGCAAAATATCATTCTTCGTCAATAATCATCCGGAGACAAGGCTTGATTAAGAGTTATGTGATAAGGATGATAATGTGCGTTCCGTAAATATCTACTGGCAGTAGATCTTGGAATGCCCACGTTAAAATCGAGTTCGCATAAGCTGATATGGGGATTTAAATGTACCATAGCTAGTACTGCAATAAAGCGAGGATTATTCTCGTAATCATGTTCGTTTGCTGCCATCCTTCTTCGAATAAAATGTCCTTCCCGAAAACGCAGTTCAATACCGCGTATTACGGTATGGTTTGGATGTTGTCGTTCAGGGAATCGAACACGATACAATCTTGCTGCTGCACGATATTGTCTATGACATTCACCTAATATAAGTATAATATCAAAATTTTCGTTCGCTGTGTAGTCAGGCATTTTTTAAAAGTCGCATGTAACTCTAGACGTAGTTTGAAGACTCCAGTTATCGCTTTTATACAGCTTCGAAGCTCTACAGTATTTTGAAACCAATATGCATGTACAATCAGCTTGTACCTACATACAACTATGGTTTGTGCTTTGCGAAGTTGCAGGCTCGCAAATATGGCAATTCTACACAGTTAAGTTGGGATGAAAGAAATAGAAAATAGAACAAGCGCGACCGGGGAATTTACAACCATGTGCGTAATGCATATGGGAATCGAGAGACAAGACGATCTCGAACACGAACATATTACATGTCCGGGCACTTGATGGAACAGCACATACCTTAGTTTACGTGCCGTTGGTTAGTTGGACCATATTGTTTTAAAGGCACCGTAAATAGGCATGCATATGAACTCCTACTTTTGCTCGAAAATGTTCATCTTGTTATTAGAGCAAGAAAGTGGTTACAGCAGGACGGCGCAGCATCACACTATGCTGTTATTGTTAAGGACTTCCTTAATGACAGATTTCCTATAAGGTGGATAGGTCGGAGAGGGTTTCCCATTGAAAAATCAACTTTGACCTTGAAATGACCTTAAGGGTCATGGTCAAGGTCATATTTGAACGAGAAATCCCCTGCTCTTTCTAAATCAGCAATAAAAAAGTAGGGGTTCCCATTGAAAAAACAACTTTAACCTTGAAATTACCTTGAAGGTCATGATCAAGGACACGGTCGAGGTCATATTTGAACGTAAAATACCCTGCTCTTTCTAAATCAGCAATAAAAAAGTAGGGTTTTCCATTGAAAAAACAACTCTGACCTTGAAATTACCTTGAAGGTCATGATCAAGGACACGGTCGAGGTCATATTTGAACGTAAAATACCCTGCTCTTTCTAAATCAGCAATAAAAAAGTAGGGTTTTCCATTGAAAAAACAACTCTGACCTTGAAATTACCTTGAAGGTCATGATCAAGGACACGGTCAAGGTCATATTTGAGCGTAAAATTCACTGCACTTTCTAAATCAGCAATAAAAAATAGGGGTTCCCATTAAAAAAATTGAATTTGACCTTGATATGAGCATCAAGGTCATAATCAAGGTCACATAAAGGTAGCCATTGAATTGCCTGGGAAAAATCCTGAAACTTTTGTCTGAAACATTTTTTTCGAAAACGCGTAATTTTCGAAATAATCGGGTGGTTTTTTTAAAATGGGACACCCTGTATATATTAGGGTACTTCAAAAAAACCACATATTTTTTTTTTAAAGTCTTACCCCCGAAATATATTCCAAATAGCGAAAAAATGCACCCAGAATTTTTACAGATTTTTAAGAAAAATTTTAGAGGTCGCTCTCTCTCCTTTTGTGCAAAAATCCATAAAATTATTAATTTTAATTTTTTATGACATAAAAAATAATGTTCTAAACATGATATGGCAATAAATTATTGAAAAAAAACAAGTTCAAAAATATTTGTAACGTGGTCCGATATATTTTTGCCATCTGATTACGAATATTCTGATTGTTGGACATTATTTTTGTAATACAAGAAAGCACAACGTGGTGTAACGGACCGTTACAAAGAGAGAGAGAGAGAGAGAGAGAGAGAGAGAGAAAGTGGGGGGTGATGCGTTCTGCGTAACGCGGCCCCAGAGTTTAGATTAGTTGTTATTGTGCGAGCGAGCGAATCGCAAGTTAAGTGCTAATTAAAGTGCCCATTGGGATTCCCAAAAACTTAGCATAAAATTGTAAGTACTCTAGCGATAATTAATAAACTCTTTCTTAACCTTTATGTGTTATTTCTTACTGCGGCCCTAGTCTCGTTACAGTGGTTTCGATATATTTTTGCCAAAAATTACGATTATTCTGATTTTTGTGCATTTTTTGAAAAATACAAGGAAGTCTAGTGTGATTTCGACGTATTTCATTGAATAAACAGCCAAACAAGGAGGTTATGTGTGCCACCAGAAAAAATAGCCAGAAGTTCTGACGAAGCGTTCGCAGCGGTGATTTTAAATCGCTATGGAAACTGATTTAACACTCAGATACACTGAGATCACTAATGTGGTGTGGGGGAGTATAATTGGGTGCTGTTCATGAAACGAAAGATGAAAATTGCTAAGCCTATCTCCTACCCAAAGACATTGTCTTTGTGGTGGTAAAGTGACAAAAGGCAGCTGGGAAGTAAGACACACTGTTTCTGGTAAAGATCCGATCGAAACGCTTCGGCTTAACCAAGTATTAACCAGAAGTGACGTAGCTCCCTTATCACTGGACCTGAGGAAATAGATGCACTGATTGAATTGACAAGGGGAGATTTCTTACGACAGCACTCGACAAATCGGCGAACGTCAACCGCAAAATGGAATAGTTTAGACCAGGATGAAATAAGGTTTGGAAGGTTCCAACCTAGTGACGATAATAAAACCACGTGATGAACATCTACACGTCGTATTACCTCGGTTTGCACGTGTATATCATAACATTCAGGTTCGTTCGCCTCGCTTTTCTCACCGTTTAGGTAGGGTTTTAACGACTCCGTCCTCCGTACTATTGCCAAAAGATTGAAATTTCTTGGCAATAGATCAGAATACGGGTATGACAGGTTTTGCCAGTTCAGCCGAGAGAATTGCAATTCCTTCGGAGGACCTGTCATTACCTGTTAGTTTTCCACAAGTGAGAAAAAGTGAGATGATTAGTACAGAATTGGAATTCTGAGCTGGTGATGATGAAAGTGAACGAAATTGTAATTTCGTGTATTTACCTTACTTTCGTCTATTTACCACTAGAAAATTCAAAATGCTAACGAATTGTTTTTCTTCTAGGAAATCCAATATTTCTCATGAATTTGTAAGTAACTGTTTTTCCTTGCTATAACTTCCTCACTTACTTGTCACTACAATGTTAACGTATGCACTGTGTCATACCGGCGTCGCGAGTTGAAGTCCGCAAGAGGTACTCTTCGCGCAATCTCTGGACGAGCGCCAGTACTGTGCGCGCTATCTGAACCATATGTTACCGACTCCGCTTACGTAATACGCTTTATTGTTTTGAATCTTACGGCTTTTCTGGAATTCAGATGCCAATTTGAACCGCTGGTCCCGTCCCCTGCGGGAGTTCCTGGGAGCCCGACTAGATTTCCGGTGAATGCCTCGATATACGCTCGCTTGTCACCGATCTCCGCTACCGATTTCGGGTTTTCTGATAATCTCCGAGAATATCAGAAATCCGAACGATAAACACACTTATCCTGAGCCGAATTCTTCATTGTGATCGCGACGGAATATAGTTTTGAAATTCAGCGAAGCAAAGTGTATCTGATTTCACGTGTGCCTATCATGAGCCACGATGTCCCGGACTTTGAGACCAAGTCTACGCTAATTTAAGTTTAGTTTAGTGTTAAAATATGTACACTTAAGAGAAATACAGTAATACGAAAGGTCAAAGCTGCACTTTATTTAGTGGAAGCGACATCGCACGCCTAGACCAAAGTTGCAAGTCTGAGTCTGAAATTGCTGGCATTGAAATTTCGGCTTGAACCAACAACTCATTTTTAAAATTCCACTCCTGATTACAAATATACAGGGCACTTTACAAACTGTTGTCGTGAAACTTGATGAATTTGTAGATGATCGTTAAAAACGAGTGGATCAAGTAAACACGAATTTATCGCAAAAAAGTATGCCTCAGTAGTCTAACATTCTACGCGGTCTTTTCAGTGGAACAAAAACCAAGATTCGTTGCTCAGGGTGGTTATTTTTTATAATATAGAAAATGAAGTCAATCATAAAACTGTGGTAATTATATCAGCTAACTTAACTCACTATACAGACGCAGTTTATTCGTATGAAAAGATAGTAAGTAATTATTGCAAATCAAATTATACAATAAATAACATTTTTTTTATTACTGGCTTTTATTAAGGCCAATAATTTAAAATAAAAGCACGTTTGCTAGTTTTTAGCTATTGTTTTATAATTGGGTAGTGACTAGCAATAAGGGCACTATCCCAAAACACTTTTGCGGTGGTTCACAGGATCGGGACACTGAACAGAAGATGGCACAATGAAAAAGCTTAGAATACTGCCAAACACTTTAATATAATGGGTAAACAGTACAAGTGGTTTCGAGGTTGAATAAATGTCGCGATCGCGCGGTATAATTTTGAGCCGGTCGAATTAAATGTCCGCATAGGCTAGCGAAAACCTTGTCCGCACTGTCTCGTGGTCTCCGGAAAATCTGCCGAATTTGGGGACCGGACATATAGGCAGGACATGAAGCGCCACACTCGCCGGAATCTAGCATAGCGACTGCGCCGGAATCGGTAAATAAACATAATAAACTTATTAACCACTCACTGGTTCATCGAGATGTATCGACGACCGATAAGTCAACATTAGCGCCCGCCTTGCGCAGCCTACCTGCGCAACAAGTACATATCTGGTTCAACACATGAAACCTTAAAGTAATAACAGCCAGTAATTTTACGAAACTAAGTAGCCGGTTGGCTCTTCTGCGAATTAATATCTATCCGAAGCAATGCGAGTTTTCTGATCGGTCGCATATACACCGAATTTACTGTTTTCACCTTTACAACTCGGACCAAGTCATCGTGATCTTTGTAAGTCTCTATTATACGTCCAAGTTCCCATTTTGTAGGGGGTAGATTATTGTTTCGCAGAACTATTTGGCCTATTCTTAGCAACCGAGTTGGTGTAAGCCACTTTGATCGAGGTTGACATGCTTGCACGTATTCTTGGGACCATTGCAACCAGAACTGCTCTAACATTTGTTGCAGTGAAAGGGACAGATGGCCCTTCGAGGAGTCTAAAATCAGAGGTAGAGGAATAGCATTTATAGGGCCGCCGACAAGGAAGTGCGACGGAGTTAATACGTCTAAACTTTCGGTATCTTCAGTCAGAGGAGTTAAGGGACGTAAATTCAAGCAGCCATTTCCTCGTACCTAGGTGTACGATCGAGAAGTACACGTTTTAAATGGTGCTTCATTGATTTTACGGCGGCTTCCCATAAACCGCCAAAATGCGGAGCACCAGGAGGAATAAGACGCCACGTTGAAGACGATCGTTGAAGTATTGGGATAAGTGCGCGTGTTCAGCATGTTCGCAAGCTCGCGTGATACAAAGGTGCGCGTTGACCCACTATCTAACAATGCACGCACTTTATGAATTCGCCGTTTTGACAGCGTTGTCACATGTACCCATACTGTCGCCAAAATTACGCGTGTTGGCTGCACGCTCGTTCCGAGATGCGATGGCACTAGGGTTTCGTCGACATGCGTGGCAGACATGCCAGATACCGGTGCCGATGCATTTTCACTTGCGTTCCCGGAAACGCATTGAGACCGAGGTGGCCTGCCCTTTGACTTAGCGGCGGCAGTTTCGAGATGCAGCAATGTGTGATGTTTAGCACCGCATCGTCGGCACGAGCGTGTACTTGCACACTCTGAATCGCGGTGTTTGGTTCACAGACAATTCGAACATATGCACTTTTCCGATACGAGTTCCACGCACTTTCTGACCGATTGCGATAAAAATATGGAACATTTATAGAGTGGATGCATTCCGGTGCATATGGGACAAGCTATCGCGTTAGCATTTGTGAAATGAGTGTGCGTTGTCGTCGCACTTTGCAATTTTGATGACGACTTGGGAACCTTTATATCTGCGAGATTCGATGCTTCGAACGCTTGGATACGTGCATTTATGAAAGTTTGCAATGTATTAACCGTCGGAAAGTTGCCCTCATTAACGGTCAAACTGAATTCCCACGCTGCGTGCGTTTCCGAATCGACGCGTTGTATCAACAAGAAAATTAGAATGTCATATTGATTCATTTGCCGTATCGAATAGCTTTCGAAGTTGTTTAGGAGACGTACTACGTGCAACCGCTTTTAGAGAAAATAAATTCTAACTGACGAAGACTAACAGCTTGAGATCGTTGATTGCGTCAAGGGCGATCTCCTCATACGTGATAAATTCCTTGTCGACAAAATACTTGTGTTTTGCAGTATAAGGAGAATTTTCGTGTACACCCAGATTAAAGTGCGTCGATACACATTCTCTCCATAGTGCGTAACCCAATCGAGACGGTGCTCGTTCACGCGTAATTCCTCCTTCAATTTTCTGGGCAATACGCGAAATTGCCGCAAATTGCTGCATCTGGGTACGCAGCAAATCATCAAAGTCTCCTGAATAGTCACTTTCTGAAACACGTTTCGACATTCTCACAAAATCGTCCTTTCCTGTGGCTTTCAATCGGTAGCCTAACTTGTCAGCTGTTTAGTGTCGTCTTGATATGGCAGTGAGTTTGATGTGCGTCGCACAGAAATTACCGAAACGAAGCTTACGTGTGAGTTAAAGCGTCGCGTCGTTGAAACGCACGGCGAAGCAATACGCGGCTTTCGACGTGGCAAATGCGTCAGGTTTGCGGAGTGGAGAGGAGCAGCAATAACGGAGAGGACGGAGAGTGAAGCGTGGAGAAGCGACACCGAGGAGAGGCAATAAGGTAGGAGAATCAGTTGAAAAGGGAAGGCCGTACAAAAATCGAGGATTCCCGAACACTGATTTCGTGTGAACTTCCGGAGATGTACGAGTGGAGTCGAGTATGGTGCCGAACGATGTCCGTGAAAGTTCGGAGGATCCCAAATTGATGCCCAAATGGCGGCACAAATGGAACTGATGCCTTTTGATTTTCAGCTTTATTTGATTTGAATTTTTCAATCAGTCATGCCACACAAGTACTGCCCGATCCTGGCAGGATCGCCAAATTTTTTATGATTGGGTAGTGACTAGCGATAAGGGCACTATCCCAAAACACTTTTCCGGTGGTTCACAGGATCGGGACACTGAACACGAGATGTCACAATGAAAAAGCTTAGAATATTGCCAAACACTTTAATATAAGGTTAAATAGTACAAGCGGTTTCGAGGTTGAATAAATGTCGCGATCGCGCGGTAGGCTAGCGAAAACCTTGTCCGCACTATCTCGTGGTCTCCGGAAAATCTGCCGAATTTGGAGACCGGACATCGAAGCAGGACATGAAGCGCAACACTCGCCGGAAATATCGCTCACTAGCGACTGCGCGGGAATCGGTAAATAAACGTAATTAACTTATTAATCACTCACTGGTTCGTCGAGATGTATTAACGACCGATAAGTCGACAGCTATTAAAACAGTGCCATTTTCATGCTGAGGGTTATGGGGACGGTAGGAGCCAATTTAAAAAGGGGTGCGGCGCAAGATAACAATGTTCTGCACAACATTTTGAGTCACGAATCACGTTTCAATTGGTAAAAAAAAAATACTGTGAAAAGGATTGTCAGTGACTCACTTTTTACGGATAGCGTGTAAGATGGAGGCCGATTACTGCTTTCTTTATTATTACCTCTTTGCTCTTACCTTGGCAAATTAAAATTGTCCCAATTCTTCGAACGACTAACACAATTTGGAGTATGAGTACTCTTCGACGTTGAAAGTGAGGGAGTCTTATCCATTTTTTATTTTATCGACATGGACGCTCTTTGTATGTGCCTCATCTATGCCTAGGCGTACATTACGTGGATCTAAGATTTCGAGCACTTCATAGGGACCGATGAGTGTATCGTTCCATTTTCCATGCCAATGTTCCTTGGTCCAAATCATCGTTTCGCCCAAACGGCTGTGACGTGCATTCATCTTCCGGTCATAGTAGTTTTTCGACCGATGTTTCGACCGACTAAGATTTAATGCTGCGACTATTCACTGACCCAAGATTCACTGCGAGTTCTTCAATGTAAGCTCCATAAGTCAGTAGCGACTTTCGCGGCGGAGTGCTCGATGGACATCGCGCGGGTTTTCCGAATACCAACTCTTGCGGGATGGATCTAATGCCCTCGTGCAAGCTGGTGGTGTATGCCAGCATAGCATACGAAGATATTCATCCCACTTTTCTCGCCACTTGACGTAGCATCTTAGATTTTCAACGCCTTTATTTGAAACCGAGCAGCTACTTCTTTTATCACACGTGCCGTGAAGTTTGATCCTTGAGCGGTCAGATGCGCTCGCGGCGCGCCGTGTCTACAAGATGCAAATAGAATTTTGAAAAGATTAAAAAACCTGAAAAAAGGCCTGGTCCAAAAATTTTGGTAATTTTTAACCTACAAGCATTTGAGCTAACATAAGCAAGCCTTGAGGGAGGCAGTTTCGAAAAAAATAATAATTAACCCTGCAATCATATAAGAGATTATAACCTTGCCTGAAGAGAGGCAGTGCCGACAAAATATCAGTGAAACCTACAAGCATTTAACCTAATATATCAAAACATGGAGAAAACTAGTGGAAACAATTTACAAATAAGTCACTATTGTTTAAACAATCAACGAAAGTAGACACATTTTAAGATACATTATTAAACAAAAAATTGTTTAGTATCGACCATTGAAAAATAAAATGTATAGTCATGATGTTATTATGGTTATTTATAAAAATAAAAGCAATAATAAAAAACAAAGAAAAAATTAGAAAGAATAATAGAAGAAAATTTGAATAATAAAATTCAATCATTTTAACGTTTCGACCGTAATTCGGGTACTCTTCATAATGAGAGTGAAAAATCAGTGGATATTGGCCGTATTTATAGTATTCACAGGACATTATAATGTGTATGAGCAATTCCACGTGAGGCGGATCAGTCACCTCTCAGAAATGTTTGTAATTTTGTTTATAGATAGTTTTTGGTGAAATATAATGTTCTGCCAGGTGATTTTTTTTTATTTAAAAAATCCACCGAGTTATAAACAAGCCAAAATTTTGGGAACTTTTTATTAAAAAAATCATAGTTTTTTTCCTGTAAGTTCTATCGAAAAGTGTTTCATACAAAATTTGTGGGTAATAAGTTGTAGTTTTCAATAAAATTATATAAAATTATAAACAGATGATTTATCCCTTATGTTTTTGACAATATATTTTTTATGAATTTTTTAAACAATCAATATGGGCATAAAAAGTTATGAAAAAAATGTATTTATATAGTATCAGTCTTGAGGTATTATACAAAAAATCAGCAACAATGTGTTTTGTCTCGTTTTCGAGAAAATAATTTTGGAACACTTGCCCGCACTGTGCGCGCGCGCCCTTGGTTGTGTATAATTTTGCTATATGTAGCGTCATTCTCTATGCGAACACAATTAAATAACACATATTTTTGTAAATAATGATACTAAAAATAGATAGAGTTAAAAATTATTTTCTCAAAAACAGGATAAAACACATTGTTTCTGATATTTTGTATAATACACAAAGACTAGTTCTACATAAATAGCAGTAAAAATTTAAAAAATACGACATTGTGAGCTCACAGCTGGGATTAACAATTTCGCCGTAAAAGACATTTAAAAATGGATGAATAAACAACATGATAGTTTGCGACAGATTACGAGTCTTATTGTAATGTTATTTTTACCTCGACGACCTTCGCATTGCCGATATTAATTTTCGTACAAAAACTGTTTATAACATTTTTCTGAGTGTATGCATTAGACTCTGATGATTAGAGCAATGCGAAGACAGCGGCGGAGCAATTGTACATGCTCTGAACGTAGGCAGGGCGCGCGCTCACAGTGCGGGCAAGTGTTCCAAAATTATTTTCTCAAAAACGAGACAAAACACATCGTTGCTGATTTTTTGTATAATACCTCAAGACTGGTACTATATAAATAAATTTTTTCCATAACTTTTTATGCCCATATTGATTGTTTAAAAAATTCATAAAAAATATATTGTCAAAAACATAAGGGATAAACCATCTTTTTATAATTTTATATAATTTTATTGAAAACTACAACTTATTACCCACAAATTTTGTATGAAACATTTTTCGATAGAACTTACAGGAAAAAAACTATAATTTTTTTAATAAAAAGTTCCCAAAATGTTGGCTTGTTTATAACTCGGTGGATTTTCTAAATAAAAAAAAATCACTTGGCAGAACATTATATTTCACCAAAAGCTATCTATAAACAAAATTACAAACATTTCTGAGAGGTGACTGATCCGCCTCACGTGGAATTGCTCGTATGTATTAGTGTTAAAAAAATGGGTTCGAACCTTAAATTTGAAATTGGTTTGAATATGTATAAGAAAAAGGCGATTAATTAACAAAAGGATGATAAACTTCTGAAAGCTTTTAAACTTCAAATCTTATATTCCCATTATTTCTCTATTTTATTAAAAAAGTTTTTCAGATTAGATCTTTTTTTCAGTTTTCTTTTCTTTAGCGAGAATTATTGTATTATTGTAATTAGAATCGTAACACGTTTGTGTTGTTTAATCGGAATGTTGTTCACTTTTTTAACAAAAATATTGTTTTTATGTTCTTTTAGTCGGGTCTCGAGGGGTCAGTAGGTATGCCCTATATACGATTTATTACAGTTTAAACATGGTATTGTGTAGACAACTCCACTTTGTTTACCAATAGGTAACATATCTGTTGCTAGTTTAATTTTATCGATGTTTGTTTTAAAAGGTGTAACGACTACTCGAATGTTTTGAATTTTGAAAATTTTTGTTAAATTCTCAGCGAGCCCCTTAACCCCTTCGCAGTGTGGGCTGAAATAAGAAAGTGGGCCAAAAGTGCGGAGCGGGATCCGGCCAACGAAATTTTATGGGCCATCATGTACAACTGTTTCTTGGGTTGCTGATCACGAATCCGTTGTTAGATTTGCGAAATTCAAAATGGCAGATTCAATATGGCGGACAGTAATGCGAATTTTTATTCTAGCGGGCTGAAATTTTTACTTCGGAGGTTTGCGGGGTCGCTGATTATGAATCCGTTCTCAGATTTGCGAAATTCAAAATGGCGGATTCAATATGGCGGACACTAATGCGAATTTTTATTCTAGCGGGCTGAAATTTTTACTTCGGGGGTTTGCGGGGTCGCTGATTATGAATCCGTTGTCAGATTTGCGAAATTCAAAATGGCGAATCCAACATGGCGGACAGAAATGCGAATTTTTGTTCTAGCTGGCTGAAATTTCTACCACGGGGGTGTTTAGGGTCGCTGATTTCGAATCCGTTGTCAGATTTACAAAATTCAAAATGGCGGATCCAATATGGCTTTATACGGACTTCCAAATTGACACTATGCTAATTGTTACTAATTTCATACCTCCGTCATTCGCTAGTAAACGTTATCATGAAATTTACAACCCCCGAGTGCACCACGTGGAGGATTACAGTAGGATTTTACACTCCTTTTCTTACTTTTTTTATTTTTTTTTAATTTTTTTATTTTTTTAATTTTTTATTTTTTTATTTTTTTTTAATTATTAATTAACGGGCGGAATCGCCTATTACTTAATTTTTTTCATATGTTTATTATTCGTAAGATTTTGCGAGAGCTCCAGATCGGCTGATGAAGATGGCGCCATACTTCACATTTGTGTATGAAATGTAGGACTGCAGAAACCTACACCAAGTACAGCAGCGGTCATGAGTCGATTTCCGCCAGATAAACAATATTTTCGAAACGTAGACAAACAACGTGGCTCGTCTTACCAACAGCTAGCTGCTGCTTGAAAACGAAATCGAAAAATTGTTTACCGGACGGGATCGAACTCACGACCTACGACTTCGTAGTCCAGTGCGTTAACCGCCTGGTAAACTATTTTTTTATTTTTTTAATCTTTTTTCTTGTTTTTTTTTTCCTTTTTTAGATTTAAAACAATTTTTTTTTTTGTATTTTTATTATTTTTTTCTTATTATTGTATTGAAAATTTGTTTTATTAAATTTTGTTGAAAAGGCAATTGATTTTTAACTGATTGTTATTTAATTTTTCTGATTAATCTGAGAATTTCTGATGATGATACTCTTTGAAGCATGGGGCAGCACACAGAAATGTGTTGTTGCACTGCACACATACAAAACAAACCTGTTTTCGGATTCCTTGCTTGTAACAGATAACACATAGCCCATATAATCGTATGCCTTTTTCATTTTTCATCTCTGGATAATTGATACTCCTCTTGCTATTCTTTAATCAATGAATCTCCAACTAATAAATAGTAGGGGAAGACGGGGTAATTACGACCCGGTGGGTAATTCCGACCCACTGCATTATCTCGCTTATAACAAAACACAACAACGTGTTATGTATATTGTTTGAAATACAAATGAATATTAATATTTTTACTGCTGGCGGCTATGTTTTTATTGTATTCTGAACCACTTGTCGGCAAGGTTTATGTTTTGAAATGTGTTATATTAGAAAGTTCTGTGCCAGTAAAGTTGGAAATTGAATAGGAAATTAAATTGCAAACGAAGGAAATATAAGTGCGTTGGAAAGTGACAGGCTTCTCCTTAAAAAAGCAAGTATTCACACTGATAAAATAAGTAACATTTTACATTAAATGTAAATTTTATTGAACAGATTTTATGGGGTAATTCCGACCTCCACGCCCGTGTTACCATAACGGAAATCGCTTAACTTACGTTTATGTCATCCTCATGTCACAAATGAGTTTATAATACCCTACCAATGTGGGGCGACTAAAATAAATAAACTCCTACAGCATTTATCTATGCATATTTACTGATTACATGTTTACTCACTTACAATTTGTTAATACTTTCAATATTACAAAATACACCTTCAAAACCTTTTCAAATTCATTGCTAAACGATCGTGACAGATTCTATGCTTCAGAGTACATTTTAGTCGGAAATAGTGGGGGAGGTCGGAATTACCCACAGTTTTACAAAGTCTGAACAAATTTGATTTATTTTTTCGATCGAAGTATACCTATGAACTAAACTTACCAGGATCGTGATCGTTTCGATAAACATTTACCCATGTAATACACTTTAAGAAAACATCCCGTCCAGATTGATTAATTAGCAACTTCTACCTCTAAAATGAATTTTGTTTAGGTAGGTCGGAATTACCCCACTTTCCCCTATGTATATATCGATAATCTGATTGTGGATTCATGATCAGTGATTCCGAAACCAAGCGCCGAATCTGAACCCGTTGAAATGAAAATTCGCCATATTGAATTCGCCATTCTGAATTTTGAAAATCTGACAACAGATTTATATGCAGATACTTCAGGAATTAACAAAACATATCATGTACTATTTTTTAGGGCAATTAATAACAATTAAGCTACACCTTTGCGAAAAGTAAAGTAGTAAAAATTTACAAAAATTTCTTTATTTTGCAGCCGTCATATTAAGTCAGCCGTTTATAATCCGTAAAAATGAACATCATATTCGTGTTCAGCAACCTCCAAAACCTCTATATGCACTTCATTGGAGAAATCGTAAGCTTCATTAAATTTTTTATTGAATTTTCTTTCATGTCTTCTATAGAAGACATCGACTGTCAAGGGGTTAATATAACCCGGGTAAAACCGAAGTGTGTTGGACGCTTTAAATTGTCTAAATTGACTCTTCCATTAATCTTTTGTAGCGCTTAATGAAACGTTTAATACACTCTTCGATTTTTACCGGGGAAGGGAAACTTACGGTTTTATTATGTGCGTTTCTGTTGTTTGTTATGTTAATATTATTTGAACGTAGATGTTGTAAACGTTTTTTTATATACCGATTAATTAATGCGGGTAGCCCTTTTGAGATAGAATGTTTTTAAGGATGTTAAAACTTGTTTTTTGAAAATCAATAGATGATAATTTAGTGGCACGGCAATTAAATCATAAATCATGCATATTTTGTAAGGCATAGGGTGTATAGATTCGAAGTGGAGGTATCTACCAGACCACGTTGTTTTGTGAAACCATTCATATTTTAAACTTCTCGTTCAGGGGTAAATTTTAACCGATTTTGAGGGTCAAAATGATTGAATTCGGATAAAAACTGGTCTTCTTTAACAGAGGAAATTTATGGGGCGTTTCGCGCCGATCCTCTCAGCGCGCCGCTCGGACACCAAATCACGTTACTTCTAACTCGCGTTTGCGCTATTTAAATGAATCTCAAAAAAATATGTAATACATGTTGCTGATGTATTTTTTCGTCAGCTTTCCAATGGTGTACATAGTTTTCGCAAAATTTTTCATTTTCACCTTTAAAAATTATATTTTACACAAAATTATTATTATACACAAAAAGTGTATTTTTAATATTTTTTTTTATACTTTAGATCGAAATCTGACCTTTTTTCCATAGAAATAGACATTTTCCAGAGTGTGCTTAAGTTGTTCTCTATCAGAAATACAACGCAGATAGTAGAAGTAACGACGCTTCGGCGCGCGGTACGGCGCGGCGCACGTTGAATCGTAGAACAGTAAACCTGAGGCAAAGGTTTAGATCTTTGAAGAAATTAATATATTTAATATATAAGTAGTATATTCTATATTAATAATAAATGAATATGTCTTCAAATTTACAATTTAACCATTGCGAGCTGCCAGTATCGTTTATATATGTCAGTAATGTTTATGTTAATAAGGAAACAATTCTATTCTCTAGTTAAGTGTTTTACTGTTTCCATATTATTAAATTATTTCTTATTTATTATTTAATACTATTTTGTACCATTCGCTTCGTAGTTTTATTTGTAGATTAATTTTTGAAATTTCTAGTAGCATTATTTGTATTTATCGTGAACAATTATTGTAAAAGCTTAGTCTGTAAAACAGCGACTGATGTGGCTCGCACTTTGGCGTATATGCGATGTTATGTTATAGCCACGCTGAAGTCAATAAAATCAAATTATTTATTTATTTTTTTCTTTTTATTTTTATTTTTTTTTGACGAAGGGGGGAAATGCATTGGGCACCATAGGGGGTTGAAGATGTTGTGTAACCCCCCGTGTGTCGGACTCCCTCACCTTTGATGTTAACGGCAAGGTTTACCGACTAAAACCCTAACCTCCCTTGGCCCTCCAGAATCCATGTTTTCTCGTAGATGCTCCCCCAGAAATCCTCAACTGCGGCCATTGACGGAAACTCGCTTGAGGCTGCGATACGATGTTTGAAGAGGTTGGAAGGATTCGTCCAAAGTATTGAGTTTTGTCGAATTCCTTCTTCCCGTCTTTGTAGCCTCTGTTTGGCATCGGCCAAAACCCGAATTTTATCCACTAAACGTTGTTTGATGTTGAGCAACTTCAGCTTGTTCAGTGTGTGATAGTACGTCCGCAGTTGTTGTGCGAACTTCTTGACTTTCGCCGTAAATGAACGGCCAGATGTTAAATAGTCGATCACATACTGAATTCGGGAACCGAGTTTCCGTGTCAGTCGAATCTTACCATTCAATTGAGACATGCGTTTTGTAATCTGCCGACTCCCCGATATCTGTGTCAGATTTCGCGGAGTCATCAGATCACTTGCAGCCTCGTAAACGGCACAATTGACCTACCACAGGTCGCAGTCATCTGGAAGAGCATCCATAAGTAGGCTATTTGCTCTATCTAATTCTCGTTGTTTAGGCAAAATTTTCGTTGTCAAATTTTTCCTAAACACGAGTGTCGTGCTGTCATAATGTGGAGCATCTCTCCCAGCACCGCGTACGGGCTCAGTTGTTATTGCCCGCACATCCGGTACCGGTTGACAGCTGGGAACAACGAAACCCGTCCGCCTCAGATAGGCCACATAATCTCTCAGTTGTTGTTGAGAAAAGCGATCTGCCAGTTCGGGATGCATTACTGCAAACCGACTGTGCATTCGCGCCATGTAGCCTCTCTGTTGCGGACAGCTCTCCTCGTAGCAGCGCATAAGATCTGGCCTGAGATCCTCCGTCCACTGAAATCGTCCGTGGGCATTCGTTTGTCGTTGTCCCGGGACACCTGTTTCGGCTCCTCCACCTCGGGACTGGGCTGCATCCGAAGCAGCCCGATGGTCAGGAGCCCTGCGCGTTATTCTATTAGTAACCACATGTGCAGGGAGTAGGGTGGTTGGCCCTACCCCCCGTTGTTATGCCTCTCTCGTTTGTCTCTTACCTCGCCATCCATTGGGGTTGGTCACCCAATCTCTGGCAAGGTTGCTAAGAGTCCAGGGCCCACCGGCTTTAATATGCACACGTGGAGGTGAGAGTAGGCCATTTGGGAAGATAGGCTAAGATGCGGCTTTTTGCATAGCCGCATTGTGTTACGCATCATTCCCTTTGGGCCCCTCTTTTTTTTTTTTTTTTTTTTTTAGGGGGGGGGGAAATGCGTTAGGCATCATAGGGGGTTGAAGATGTTGTGTAACCCCCCGTGTGTCGGACTCCCTCACCTTTGATGTTAACGGCAAGGTTTACCGACTAAAACCCTAACCTCGCTTGGCCCTCCAGAATCCACGTGTGCAGTCTGCAGCAGAAAAGTGGCTCCGATATCCATCTCCTCCGATGCAGACTGTACCGGGCCATTTCGTTTACAACTGTAACCACTCCCTCTACCATTGGGTAAGTGGTTACAGGATCTCGTGTGACCTCAGTAGACGGAGAGATCCCAGCAGCACTGCTTTCTGCATTCGGCCTGCGATGGAACTTGCATGTTCTCGACAGGCCGGAATGCTTTTGATGTTTTGGAGGAAAGTTGGTCTCATTCCTCCCAGCACTCCAATGATCAGCACGACGAGCTTGATTTTGAACGCTCGATACAGCTTGCGAATCTCAAACTTTTCAATTCTCGTTGTTTAGGCAAAATTTTTGTTGTCAAATTTTGCCTAAACACGAGTGTCGTGCTTTCGTAATGTGGAGCATCTCTCCCAGCTCCGCGTACGGGCTCAGTTGTTATTGCCCGCACATCCGGTACCGGTTGACAGCTGGGAACAACGAAACCCGTCCGCCTCAGATAGGCCACATAAACTCTCAGTTGTTGTTGAGAAAAGCGATCTGCCAGTTCGGGATGCATTACTGCAAACCGACTATGCATTCGCGCCATGTAGCCTCTCTGTTGCGGACAGCTCTCCTCGTAGCAGCGCATTAGATCTTGCCTGAGATCCTCCGTCCACTGAAATCGTCCGTGGGCATTCGTTTGTCGTTGTCCCGGGACACCTGTTTCGGCTCCTCCACCTCGGGACTGGGCTGCATCCGAAGCAGCCCGATGGTCAGGAGCCCTGCGCGTTATTCTATTTGTAACCGCATGTGCAGGTAGTAGGGTGGTTGGCCCTACCCCCCGTTGTTATGCCTCTCTCGTTTGTCTCTCACCTCGCCATCCACTGGGGTTGGTTACCCAATCTCTGGCAAGGTTGCTAAGAGTCCAGGGACCCCCGGCTTTAATAAGCACACGTGGAGGTGAGAGTGGGTCATTTGGGAAGATAGGCAAAGATGCAGCTTTTTGCATAGCCGCATTGTGTTACGCGTCATTCCCTTTGGGCCCCTGGACCCCTCTTTTTTTTTTTTTTTTTGACGGAGGGGGGAAATGCATTAGGCACCATAGGGGGTTGAAGATGTTGTGTAACCCCCCGTGTGTCGGACTCCCTCACGTTTGATGTTAAGGGCAAGGTTTACCGACTAAAACCCTAACCTCCCTTGGCCCTCCAGAATCCACGTGTGCAGTCTGCAGTAGAAAAGTGGCTCCGATATCCATCTCCTCCGCTGCAGACTGCACCGGGCCATGTCGTTTGCAACTGTAACCACTCCCTCTACCATTGGGTAAGTGGTTACAGGATCTCGTGTGACCTCAGTAGACGGAGAGATCCCAGTAGCACTGCTTTCTGCATTCGGCCTGCGATGGAATTTGCATGTTCTCGACAGGCCAGAATGCTTTTGATGTTTTGGAGGAAAGTTGGTCTCATTCCTCCCAGCACTCCAATTATCAGCACGACGAGCTTGATTTTGAATCCTCGATACAGCCTGCGAATCTCGAACAGGAGTTCCTGATATTTCATCCGTTTTTCGTCCTCTTTGCTGACTATATTTGTTTCTGCTGGTGCAGAAAACTCGATGACGAAGATGGATTTGTCATCGAAGTCAACAAGGACGATGTCAGGCTTATTGGCTGATATTTGCCTGCTCGTCGGGAATGAGTAATTCCAGTATATTCGGCAAGACTCATTCTTGACTACGGATTCAATATCAGTGGGGACGTACGGCAAAACTGGGGTTGCATCAATACCATAAGTGCTGCGAAGATGGTAATACAGCACTCGAAGAGCCGCATTGTGACGTTCGATGTATGCTGCAACTGCATATATTGGACATGCTGCCAAAAGATGCATTAGTGTCTCAGCATGACATCTACACAATCTACAAAGCGTACTCTGTACCGCCTGGTTTAAGATGTTCTTGCGGTACGCTAAGGTATTGATGACCCCATCCTGGCACGCGAAGATAAAACCCTCGGTCTCGGATTTCAAGCCGGCTGATCTTAAGAAGGAGAAGGTCATCTCTGCCGACAAGCCAAGTTGTTGGACATTTCGAAAGAATTGTCCATGCAACGGCTTGTCGATATGCCTTCCCTCCAACATACGGAGTTGTTCCTTCCGTATGTTAGCCCTGAGACGCACTGGGCACAGATTGATGACTGATTCAGCCTCCTGTGCACCACTACGTCCCACGTTGAAAACCAGACCGAGGTTTCGCGCCGCTCGTTCCGCCGCGTTGTACAAAAACGCCCCCTTCCCCTGAATTTCATGCTGATGTACTAGCATCATCAGGGGATCCTCCGTTCGATTAATCACGTCGCAAGCTGTTTCGAGAACCAATCGGTCATGCATACACTCCAGGCTTAAAGGCCACGACCTCCCATATTTCGGGGCAAATACAGTCGTTCCACGGAAGATCTTGGATGCAAACTGCGTTGCATACAAATCATCTTCCGTGTGCTTCGGTCAAGATCCCTTAGCTCGTCAACGTTCCACTTCAGTGTTCCAAAAGAATAGAGCACTGGTGATACGGCCAACATATTCGTGGCTGCCACCTTATTTCTCCCGGTCAATTCTGATGACCAGATCTGACGGAGAATGCGCCGGTATTTCTTAATGATGGTGGTTTTAGCAGCCTGCACATCCTGGACATGCCTTTGAGGTACGCCAAGGTATGTGTAGGCTTCTTCGGCGCTAAGGTGGCGGATGACATTTCCGTTGACGAGCTCCATATCGTTGTTATGGGAGCCTGACCTTCCTCTGTGCAAATGAACGACTGCACATTTGTCCAATCCGAATTCCATACCGATATCTCTCGAGTATGTGAGGGCGATGTTCAGAGATCGATGTAATTGATCTTCGCCTGATGCGTATAATTTAAGATCATCCATATAGAAAAGATGGGTGATCTTATGTACACGTTCACCAGGCGGTCCACACATGTACCCTTGAGATTTCCGGAGAGCAACGGATAGAGGCAATAGTGAGATGCAGAAGAGCAGAGGACTCAGAGAATCTCCCTGATAGACACCTCTTTGGAATTGAACCAGTCTAGACATGGTTCGACGCTTGCCCGATGTCATGACAAAGCGTGTTTTCCAAAGAGGCATCAGGTCTTCTACAATTCTCACTATGTTTGGGTGGACATGAAGGCGTTTGAGCAACAAGCTTAAAAGCTCGTGCGATGTTGAGTCATACGCCTTCATGTAATCCAGCCAGGCTATCGACAGGTTACGCTTGTACTGGACTGCGTCCTGACAAACACACCTGTCGATAAGCAAGTTGTCCCTGCAGCCGGATACACCCATTTTGCAGCCTCGTTGTTCTACTATCCGTTGCCACACCGGTTTCACGTATTTCTCAATACGTTCGTTCAAGATGTTAGTGAACAATTTGTATAACGTATTGAGACACGTGATCGGTCTATGGTTTCTCGGATCGGAAAAGTCTCCCGATTTTGGGATCAGTGTCGTTCGGCCCTCAACCAGCCAGTGCGGAATGGGTTGGTCTCCATTTATATAAGAGGTGAATATTCGGGCTAGGTGTTGATGGACAGAAGTGAACTTCTTCCACCAATAGTTGTTAATTCCATCCCAGCCCGGCGAGGAGAAATTCCTCGCTCCTGTGATGGCATTTTTCACCTCTAATGCACTGACGGGTGGGCAATCTTCACTTTGTTGTGTGACTTCGTCGCACAACTCGGTGAAGATTTCAATACCTGGAGTGTCTGCATTAAGCCTAGATGTTTTCTCGTAGATGCTCCCCCAGAATTCCTCAACTGCGGTTATCGACGGAAACTCGCTTGAGGCTGCGATACGATGTTTGAAGAGGTTGGAAGGATTCGTCCAAAATATTGCATTTTGTCGAATTCCATCCTCCCGTCTTTGCAGCCTCTTTTTGGCATCCGCCAAAACCCGAATTTTATCAGCCAAACGTTGCTTGATGTTGAGCAACTTCAGCTTGTTCAGTGTGTGATAGTACGTCCGCAGTTGTTGTGCGAACTTCTTGACTTTAGCCGTAAATGAACGGCCAGATGTTAAATAGTCGATCACACACTGAATTCGGGAAGCGAGTTTCCGTGTCAGTCGAATCTTGCCGTTCAATTGAGATGCGTTTTGTAATCTGCCGACTCCCCGATATCTGTACCAGATTTCGCGGAATCACCAGATCACTTGCAGCCTCGTAAACGGCACAATTGACTTGCCACAGGTCGCAGTCATCTGGAAGAGCATCCAGAAGTAGGCTATTTGCTCTCTCTATTTCTCGTTGCTTAGGCAAAACTTTCGTTGTTAAATTCTGCCTAAACACGAGTGTCGTGCTTTCATAATGTGGAGCATCTCTCCCAGCACCGCGTACGGGCTCAGTTGTTATTGCCCGCACATCCGGTACCGGTTGACAGCTGGGAACAACGAAACCTGTCCGCCTCAGATAGGCCACATAATCTCTCAGTTGTTGTTGAGAAAAGCGATCTGCCAGTTCGGGATGCATTACTGCAAACCGACTGTGCATTCGCGCCATGTAGCCTCTCTGTTGCGGACAGCTCTCCTCGTAGCAGTGCATTAGATCTTGTCTGAGATCCTCCGTCCACTGAAATCGTCCGTGGACATTAGCTGGTCGTCGTCCCGGGACACCTGTTTCGGCTCCTCCACCTCGGGACTGGGCTGCATCCGAAGCAGCCCGATGGTCAGGAGCCCTGCGCGTTGCATTGCTTGTAACCGCAAATACAGGGAGCAGGGTGGTTAGCCCTACTCCCCGTTGTTATGCCTCTCTCGTTTGTCTCTTACCTCGCCATCCACTGGGGTTGGTTACCCAATCTCTGGCAAGGTTGCTAAGAGTCCAGGGCCCACCGGCTTTAATAAGCACACGTGGAGGTGAGAGTAGGCCATTTGGGAAGATAGGCTAAGATGCAGCTTTTTGCATAGCCGCATTGTGTTACGCATCATTCCCTTTGGGCCCCTTATTATTATTATTATTATTATTATTATTATTATTATTATTATTATTATTATTATTATCATCGCTATGAATATCGTTAAAGTAAATCATATTTGTAATTAGTAGTAATGAATTTATACAATTGTACGTATATTAAATACATGCAATTGTTTTTTAATGTATTTTATAATTACAGCGATTTGTATTGGACACCTTCGGTATTAGCATGTAGAAATCGCAGGATGTGCCGCGAGGAGGCTACCAATAGGATTTTACATACCATTTTTTGTTGTATTTTTTTGATTTACCACAGTATCGTGGTTTAGGTTACCGGAAATGATAGCAATGCTTCGATGTTCGAGCTTGCTATATTGTAGTAGACCACAACTATAAAAACAGTGGCTTGATTGTTATTCCAATGGAACGATTGTGCAGAATTTTGTACTACAAACGCGTAGTTTTCGGCAAAATCGCAACATTCCAGGAATTCTCCATCTTGGAGATTTTGTTTTAAGTAATTAACAAAGAGTGATTATTCCTTGGCCAAAAAATCGTGAATTTTCAATTTCATTAATTTTTCACTTAGTATATCCATAAATTTATGAGCTGTTACTATTGTGGAAGTTATTGTACATTCATCTATTTGAATCCACAAGTCGTACTGTATTTGGGCAATATTTTCTTTGTTAAAACATTCAAACAAATGTTCTCGCAAAATGGATATATTGGGACAATCTCAGCAATCACCTAAATAGCATTTATCACGCGCGTTGTTACACACGATTGCCTCGATGCAGTCGTGGTAGTTTTGAAGAGTCAAACGAGTATTTTTCGTTAAACGAGCAAGATCAATTGCGTCTAGCATGAGCTTTACATTTTCATGATGTACACACACGCATACATTATGTTTACCGCTACTTCCAGCTAGAACACAATGCGATGGCCTCAATTGTGTGAATTTGGTAAACCCAATTTTCACATGTTCATATTCTTTTTTAAATAAACAGTACATTTCATTTAAGTTACCAAGCAGTAATCTTTTTTGAATATGTTTTCTTGTGCCGCCATTTTGCTTAATAGATAAATAATCTTTCAAACCTGGCATAATTCGACTTATATCATCCCTTTCATAAAAACTTTTTACTAAATTTTCAGTTTCAGCAGGAAATACTCTACCTTTATTCTTTTCAGATATTGAGAAAATTCAGCTCTTAGCTACTAACTCTATTCGCTATGTTAAGTGTCTCCGAAGCGCCGCCTGGTGGCCAATTTCGAACTACTGAGGCACGGTTCAAACGGGTTTAAACGTCTGACTTTAAACGTCCCAAAAATAAACATGAATTCTCTAATTAATTTGAGCGAGTTAATGAATGCTTCTAAAAGTCACGTAAGTCAATATTATTTTGAATATGAAAAGTTACTAAATATAGTAAATTAGTACTAAATATCCTCGCAATGTTCATATCCTAGCAATCGCCGCAGCAGATTTATCGCCCAGAGATGGCATCTCTGCTTCACACAATCAACAAATTTCGTGATTTTGTAATTTATCAATTTCATTATTAAATCACGCATACTCCTTTCTTATTGCGTCACCTTCTTCCTTCTCTGTAGAAATTCTAAGACATCTACAAAACCGCATGCTTTGGGGTGTAGGGTTTTGCCATATATGCTTATTGCTACTATTTTTAATTTGTATAATTAAAATGTTTGTGATAGTAAAGAATCTGTCGAGTTAATATTTTCTGAGCCTTTTACGTCGTATTGTTGATGAGCATTCAAATTACCTGATGAACTATCAAACAATGGTGTTACTGATAATTCAACACGTCGCAAAGCATTTTTGCTCCAACATGCTGCGACAGCTTCGCATAGTCGTTCCGCAGATTTGTTGAACAGGTTTTGTAAAGGAACATACACTTCTTTTTTCAGTGATTTCAGTATTTTCTGGAAGACATTCTTGTTTTGCTCTTTTTACAAAACAATATTCCGGATATATATGGCTATCTCTGTTTTTAGAATCTCGAATTAGTCCAATATACTGCTTTTAGTACAATTGAAATCCAGAAAGAATGCAAGTACTGATTCGATTGAATGCGTGCTGGTTTGAACTATTCTTAGCTGGCCGTTTGTCTAAAATTGTAATGTCATAATTTACCTAATTTAATACATTGTGCGCTCTTCTATATTTTGCCGACTCTTCCACGGAAACAGGCTTTCTACCTGCATTTACAGACATTTGTGACTTTTTGCGGGATCTTCCGCGTGTGCGGTTGGTATTACCACTTCTTGCTCTCATCGTAGTATTTCTCACTAAGCCACATATATTTAGTTAAAAAGATGTTACAGTTTAATATACAAGAGTGGACAATAATAAAAAGTGTTGGGAATTTGTTGATTCGTATAACTATTTATTTGGTTAGCATAATCAATATTATAAATTGTACTTACCATAGTTCCGTGTACCACTTGAACACAGTTGGAACAAATAGCTTGTTTAACGAACTGAATTGGTTGGACTAACAAATACATTTTTTTATTCTAATTAATCGATGCGGATGGCTTTTAATGTCGGGCGCACGAGTGAGCGGCCTGTAGTTGATCCAACCAATAAAATAGTAAACTGAACTAAATAAAAGTAGTCTTCCCAACCAATTAACCATCTGTTCTCAGAGCACTAAGCAAATTGGTTGGGGCAACGTATTAGTTTCAGGTTCATGTGGACATGTCAAATTAAACTAGAAGACAAAATTTGTTGTCTTTTTTGTCGCAATGTTTTGTTCCGATAAACCAGAAGAAACAGTCCCAACGACACGAATAAGGCTTGACAATTAGGTGCTTTTTAGGTGATTTTGAAATACCATGCGCCCGAATACATGCTCCTACTTTTATGTAAAAAACAACCTTAGTGATATGCAGTCAAGAGGGATGTACCTTAATTAACGGAGATAAAAATAAAAGTATATCGGATTAAATCACATTATTTAGGTGCTTTTGAAGAAGCCTACGCCCGAATTAGATGGTCCTACCCTTATGTCAAAAATCAAGCCCTACCCATATGCAGCCAATAGGGAAGTTGATTAAAGAACGGGGATAAAAAAAGGTATATGAGATTGATACACATTATTTAGGTTTTCGATTCTTTATAAATTTTGAAAAATATTCAATGTGAAAGTAAACGATCGTCTTTGTCTTCAGTGGGCAAACCACACAGGTGTTCAAGCATTTGTTAAATATTGAAAATTATAAAGTTTCAAATTTCGAAATTTTAAAAAACTCTATTAAAAATCTAAATATTCTATGTAGATAACATACATTTTAAATTCTCTTAAGGTAAAATCACCTTTAAAGTAGTGAGTTTCGCATTAAATAAGTAAAAAATGAGGCACTGTTTTTAAAGTGAAACTGGACTTCATAAACGTAAACAATGTCACTTTTTTGAAGTGGCATTTTTATATATAGACAAAGACGATCGTTTGCTTTGAAATTGAATACTTCTTAGAATTGTAATGAATTTGTACTCCCCTCTTGGCTGCATATCGGTAAAGGTCAGTAGTAGAAGAATGACCGGCCGAAATTAGTTCCCGCCACCGCCACCAGGCGTCGCCACAGTCGCGGCGCTGTCGCAGCATGCGAGGTCGTAGATTCGTGAACTAATTCCTGGTTTGAGTCTCGGAATGACTCGCGGGCCGATTCGCGGATTGATTCGCATTTCTGATTTGCTGTTTAGTACGCGGGCTTATAATTCAAGAGTCTCTCATTGGGAAATCTGACCGTCACTAATGAGGTCATTAAGATGACGCAAGACTTCGTGGACGGTCCCATTAAGTTTTCGAAGATTAATGCTGTAGCGTTATGCATATATCTTTCGATCTTTTAAATGTGCCCTGTTCGGAAATCTCTCTTTCAATATGTCGTTACCGACCTAATTCGGGTGTTACATATCTTATTTGATGAATTGAAAGCGTAGATTTCCATTAGTCTAAATACCAGCTTGAAGCGTAATCTCGTATATCGACGACCTACTTTTTAAATCTCACACAAATTTTAAAAACCTACAATCAGGGCGTTGACCTCTCCCTTGTCATGTTGTAAGTTCCAATTCACCTTTCAGAGTTTTCTCTCGTCGGGGAAATCTATCCATCAATATGACAGGCGTCTTGACAAACCGTTAGCGTAACTTAATGATCTCCAATAGTGACGAAATCGTTGAGTCACACAAAACTGCTAAGACCATTTTGAAATTAATTTAGAAAAGCCTCTAATCAAGTCTCAACGCGTTCAAAAAACCTGACGTCGACCCCCTGATGCGCGGGACCTGCCGGCTACGACAGGTCCATTTATCCTACCTATATCAATTACAAAATTTGTTCCGTCTAACATCAATATTTTAATTTTCTCGTTCCGTGACATGTCGTTCCGAAATCCTTCTTGACCTACATATTTTAAACACAGATTTTCATTCATAAGGTGAAAAGTCTTGTTTTCGTCTCCTATTGAAAACCGTTCCCATTACCACCATCGCAACGCCTCGACTGTAAAACCCATTAATCATTACATCGATCATTGACTCTTTCTTAAATATTTATTTTTTTTTGTACAATATCATGCAGGAAGGAAGATGAAGAAAATACAGAAGATGTATTTAATAAATTTTATTTTTCACATTCATATTCATACATTACATTAATTTGTTTTGTTCACAATATTGTTATACATAAGAATATAAAATAGCTATTACATAAAATTTATATTTTCAATATCGTCAACTAATGCGTCGCTTTTAATTTGACAACTGATGCAGTCTTTAATCATAGGCGGTTCACCATCTATCGTATCATAGCTTGATTCGAAATGTTTATAACATCGTCGACATTCACGTATTTCAGGATGCATTTGCATAGCAGGTGGCAGGCAGGTCCATGCTTCTTCAATTTGTCGTTCAGCAAACATGCAGATGAAATCGATCGGTAGACATTCTATATCTTTTGTTTCCATCAATGCGAAACGTTTCACTTCGTAATAAATCCGTAATGAACGTTGAAGAGATGCAGGCTGTTCAAGTAGATTTCCCAATACCCAATTTTTAAGTATTTGTACATTTTCTTTAGTGCAAGTTCCATTAATCGTATGGCTTTCACACTTCTCCGACAATTCATATTGCTGCTGTTGCTTCAGTTTTGTCAGAGATGGACAGTCCAAAACGTCGAGATCAATAACATTTTCAGCGTTTCATATATCCTCCAAACAACATTTTTTATCGACTCCTTTTACATAAATTTTGTTGGCACATTTAACGATATCCTCCAAAGTCTCGTTTATAGCATCAAAGGGAACGTCATCAGATTGCCATGGTAAGCCGTGGCAATTATGCATTAACCAGTTATTGACTCTTTTATAGTGTAAAGGTAACCACACCCATTGATATGGTGGTTTAAACACACATGTCTCAATTTCATCGACGAAAATATTCATTATAGACATTTCCTTCGGTATGAAGCGATTACCCGGCCCGCGGAATCCCTGAACGTCTACAATGTATTCAATTTCGTATGATACTGATTCACTAGCGATTAAAGTATAAACGCATTTTATTCATTTATTGACGCATGCACAATAATGGCTACCATAAAGGTCAGCTATTGCTACATGATAGTCGCTTCTCGGTGCCTGCGTGGAAATACATCGTAGACTAGGAACCGTATTATGAAAGTGAACGTAAAATTCTAATAATGACCTTTTCCTCCTGTGTTCTACTACCATCTCTCTCGCTCTCGCATACTCTTTGTTATATCCATTAACTTTAGCATTATACCGTTATCACGGTCATCGTCATCGCCGATTACCCGCCGATCATTTTCACCATATATTTTTCATGTATACAGGTTCAGACGCGTTTAAAGTCATTGCGCAATTTCATCAAAACATATACCAAGTGACACATTTTCTCTTTCCCAAATTTAGACAACCTCCGCCATAATAGAAAGGAGATGATCTCAGTTTCGTATTTTATCTAGGAATAACCTGGTGGGCCACCTGTAGGCCAACTCACCCGTTCGTTAACAAAGGTAGCATAAATAAATAAATAAATAAATAATTTATAATAATAATATTTAAATAGTAATAAATTTCACATAATCCGAATAGCGTGTATTAAAATGTATAATATAGAAATGATGGAAGAAGCTAGCAGTAATTAGAAAGAGAGAATGACACGCTTATTCCCTATGCATTTATCTATTCACGGTATTTACGTGTTTTCATGACGTTCGAACCATAGCTATACGAGTTTGGACACGTGGATAATGTAATTAATCAGGTTCCTGACCGTTTTTTAATGTGTGTGTATACAATTCACCACATCTTAAACATCGCCATACAAGTTTCGACCTGTTAATTGTCCGTAGACTTTACTATACGGTAACAATGAATCTGACTTCCCAAATGTGACGAACACATACGAGTATCGACTTGCTTCTAATATAATTAATTAACCTTCATTTAATATTTTCCACTTTTAAAATTTCTGAGAATAAGAAGATCGAAATGACGATGTAAAAATCTAAGAGAAGCGTGTAAAATTCAACAGTTTCTTTCTATCTTTACGCACAGTTTTGTGTTTTTTAAGTAAAAAGTTAAAGGGAATGATAATGCTGCCATCTTTTGGTATGTTTAAAGAGATTGCAGAATCTGCGTGTCGCAGAATGAAATATGCGGGTGCATCTGAAATGCATAGATTCATCGTAGGCTGCCATCATACACTTGCTGATATGAGTGGCTATGGAGCGATTACAATTGAATATGAGGTTCTTGAAAATTGAATCTAGTTGACAATTAAGCTTATTATCGCCATGCAAAAGAATATGAAAGTGAAATTGTTAAATATTACCGCGCATCTACTGCAAAGCGAAAGCAATCTCGCTATTTTTAAAATACCTATATTGCCATTACTAGACATCCCTCTGAAATTAACACTTTGCATAGTCTCTTCAATCATAGGCGATTGTCTATCTACGGTATCATCACTCGTTTCAAAATGTTTATCGACGACATTCACGTAAATCTGAATGCATTTGCATTGTGAGTGGTAAGCATGACCATACTTCTTCAATTTCACATTCTGCAAACGTTGATATGAAATCTATAGGTAGACTCGATGTCTTTTGTTTCCATTAATGCAAGACGTTTCACTTCATAGTAAATTCTCATTAACCTTTGAAGAGATGCAGGCTACTCTTGAAGATTTTACAGTATCCAATTTTAAAGCATTTTAACATTTTGTTTAGCACACTTTCCGTTAAATGTATGATTTTCGCAATTTATTGACAATCGACGTTGTTGTTGTCCTATGAGTTTCGGTAGAGATGGACAGGCTAATATGTCTATGCCGACAACATTGTCAGCATCTAAAATTTCCTGCAACCTATGTCTTTTATTTGTCTGCGCCTTTTATGTATATCTTGTGAGCACATGTAACGATGTCCTCCAACGTTTCGTTGATTGCATCAAAGGGTATATTGCCCGATTCCCATTGTAGACCATGATAATTGTGCAATAACCAATTGTTTTACGTTCAAAACGTACTTTACAACCTCACTGTCGGAAATATCCATAATGCACATTTTCTTCCGTATAAACCGATTACCAGGTCCGGGGAATCCTTGCACGTCGACAATATACTACATTTCTAGTACCTAATACTGATTTGCTTGTCCCCTTCATTAATTGACGCATCATTCTCTCTCACACACACTCTTTGCCACTTCCACATATGGCGTGGTGCCTCTAATTCATGGATATACGTCGTACCTTTCTCTCTAGATCGTAGTATCTCTTCGTCAAATCCGGTGAATCGGAAATCAAATCAGTGTGTAACAAAAACGTCGATTCTTCAGCGCGCCAACACTTGAGATTTTCGATAGTTTGTGAGTTACGATACTCAGATGATGAAGAAGTTAAACGCAATATTAAATCGTTTCAAGTACTAGCACCAGTATGATGGTCACCGCACTTTCACAATTGAATAAATCTTTTCTACGATATTCGATCTAATTGAAATGTGCATAGACGTATGAATACAAGTTTCGATTGGTTTATAATACAATTGAGCGTGCCAAAGATCTCTAAATTTTAAATAAAAAATGATCAGTCATTAACTTGACATCCTTTAAACAATTAATTTTTGTATGTATATTAAATCGCGATACACTGCAGTCTGAAATCAAATAATTAAAATCATTACATCTTAAAGTCAGTCCATGCATAAATCTTACATGGTCTAAGTCATCTTATGTACACTACATCTTTCTTTCTGTAAATGCAAAACAAAACGAAAGACAACAAAGTATTTATCATTATGATAATAACAAATTCTTTCACATTAGAACCGTGTCTAATAGCCCACATAAGGTCGCCTTATTCGTAGTGAATTTAACTTTCGAACTGTCATCTTTAATTGTCGATCATTCTCTCTCTCTCTCTCTCTCTCTCTCTCTCTCTCTCTCTCTCTCTCTCTCTCATCAGCTACCGATTTGTTGCATCTATACGAATACTCTTACATCAAATCGAGTCGTATGCACATTCTTGTGTTGTAACATTCACACGACTATAGAATGAAATTCATTCTGAAAACCCAACAAGTACAAGCGTAAATGTATTTTAATACTAACGAATGGTATACCTCTTGATTCGAAATTGTATGTAGCGTAACCGATATGACTATTTAATTCCGTTTACAATAATGATTTGGAGATTCACACCGCACGAAACGTTGTTATATTTGACAGATTTTTGTTACTTCCACATTGTAATCTTAATTAGTTAACTAAGTTATTCACGTACGAATACTATTGTTATATGTAGGTATTTTGTTAAATATATTGCCATAAGGAGAATGTCCTCCTATCCATCACACCTAGTGTAATACCAAAAGACACAAGTCATTATATAAATAAATAATTTTCATAGTAATAAATTAACCTTTAAAAACTTCTTATGTTTTCACATCATGCACTAAAATTTCAGATTATTATTATTATTAATATTGAATCGTTTATAGAACTGATGTTTTCATACATTATCACTTAAAAAGACTGCTACCGTATATGAAATATAAGACTAAACAACAATTCAACATGAAGACATGCATGGATTAATTCTATTTAAAACATTAGTCATTTTGAAAGGAAAAGTGAAAAATTCTCAATGACCTATCTGTAAAGCTTCTATCTTACTTCATGTTTCTTTTCGACAGTCCAAACACATCGGTACATAAACACACTTTCAATAATTATTGAATAATTTCTTATATAAGGGAGTAAATATTCAACGATTTTTTCGTAAATAATGAAACAATTTAATATATACGATCATTATACAATTTTACTAAAACAAGCTTAATTGCGGTGTTTTGGAAATGTTGGTGACAAAAGTATGAATATGCAATCGAATGAATCATTTAACACGCGTATCTCTATCATTACGTTCAATTATATAATTTTTTAATACTATAACACGTACATATTTACAATATTTGCAGACTGTACGTCAGTCTTTTCATTTTCACGTTTAGACTAAAATGTGCGTCAAAACTGACTCTTGCTCGTCATTAATTATAGGCATCTAGTACCTCGGAGCTTTGAAACACCTTTACAATATGTTGTATATGTTCTTAAATCTGAATGCATTCACGTTACTAATGACAATAATGATTCTTTAGTTTTATCTTGACCAAAGGTGCAAACGCAACATATTGAGATGAGTACTATTGCCAGTGTCTGAAATTTCTTACCCACACCGATGAAGGAGATTTCGTATATTATAGGCAAAAGCATTCACAGTTATTAATATGATTCTTTATAAGTCATAAGTATATACTGTCGACTAGATTCATAATAAACATATTGTTTAATGTAGATCGGTAAGTATCTAATTCCTTATCTTACATTTAATTCCTCACAATATTCAATATGTACCCTTCAAAGCGTCGTGTTTTATTTTTGATTATTATATTTTGTAATATATCTGCTCGCACTCTCTATATTGAATTCATATTTTAAAGATAAATTGTAGCCACTCCAGATATTAACGAACACCTTACTAATAATTAATACCCACACTAATATTCTACCTATACCAAAAACATCTAGCAAATAATCGAGATAATATTTTCACTTCAAATTTATTATTATACTTGAAATATTTCTCCGAGTCTAAACTTCTCTTACAAGTTTACTGTGTTCTGCATCTTACTTATCTTATATTGGAAACGTTAGTTAACTAATATTTTATGCGTGAAATTTGCATATTTTCCAATCCATATGTTTGAACACATTTATTCTCTAAAGATTACTCTAGGTGTTTTCTTTCGACTCTGAGAGTACAGCAATCTACCGCCTTATTTCATACTGTGCACACTTAAACGTGTAGAATATACGAATAATATTTATTTTTTAAAGATACTTTCTGCTCAAGGCATTAATTAAACCCTTACTCATAATTAATAATAATTTTATATACATTATTACTTTCCCAGTATTACATTATACTCTCACTGATATTCTTCTTCTAACATAATACATCTCAATCGTAGTATTCACTTTCAAAATTTGTAATTATTTTGAATTTTCCATTTATATCTCAGTAGCTTTCTTATATTATAAGTTTATTTCCTATCGTATCTGCTAACATTCCTCACACTATTAATATTCCTTAACTTCATTTATATAGTTTCAATATTTCCATAGCACATACCTTTCGACTATGGCGTAATCGTGTATTTCATATTTTAAAGATAAAAATTGCAACTACTCCAGATATTAACGAGCACCTTACTAATAATTAAGACTGACAATCAAAGGACATAATTTCCGTTATTTCGGCCGTCGAAGATTTGGTTCTTTTATTTGTTTACGACATTGCGTGAGTTGGTCAGTTTCTGTGTAATACATACATCATTTATTTGACACTTACATTATTGCTCTCTCACACACAAAAGGTATCATAAATTTCTGCACGTTTGCTGACACGATTGTGAAATTATACTTAAATATTATGATTTTTGTCGGTTAGTTTAGAAAAAAACAAAAAATTATTTGTACAATTTATATACCTAAGAATTTGAAGTAGAATTTCAGGACTTCTCAGCGTTAAAGGGTTAATGAGCGAGTCGAGCGGACAATTGCCAAATTCTTATTAGTATTTCGTAAAGTTCAATGCATTGTTTACACAGCCGATGGTTTAATAGAGATTCCCCGTCAGCTAATGCACTATCTCCCTGGCACAATTCGTTCGCCTAGTTCGGCGTAAGGGGGTGATCTGTTGTGCGCATTCGCTCCTCGAGTCGTTTCGTAGGCGACACCGCTGGTGTAGTTGATTTCTTTTTTAGACTTTACCCGACCGCGACCTACGGGATTCAGCTATCGTAGGCTCAACTACTTCCTAATGCCAATATTTGGTGATTGACGAGCCTTTCGGCTCTCGTTGCAAACATTTCTGATTTTCCGACTTGTCAGGAATGTCATCTACTTCGGTAGTAGTGTCAGTATTGTTTACATATTTCCGGCGCGAATTTTGGTGGGCAGGATGTCCCGAAGTCGAATCTGATCTTTTTCAGTGTTGTACTGGTGAAATTCCTTTTTTCCCTGAAAACCTCATTCTTTCACACGCACAGATTCTTCGTTCGTATTTACTTCTACTTTGATCGAGTATCCGGCGTGATTTTATTTTATGATTAAATAGACTCCTTCAGTCGTTTTTATTTCAGGCAGTACTCCCGTTTTTACGTCATTCTTTATTTTCACACGGATTACTTTCCTACACTATGGAGGAAGATAAACCAATTGTGTATCCGCGAAGGGCATTTTTTTATCGCCTATGGGGAATGTTTCATCTTCGTAATCTATTGTAACTGCGTTCTGTCATAAGAACGAAACCCCTTGTATTTCATCTTCCTTGTGGCGAGATGGTCGTGCGAGCTAAGATGTCAGTCTTAGTTCGCACGAACTGAACGTCGCGAAGGTCCCGAGTTCGAATCCCCGTCCGTGGAATTTTCTGTTTACGTCCATTGTTTGGAATAACCATGGAACCTTGTCGGGCGAAGGTACGAATTAGGGTCAGCGTCTTTTACGAGGTCGGTACATCGCACAGAGGTAAATTTTCAAGTTCTTGACTTTTTTTCTGACAAAAATACTTGCGGGATGCCAAATTTCAACCAAACCGGACAAATTTTTTTTTAAATTACTTGTAATAGATTGCACATTAATGGGTCACTGCCGAAATTTCGAAATCGGACGGCATATGTTCATTAATTCATATAAACACTTAATATGAACAATTCTTTAAACAATTCGCGATTTTCACAATTTGATTTCTATTTTTTTTATTTTTTATTTTTTCTACGCGACAACACTTTTCTAGGTTTCCAGGGTAGCTGATTATGAATCTGATAACACATTTTGAAAATTAAAAATGGCGGATCCACTATGGCGGAAGTTTTTTTAAAAATTAAACGAAATCGCTTCAAGCTCATTACTCGAGGGTTTTCGGGGTCACTAATCACGTATGCCGTCCGATTTCGAAATTTGGGTAGTTATCCGTCAATGTACAATCTATTACGAGTATTTAAACAAAAATTTGTACCGTTTGGTTAAGATTTGACCTCCAGCAAGTAATTTTGTCAGAAAAAAGGGGGGACTGGCTCTGGATGGGTTTATGCCTCGTAAAACTATCTTTATGTTGTCTGTGATGTCCGAACCGTTGAACCCGAGAGCCCACCCGCAAATAGACAAATCGTCATTAAAGCGAGGGAAATACCTAGTCTTTTGTCCTTTATCCTTTGTCTATGCATCCCGTCTTCCATGATAGGATAATCGCCTTCAACGACCTGAGTTTCGAAGATTACGTCATTGAAGCTTATGTTCGCGCAACCGATATTACGCGTGACCTCGTTTCTTATTCCACTTAGGTCATAATTTACTGTGTCATCAAGACACATATCTTAGAGCAACTTAGACAGTTGATTATGTTAATCTCTTCTCCTGTATCTGCGGAAAACGTTGTGACGGAGAAGTTCATTTTGAATGACATTTTGTCAAGACAAATTTCATTTTGACTTGACATTTTTAATCGAACATTGCGCATAGTCAGCTGGCCCAAGACGGACCGCGAGCTCGCTTATTCTCAACATACTCATCTGTTCATTTTACGATTTTTCTGTGTCGGATGCCCCGAGTGACCAGTATCGTTCCGCGGTTTAGCTGACCTATCACAATATGGACACGTTTCTGTTCCACAATCGGAAAACTCGTATTCCTCAGTGTAATGTGAATCGTAACACGCGTTAACGACTCTGGCAAACTATGGTGATTTCAGCAGATTGTCATTAGCGAATTTCACGCGATCTATACAAATGGAAAGATCGGTGGGTTCGGCTCAACGTTTTTGGCGTCGCGTTTTGGACGCGGAATTCCATCAGTCTCCTACTATCAGAGCCCTACTATAAATTGATTCAGACAACCTCTTGGATTTCACATATATACGATGGACCATTCGTAACAGGCATGCTTCGTACCTCCAATCTCGTAGATTTTGGTTGGCGGAAAATACGATACATACTCTTCAAATATTACTAGTAAATTGTAAACTACGCAAGTTGGTGTAGAAAGCATGTCGCTTACTTAAAATTCGCGGAGATTCCCGATGCGAATTATTGGCGTTGGAAGTATACATTAGAGTGGAGAACAAAAATTACCGGGGATCGAAATGGCACTATGCTGAAAAGTTACCTTTGTCCGCCCTTTTGAAGATTCCGGAGGTCCAGTTCCGTCAGACAATATATTCTGGCTCCGCAAGTAGCTTGAAAAATAACATTATTTTTAAATGGAAAAAACATGATTTTTCATGAGCCAGCTTCTCTAGGCACTATACCGAATAGAGTATACGTTGGTTAAATAAAATTTCATCCGAGACATTACGTTCTAAATATCTATAAATTAATACCTAAGTATAAAATTAAAATGAAAAATCGTTTGATTTGTATTTTTATTTTGTCACAGAAACCCAACTTCCTTATATTTTTAAGACCAAAATATTCTATATAAGAGTATAATAATATTTTTATGTGTTATCTAAGCAGAATAAAACATCTTAAAGAAATAAATTATTTTGTTTTTCACTTTAGATTTCAAACATAACAAGTCGGACAATATCGCCTCAAAGTGTACAACATCCCTTTTTTTCGCTCATAAAAATATGCTCTATTTGTAATGTATAATGACTCCGACAAAATGTTGTACCCTTCATTGTTTCATTACACTTTGCATTAAATTTGGACGATATTTTATCATTCTTAGGGACTCTCGGCTTATTTCATGATATTTGAGTCATGAAATGACTCAGAACTCACCGCGAGAAGGTGGTCACACATCGAGTTCCGCCCACGCCCGCCCCTTCCACCTATCTGAAAGCAGGTTGAATAATTATCAATAGGTGTAGTCCGCCTTAGACTCATATTTCGGTATCTTTGAGCGAGATTTAATTTTAGCCAAAATGGAGCCAACTCTGTTTTTGTGACAAGATACCTGAAGTGAAGATTCAGTGACAAGTTTAACGCATCGTTCCACGCCTTGCGTATGACATGGTAGCTGCGTAAACTGGTGATCGTCAATTAAACCTTCATTTACTAGGAACTGTAGGTCTGAAGTTAGTAATTTTGCTAGAATTCGTGGCTCGGCGATTTTAACATTATTCCAGTTTATAAAATTTATATAACTTTCTGCGTGGAAGTTTATTACTTTTGGGGGTTGAAACGTCCGAATTTCTTTGATGACCTGAAACGTAGCTCTAGCTTGTGACCTAGCTTCAAGAATTCGGTGAACGGCTAATTGACGAACTTCGCTATTGATATCAACTGCCATTGCTAAAAGTATATTTTCAAGGTGAATAAAAAATCTATTTCGAGAAATTACGCCATTCACTATCTTTTTTAAAGCTTCAGGAAGGTAACTGCAGTTTTTTATAATCTTGAAAATATGCTTCGCCTCCTCAGTACCAGACGAGTTTATTTTTATTAGAAACCAAGCAGGCACATAAACCTTCATAATGAATTCTACCAACGTTTTTAAATTATCTGAAGGATGTTCTGAGCTTATGTACAGTCTGAGAATCCCACGTGCAGTCGTAAACCATCTTGAGTGTCATAGAATTCCAGGATTTCATTATGCTAATTCAATAGGACATTGTCCGGATTGGACACTGCGAGCAATCTCAAGTAGATATTTTTTATCAGTACTCAGCTGTAATAACATATAAATCACAATCAATCGGAATAAATTTCGTCACAGGTAACGTTTAACAATTGATCAAACATTTTCTGATAGGACCTGCATTACTTCATTGGCCTTTAGTTTGACCATCAAGGTGAGTAAATAAATGTCTTAGCGGTAACTCGTTGAAATGCAAAAGATATATTATCCATTGTAAGGGTTTTTTATACTTATTTCTAATGTACGTATTATGCCATTTTTTCTTCCCGTGTTAACAACTGATCCATCACATCCGATAACACAAATTTCACCAATAATAGCATGGCCTTTATCATTAAGGAACGCGTTAAGACTAGTAGCAATGGAATGAGCGGTACCCGAGGATACAGCAACATGACCCTATTAGTGCGTTTCTGATCCCTTGACTATTGTAATATGTTCCTCTCTTGTACTTCGGCGGTACATCTTATCATTCCCCCTTATGTGAATCATAGTTTTTTCTTTTTGTCCATCAAAATAAAAACATGATACTGGCTCTAGTAATGCAGTTGATTTCGCTAACACATTTTTTCGTATCTTTGCTCACTCACGCCTGATTTTGTGCCGGTCAATTACTAAAGTCGAATCCCTTCCGAAATTACCACAATATCTTAGAGAATAGCAGAAGTTACAGCAGCACCAGCTCGATCAGACAAACCAAATCTCTCGCATATCATAGCTGTCTTTGGAAGTGAAATTCGCATCTGAGATGGTTTGGATTTATTTGTACAGTCCCTATTTTCTGTATTGTCGTCGAGACTTGGATAAAACAATACATCAGATGAATAACTTACATATTCATCATTCGACACTATCTGGCTTATATCATTAGCATTTAAGGGTGTTGTACCACAAACATCTTTAGCAGGTGTTACTTGAACCGTGAAAATAATTTCGCCCCCCGATTCCGTGTTTTGAATCCCGAATCGTTCGAGTTTAGAATTATCACAAGTACAATTAGAAAGATTATCGCATTTACAAGTAGTTATATCAAAAAGCTGTTTCGCAATTGTTTTGAAAGCTTCTAAATTATTACTTAGTTTCTTGTATTTGTCCTTTCTTCTATACGATTTCATAACGTTTTGATATTTAGCGTGATAAGTTTTGATTTTCTTCACTACAGATTTTAACTGGATATTAGGGATACCTGCCTTTTCGTATATTGATATAATCCTTGTTGCTACATTAATGGCAATGGTTGAAAATAGCGGCTCTTTATTTCATCAGTGGAAGCTATTTTTTGACGCTCTGCAAATCAACACCGAAAAATATCTTCGTAAGTTGGATTTTTTTCCAATACTAGATCCTCGGAGCACCAAATAAGGCACAGTCAAAAGTAGCTCCTTTTTAAATTTCAATTTCAATTTTGCTTTAGCTTTCGATTTTGTCATTGCTATAAGGTAAATTACAGAGCAAATAATTTACGTACTTCAATATCAAAATGGATTTAAACCGATGGAAATTACGCTTAAATATTCAAAAACGCCCAGTGAATCACTGCACCAATGCTCCACCACTAGTATTTTCTGAGACGCTATACTTTGTTAAAAGAAACGAGTTCGAACTTACGCGGGCAAATGTCGAGGCCGCCACGCTCTTCCTTTGGTTAGAGTCACTATAATCAAGTGACTCTACCTTTGGTCGGGACACGTGAGCTTCATTATGTAGGGGAGGTCGGGGTATTCTTGGACACACTTTTATTTTCTCCAGAAACTCTAAAAAAAATTGCTTTTTCTCAAAATTTCCAAGCTTGATTTTCTGGTACGATAAATGACCTTTCATTTGGTACCAGCAATTTTACCTAATTGTTTAAAATTGTAGACTCTGTATCAAAAAACTGGTTTTTTAGATTTTAAAATATCTCGGGGTATTATTGGACAGTCTTGTAAATAGATTAAAACAAATGAAAATTATTGCTGGAAAACGTTTATTTGTTAAAGAAACTGAAAGAATATCTACATTATAATGAATAAAATAAAGTAAGGCGCGTGAAAGTGTTCCGGTTTGCTCCGAGACAACTCAAGTAAACACCTCGATCATAAGCGATACAATGGGCTATGTTTCGGCGATTTTCTTTCTCGGGCATGTTTTTCATCCAAATTATGCAGAAATCAGTATTTTACTTCGCATCAGTGTCCAAATCACAGAAGTGTCTAATAATACCCCGAACGCTCATTTTTACAAAATGCCGGCGTATAAGTAACACAATGCAAATTTCATCAAAAACTCTTATATGCGTCAAAAGCTTATAGTTCCAAGAATATTATAAATATATTTACCTGACTTGGTTTTTCGAAAAATGTTGTAAAAATGACCAAAACACTAAGTGAAAAATACACTTTACATCAAAATTTTGTTTTATATGATAGCGAGGTAACAATGAGTAAAAATAAGTCAAGTCTTAATAGAAAATGAGATTATGATCAGACGAGTCGATGCTAGTTGATGGAGACTCCAAGCGTTACAAACGGGAAAAATATTGCGCTGTCCAACAATACCCCGTGTCCAATAATACCCCGAACTCCCCTAGTAAGATCGCGATTAAAAATAAAAAATAATCGAAATAAGATTGTTTCTTAATAGATAGAATTTTATGTTATCATATCGAAAGTTTATGCAAAATTTCCGGACTGAGAAATTATTTATTTTATTCTACTTATATAAACATGAAAAGCGGAAATTATTTAAAATGGTATGATCGTAATTTTTTCATCCTAGCACATTCGTATCGAAAACGAAGAAAGATAGAGAAAAATTACATCTGACCTTTTCTGTAGAGCATAAAATTTCCAACAAAAAACCAAGGTCAGACCTAGTCTATAACAAACTACCATCGAAGCCCGAAATTGGGTTGATTAGAATCTGTTTTCGGTTGTTTTCGTCGAACTTACAAATAAAATTCAAGCTCATATACTTGGCGTTAAAATATGAACTTTAATTAGGTCTCTCAAGGGTGCTTTTGTTGGAAATTAACGGATTGAAATATCATGAAATGAGCCAAGAATCCCACAGAATCATAACATGTAGTAAGTATCCGACATTCAACGCTAATGAAAAGTAACACTGAAAAAATTGGCGTGAGGTAATATGGGTAAGATATTTGTTCGGAATTATTATAGAGCTTATATATGTCGATCAGTATACATGGTAAAAGAAGGAATGTCAAACTCTTTAAGGAGATATCATCCAATTTTTTCTGTCTGAAATCTAAAGGGAAAAACAGATTTCTTACATTCTCTTTTTTTCTATTTGAATGTTATTAATCGGGGCAAAATAAAATGTTACTAAACTCGTATAATAGAACATTTTTAATCTCGTAAGTATAAGGAAGTAGGATTTCTGTGACTGAAAACTGTAAAACTTATTTTAACAAAATAACAATACAAATGTAACGATTTTTAATTTTCATTTTATATTGAAGTATTAGATTATAGGTATATGTATATATATATCGTCGTTCGACGAGCCAGATGGGCCGCAGAGGGGTACCGCGACGGAACGTGGTGTGCCCGGGCTCTCGTAAATTGTATTATAACTCAAAAACTATTGATCGGCCCCTTTCGACACACAAGACTTTTTTGTTGGCAATGAATTTTTCTTTCCTTTTAAATATTTTCCATTGAAATCGAAGATACTAATTTCGAGATATATTAGTGTTTATTATTAATATTAACAAAAAATTAAGAATTTATAAATTTTATTAATATTGCTTAATACATTCTTAAAGTACGAACGAAAAGCTTTAAAAATCACTGGTCGTTTTTTAAAATCGGTACATTTTATCCGGAGTTACAGTCTTCAATGTGGACATGACGGTCGACGTAGTGGAAACTGAAGTCCCTGTAAGTAAGCGACCCTTTGATATAGGGTCCTAAACCAAAAACTAAAAACTTTTTATTTTTACGCTGGATCACTTTGCGTGGAATGCCCCATATATATTTTTACCAAAGTGTATTATACTCGATGTAGTGTCTAGAAAAGCTGTTCAATTGGTAAAAGAAAAAAATGTTTCGCGACTTTTACGGCAACTAAACGAAAAGTCACGTTTTTTCCGTTGAAAAATAATGTTATTTTTCAAGCCACTTGCGAAGGCAGAAAACATTGTCCGACAGAATTGGGCTCCGGGGTGTTCAAAAGAACGGACAAAGGTAACTTTTCAGCATAGTGCCGATATGTTAACATACTCGGACGTAAAATTTTCCGCACTTTTCATTTCTGAGGTCGAACGTAGGGTTTTTCATTTGAAAAAAACATACGTTGACCATTAATTATGCTCAAAATTGACCTCAAAGTCAAATTCAAGGTCACCATCTTATGGCCCCCTTTGAACCCTACAACTTTTATCTGAACAATTTTGTTTCCCTTCCATTCCTCGAAGAGCTATTCAGCTGTCCTGTTTCAAATGGGACACCCTGTATATGGGGCAAAATTTCTCAAGTGTACCAGGTTAAAAAATTCATTTAACGGGTGTGGATGTTTTCAATCGCTCGTAACTTTGATTCTGTTGCTTTAATCAAAATAGTACATCCGAACTTTTTTGATGATGATTACACGGTCTTTCAGTTGATTATGATAAATTATTTTGTAAGTCATTGTTTAACCCTTTTATAGTGAAATTAATAATTAAATCGGCGTTTTCTCCATGTTCCTCCCATTTTAATGCTTTGAAATTATTTCCAAATGAAAGCTGAGTTTTTCCTATAAGATTACCAATTTGCAAAGATGCTTTTTTTGTTGTTTTCGAGTAATCGTAAAATTAATGATTCGCTGCGTTGCTTCGAGCGAGACTGGGTGGCCGCTACACAAAGGCGCGAGCGACTTGTCACAACTTGTCCAGCTCGAAGCAGCTCAGCGAATCACTAATTTTACGATTACTCAAAAACAACAAAAAAAGCATCTTTGCAAATTGGTAATCTTATAGGAAAAACTCTCAGCTTTCATTTGGAAATAATTTCAAAGCATTAAAATTGGTGGAACATGGAGAAAACGCCGATTTAATTATTAAGTTCACTATAAAAGGGTTAAATATTGACTTTCAAAATAATTGACCATAATCATCAGAAAGCCCGTGTAATCATCGTTAAAAAAGTTTCTATGCACTATTTTGATTAAAGCAACAGAATCAATGTTACGAGCGATTGAAAACATTCACACTCGTGAAAGGCCAAAAAATGTCACCTCCTCTAACTCGGTCACTATTTGACGAATCGAAATAATTTTTGATATGTGAACTACTGCCGTATAGAACTACAAATTTACCGACTTTGGGTCAAATTGAAGAACTTTGATTTTTTGACCTGTGTTAGATTATTATGCGAAATATAAATATACGGTATCATCTGCGATTTTCTAAGTACAAACTATAAATTGCGCATGCGCACTCACTGCCGTTTGTTTCGCGAACTATTGTACTAATCCGTTGCTTCAGTAGCTCAAATATAACCATTCAATGTCCTCGTGTTTAATTTATTTCGAAAAGTGAAACCCAGCGATGCAAATTTATTAACAACCTGGTACACTTGAGAAATTTTGCCCCATATATATAATATACACCTCCGCCGTTTATTCGTAGTTTTATTACATGCTTTGGGATATGTAGCACAAACAGTGTTGCCGTGTGAAATATCTAAATACACGTATGTTACCACGGTATATTTATATCATGAGTACGACCGTAGTTTATATAACTCAAGAAATTGTTAGATTAACGCATATGAGACATTCCACGTGAGTAATATCAGTCCTGTCTCAGAAAATGTAATTTTGAAACAAATTTAAATTTCTCCACTGTCTGAGGTTCGTCATGCGCACCGAGCTAGTCTGGACACAAACACAAATAATGTTTTAGATAATCAAATAAATAATAATACGCAAGCTGTTAGATTACCTACAATTGAACTGCCAAATTTTAATGGCGATTTAACGGAATAGCTTTGCTTTCGAGGCACATTTGAATCTTTGATTCATAAGAATGCTTCAATAACCGAGATTCAAAAGTTTCATTATCTGAGAGCAGCTCTGCAGGACACTTTTGCTTTAAAAATTGTTTAATTTTGCAAGTGAAACAAGCTCTAGTATTGTGAACAATATTGTAATCAAGAAATCTTCAATCGATCAAATTTGTGATTTTCAAGAATATCACGTTATCAAGTTCTCTAAGAAAGTATTCAAGACGTTTCAACTCATTGCAAGAAGTCTCAAGAACTTTTTGGAATTTTCAAGGAATATTCGAACATATTGCATCAACACGTGTTCTTTCTACTATTGTTTGGTATCCTGCAACATACAATATTCAGCAGTGAAAAAACATATTGAGCTACTTGGATAATTTATTCATATTTTGGACAAAATTATTAAATTGAAAATTTATTCATTGACGAGCCAACGGAATAAGAATTTCAAAAGGAATCGACGCAATTTAGAAAATCGTTTGGTGCCCGAGGCCATTCAACACCGTCAACATAAACATCGGCTTATAAAGGTACGAAAAAGGTACTAATCCGTTGCTTCAGTAGCTCAAATATAACCATTCAATGAACACGTGTTTAATTTATTTCGAAAAGTGAAACCCAGCGATGCAAATTTATTAACAACCTGGTACACTTGAGAAATTTTGCCCCATATATATAATATACACCTCCGCCGTTTATTCGTAGTTTTATTACATGCTTTGAGATATGTAGCACAAACAATGTTGCCGTGTGAAATATCTAAATACACGTATGTTACCACGGTATATTTATATCATGAGTACGACCGTAGTTTATATAACTCAAGAAATTGTTAGATTAACGCATATGAGACATTCCACGTGAGTAATATCAGTCCTGTCTCAGAAAATGTAATTTTGAAACAAATTTAAATTTCTCCACTGTCTGAGGTTCGTCATGCGCACCGAGCTAGTCTGGACACAAACACAAATAATGTTTTAGATAATCAAATAAATAATAATACGCAAGCTGTTAGATTACCTACAATTGAACTGCCAAATTTTAATGGCGATTTAACGGAATAGCTTTGCTTTCGAGGCACATTTGAATCTTTGATTCATAAGAATGCTTCAATAACCGAGATTCAAAAGTTTCATTATCTGAGAGCAGCTCTGCAGGACACTTTTGCTTTAAAAATTGTTTAATTTTGAAAGTGAAACAAGCTCTAGTATTGTGAACAATATTGTAATCAAGAAATCTTCAATCGATCAAATTTGTGATTTTCAAGAATATCACGTTATCAAGTTCTCTAAGAAAGTATTCAAGACGTTTCAACTCATTGCAAGAAGTCTCAAGAACTTTTTGGAATTTTCAAGGAATATTCGAACATATTGCATCAACACGTGTTCTTTCTACTATTGTTTGGTATCCTGCAACATACAATATTCAGCAGTGAAAAAACATATTGAGCTACTTGGATAATTTATTCATATTTTGGACAAAATTATTAAATTGAAAATTTATTCATTGACGAGCCAACGGAATAAGAATTTCAAAAGGAATCGACGCAATTTAGAAAATCGTTTGGTGCCCGAGGCCATTCAACACCGTCAACATAAACATCGGCTTATAAAGGTACGAAAAAGGTACTAATCCGTTGCTTCAGTAGCTCAAATATAACCATTCAATGAACACGTGTTTAATTTATTTCGAAAAGTGAAACCCAGCGATGCAAATTTATTAACAACCTGGTACACTTGAGAAATTTTGCCCCAGATATATAATATACACCTCCGCCGTTTATTCGTAGTTTTATTACATGCTTTGAGATATGTAGCACAAACAATGTTGCCGTGTGAAATATCTAGATACACGTATGTTACCACGGTATATTTATATCATGAGTACGACCGTAGTTTATATAACTCAAGAAATTGTTAGATTAACGCATATGAGACATTCCACGTGAGGAATATCAGTCCTGTCTCAGAAAATGTAATTTTGCATATCGGTACTTTTGGCAAAATAAAATATTGCCTCAAGTGATTTTTTTTAATTGCAAAATTGACCGTGTTAAAAGCAATTAAAAATTTCAATACCTTTTTTTTCAAAAATGTATAACTTGGGTTAATGTAAAGTTATCGGAATGTATTATGGAGGGGGGAGGGGAGGATTTGAGTGAAAAATGTTGAATTTTAATATAAAATTATGAACGTTATGCAAAAAAATGTTCGTTATTTATTTAACAATATATTTTTACATCATGTTTAAACAATCAAGAAGATGATACAAAATTCTGAAAAAAGTTTGTTTACAAACTACCAACATATACGTATTCAACAAAAAATCAGCAATGATGTGTTTTTCTTCGTTTTCAAGAAATTGATTATTGAAGTTGGCCGGCCGCCGCGATCGTGGACACAATCACAAAATACACATAAATCAGACCCTTTTGAATTTGGTGTTTTATACCGTTAACGCCTCTTTCGGTTACGTAATCTTTTTTTTCCGGTAACACGCGGCTGATCTCGTCAGAATTGTAAAAATTAATTATTTTCGTGATTACTGACTGACAAAGTGTTCGTTATGGTCTTGGATCTGGAGTTGAACCAAATCCGCATTCATCTTGAAGATGTTTTGCTTTTCTGGTCATACTGTACGTAGTTTTAAAATTTCGTTCTAATTCTCTGACAGACCAACTGCGAGGAGTCATGGTCAAGTATTTTATTCTATCGCTAAACGTCGGCGCCTCGTTAAATAAACGTTTTATGTCGTTTAATAATTCTTGACCAGTATCTCCAATGTACAACGATTCGCTGTCTGATGTATCTTCCGATTCTGGACTTGATAACATTTCGTATTTTCTGTCGTTTATAGATTGATTTTCTTCTTCTTCTTCTTCGATAAAATCTTCAGGAATTTCATTGGAGACCATTTCGTCAGATTCGTCGTCTTCTTCTTGAACTGTTGGTGACCCAAGTGAAATATTAACGTTGTGAACTTTCATCCGGCAGCTAAAACAAATGAAGTCGCCCAATCCAGAGAATGTTTCGCGCATAGACAACGAAACGGTAGTTATCCAATTAGCAACCCAGCTATGGTTTTTTAAACACAAGGGTTGCAACAAACTTTGTTTGGCATCTTAATTTAAAAAAATTATTAATATGCACAATTCGTAATTTTATTATGAAATAATGTATAGGTAACTAGCAAGTATTTCAATAAGTAATCCGACAATAACTTTAAAATTAATAAAAATCACGAAGATTTTGAAACAAAATTTTCTAATTACAAGAAAGTTTGTGTTAAATATGTTGGTATTTAGAAACGAAGCAACACAAAATAATAGTCTATATGATAAATTACATCATACATATTTGAACGAATTCCATTAATATTAAATAACCTTGTCAATCCAAAAGTATTTTCCGGATTAGCAATTTGTCGTCATATACAAACATTCGAAGCAGCTCAGCGCAAAGGCGTGGGTCGTTGTGTCAGGATGCGCGGAACGAATAAAGCGTATACTACTACGCTGCGCCGCGTTATCCTAGCACGCGTTCGCGGCGACCGGCCAACTTCTGTAATCAATTTCTCGAAAACAAAGAAAACACATCGTTGCTGATTTTTTGTAGAATACATATATGGGCAATTCTACAGAACTTTGCACTTTCGAGTGAAATGAAACGTACATTTTTTTTTCAAGGCACAACTTTAAATTTTTTTCCTGATGATAGATATGAGATGCCGAAATTAAGTTCTATGCGCGTAATTCATTTTTGGAGGAGGTTCAGAGGGTGCCTTAGGGATAGCATAAAAATACAAAATTGGCATATAGGCCATTCTACAGCACTTTTCATTTTTGAGTAAAAAAAACGACAAATTTTTTTTGAAGGCACAGCAATTTTTTTCTGGTGATGGAGATGACGTACCGAGGTGTGGTTCTATGCGCGTAATTCATTTTTGGTGGAGGTTCGGGGGTTTATAAAGAAATTTTGGAGCTATTATAAAAATAGAAAATTGTAGATAATGCATAGGTCAACATTTGATCTGCGCGAGATCGCCGGAAGCGCCTAGGTGCTGGTACGCGGTCGCTGATGACGATGAGAAGGTCGGTTAACCTCCATCACATCAGATTCAAGGTCATTTAAAGGTCAAGTGGAGAAAAAACAATCGGAAAAATCTGAAAAAATTCATGCATATGTGTTTGAGGCCAGCAAATCGTAGTCTAAGGTCAGTTAATCTTTATAAGGTCAGGATCAAGATCATTTGATGGTTAAGTAAAAAAAAATTGTTATTTATTTTGTTTATTTATTTTGTCAGTCTTTGTTTCGTTTGACATTTCTTGAGCGACAGATGTAGATTTTACAGCGTATTGTACTGTTTACATATTATTCTTATTCAAAATAAATCTACAGATATAAATAAATTAATAACTGTAATTCATATTATAATTTGTTACATATATTTGTCAATTCTCAATTATATTGTTTTACGTTATAACCCTTCAAATCCGGATGGGAATAGGGTTAAAAAGAATTTACTCAAATCATCTATACGATTCACATTAACAAAATATTTATCCAAAGCAAAGGGGATTGTACAATAATTTGGGGCGCGACAACGGGCGGCGGAAACACTCAAATGGTACGAGGGTTCGAAATCACGCGAAGGGAAAATCACTTGTGATATGACCGGAAACGTATGGAATGAAAAAATCGAAAGGGGGCACAAAATCAAAAAGGGCGGCGGTAGTCATTAATGCACCTCGGCGCACGGACGGTTCACCCGGGACGGCGAAAATTTCTCCTCCGGGGTGACTGAGGCGGTGGTGGCGATGGCGTCGAGGGATTGCTCCTCAGTTGCGGTCGTCTTCGCTCAAAACTGTCAGTTTCCTGGCACACTTCACTTGGTTACGTCTCGATTCACGCAGATATCTGTATTGCGTAGCTCGTTGCTGTTCGTTAGCGCGGCCGTACAACGAATGTACCGGGGCTCGCGCCGAAATTTCCGAGGCGTGTGCCGCGAGCACGGTGTTGCCGCTTCGGGCGTATCGCAGAACGTCGGGGGGGGGGGGGGGGAGGGAAGAAAAGAAATAGAAGGTATGACGGGCAAGCAGAAGGAAAAGGACAGCGATTTAAAGTTAAATAGGATAGGTGTGTGACGGCGGTGTGGAAAGGGGAAAGTAGAGAGATTTCGTCTCATAGCACAGGGAGGGGTGCTTACGTTCCCTCTTGTGTGTGAGAAAGAGGGCAGCATATTGGGCGTCTCAGAGCGGGGCGGGACAGCGTAATTTCCGTGTCCTGGAAAGAGACGGACGGGAGATCGTCTCTCCGTTTTTTATGAAAACGGTTTTGGGCGGCATTAAATGGAGATCGCGGCATCAAGTCTGCCGTTGAGTTGTGCCGAGGGACGACTGTCAACTCGGGCCTGAAATGGTGGAGGCAACGAAAGTTGCCGTACGTGCAAGGAGGCACGCACAAAAAGAGGGGGAGAGAACGAGACGGATACAGCGACGGCTGCCTGAGTCCGACAGAGAGAGGGGCCTGCGAATTACAGGCGAACGAAAGAAGGGGCATCGGCGCGCGGGCGCGCTGCATGGAGCGTCCGATTGTCGTTCGAACGACTTGGGACGGCTGGCGAGTGCGTAGCCGTGGTGGGGAAACGGCAGCGAACATCGGTTCCTTGCGTGTCGCGGTTGCGACGAACGTCGAGGCGAAGACGCCGCATGGAAAAATCCAGCGGGGGAAAGGGCTCGTGCGTCGAGAACGTGCGGTGGATGCATGCACGCACGACCGAGGCGAACGGCTAGCGGAACACTCGCCATGGTGGGGACGAGAAATGGAAACGGGCTCTCGCGCGTCGAGGCGACGATCGTTGGAGCACCGATTCCTCAGCTTGGTGATATATGAGGGGCAAAAAGGGGGGAAGAGGCTCGCGCATCGAAGGTGTGAGGGAAGAGTTCTCACACGAGCGGACGCTTCTTCGAGGATTGAAAATTTGCCGTTCAACCGCTGCAATTGCAGTTGACGGACCAGTAGTGGGAGGTGAGAGGAGAGGATGTACCTATTTGAATAGGGGAAACAATTGGGTTTATGACGTCCTACGATATGCGGCGATTCAGGATGGCCTTCGTATCCTGCCGACTTGCCACTGCGCGGCTTCGTCGTGATCCTCTGTCCCTTTTCTGGGAAACTGGGAATTTACGGAAGGTGGGGTGAGATCTGTGACGAATTTCGTTACAACGAGTATTGATATTTTACAAATGTTCCTGACATTTATTATTAATTCAAAATCATATTGAAAAACTTCATAATCTCGAAATGCTCAAAATATTTTTCTTCTGCTAAATATCACATTCCAGAGGGAAAAAACTTTAACGAGATGATCATACATCAATGATAAACTGCTATTTATGGTCAGCGTCCAAAAAAACACAATACATGGTTATTTGTAATAATTTTATAACTATTAATTTTAACAATACATTTCTCTAGTTATTTTTGGCTGTTTTGTAGTAAGCATTACATATGCTATCCACATGAACAATCATTTTTGTGATAAGTTCAGGTGTCAAAAACAATTTACAATCTGTCTTAAAACATGATAATTAACTGTGGAACTGTGCCGCTAAAAATATAACATTTTTTTTACGAATTACGCGAATTTTCTTCATTTTGCAGATGCTGCCATTTCAACATTTTTTAGGGCACACATTTTTCTGACGGCTGATTTTCTTTGTTTTTATAAATACTTTCTAATACTATAGGCGGTTTGACGTTAAGAGGATTGTTCGAAGCCAAAAAAGTGAAAAAAGTAATAAAAGAAGTGTTTGACAATAAATTGCCGACATAACTTCCAGATGGTGGCACACCGTGCAAACCTTTGGTATGGATCTAGAACTTGTAATATCTTATAGAGTATTGTTTTTTGATACTAAAAATGCTCGGTTCATTTGTTTTCACGCACTACATAGATCAGGAGAATAAAAAGTCTTTTTCAAAAATAGTCGGCGACACGTAAATTTTAGATGTTTTCTTCATTTTTCCACATAATTTTTAAAAATTTATTATGAAATGCAGGCATTTCGGCAACAAAATATATTGAAATGTGTTGTTCAAGTACGTTTTTATCTGATTGTAGCCTTATACCTAATGAAAAATTGTTTCAATTCGAGAAAAACGATGGCGAAACTAAAATGAAAAGTTCTGTAGAATTGCCCATATGTTGGTAGTTTCTAAAAAAATTGTTTCAGAATTTTATATCATCTTCTTGATTGTTTAAAAATTATGTTAAAAATATATTGTTAAATAAATAACGGAAATTTTTTTTGCACAACATATTAAAAATCAACATTCCTCACGCAAACCCCCCCCCCCTCCCCCAATACATACCGATTACTTTGCATTAACCCAAGTTATACATTTTGTTAAAAAAAAGTATTGAAATTTTTAATTGCTTATAACGCAGTCAATTTTGCAATTAAAAAAAATACTTGAGGCAATATTCTATCTTGCCAAAAGCCACCGATATGCAAAATTACATCAATTTCTGAGACATGACTGATATTCCTCACGTGGAATGTCTGATATGGGCGTATCTCTAAAACTTTTAAACTTTAGGTTGTCGTACATAATGACACGTTAAAGATTGTCAAAAAATTTGTCAAACATCATAATTTTGTAAACCTTTGTGCACTTTAAATGTATCATGTATTTAATAATGACTGTAATAATATAAGAACCGATGAGTGCGTGAAACCGGCAAGTTCGACATTTTCTTGCAGATGACAAGGGTTTTTTTTTCAGTTTAAACATCAGAACTTTTTTAACGAAGAATTGTAGCTTATAAGATAAGTAGTTGGAGATATAAGCAAATAAAAAATCCTTGAAACAAGGATGTGTCACATGTACAAATCAAATTATAGACCTTCAAACTTGGAGGACAACTTTTTTAAAATCTTACAAATTACCACTCAACCTGGAATAACATTTTTAACAAAAACTTCTACACAATCATACAACGAGGTTAAATTATCCATACAATAAAAAGTAATTTTAACCCCTATACGAATGTGTGCGCCCTATACATAGGGAGTCCGGTGACTTAAAAATATGGTGGCTTACAAATAGTTTTAACTCGGCGTAATCTCTTCTTATACATTATCAAAATATACAGAGAAATCGTTAACTTCTACACTATCCATAAAATGTGTATACGTAATGAAATATACGAGCTCCTATTCCTGGAGAAAATAAAGTAATAAATTACCGGCTTTACTTGAAACTTGGTACATAAAGGTTTCTAGAATCGCTGATAAGTAATCTGGTGTCAGTTTTCAAAAATTCAAAATGGCGTATCTAATATGGCCGAAGAAATTTTTAAAAATTGATCGGATTGTCTTGAAATTTATTATTTAGGGAATTTTGGGGTCGATGGTTATTAATCTCGTGATCTAATATGGTGGATTACGAATTTGAAGACAGTTCTAAAAATCTGAAATGATGAATCCAATATTATGAATGAAAAATCATTAGATGTTAAAATACGTTTGTATGTAAGAGTTTTTGGGACCTGTAACTGTGAATTTTACAATAAGTATGTACATAAAGTAACTTTTGAAATTAGGATATTATGTGAGAAGGTGTCACATTTGCATTTTTATTTTGTGTTGGTAGGTTTGGAATTTACGAATAAAATTAATTACAATGATTTTAGCAATAGTCAAATGATTGAACATCAGCTTGGTTATCAACGTCCCCAAAAACCCCCAAATATAAATTTTTATAAAAATTCAATAATTTTTTTGAAAAATAATCCGCTACATTGGATACGCCATTTTGAATTTTGAAATTTTAATATTAGATTCGTCCTCAACGACCCCCACACCTCTCCTCAGTAAATTTAAGTGTCATCAAAATGGTGCCGAAAACTAAAAGTGCTATCTTTTTAAGCATGTCAAATGTAGCCAAATGCACTTTCGAATAAAATCCTAGCTGTACCGAGTTTCATCTCGAATAGGTAATTTTTTACATTTTTGTCGGCCATATTGAATCCGCCATTTTGAATTTTCAAAATCTGAGATCAGATTCATAATCAGAGACCCCAAAAACCCCCGAGTACCCAGTTTCATTAAAAATGGTTCACAAGAAAAATGTATGCCACAAAGGGTTAAGGGCGATTTCACCATCTTCTGTTATCAGAATTCTAGGACCTGTGTATATAATTTTGTCATGTATTTTAAATGGATCATAACATTTACGTGTCATGATAGTGTAATAACTTAACCACACATATTTATGGTGATCACAAATTTTCCTCTTTGAAATTTAATGATAGTTATCAATTAAGTACTTTAAAATCTTATTATCATTAACGGTAAAGATTCAAGATCTCATTAATCTTTTTTACCTATATATGAACTAAGATGGCAATGTGTTTTCATAATAATTCCAACATCGCAATCCACCGAAGTTGACAATATAATACGACTAAAGGGTGATTGGGTACTTACTTAGTATTGAGTAGTATTTACACCACGTCTCTTCGGACGTGATATCGACGGTGAATATATATTATCTTATACGTTAATATAACAATGTAGTGTATATGGGCATATCTGTAGAACTTTTAAACTTGTAGGTATTGCAAATCTAAATTTTTTTGTTTAAGGCACATTGTTGAAACTAGTTTTATTGTCTTCGTCATTATCCAGATAATAAGAATCAACTCGTTTTTGCACCTCGTTAACCCACCTGCGCACTAGTTCCTTACCATAAAAGCGGTTACTAAATCATACTATGTATTATCTACTAATATAAATATTAGTATAGGTTGGTAAATTACGGTTTTAGGGATCGCTGATAACGAATCTGATGCTAAAATTTCCAAATTCAAAATGGCGGATCCAATATGGAGACTAATTTTTAAAACATTATTGAAATTTCATAAAAACTGATATCTGGGGGTTTCCGGGCACACATCTCCTCAGTAAATTTAAGTGTCATCAAAATGGTGCCGAAAACTAAAAGGGCTATCTTTTTAAGCATATCAAATGTAGCCAAATGCACTTTTGAATAAAATCCTAGCTGCTCGTTTTTTCGAAATATCAATAAAAACGTTATTTTTTTTATCAAATAGTACTGAATTTGCTAGTTATATGCATGTAGTTTATATATTCACCCACAACATTTATGTTTAAATATCTGACCCATACACATACGTGTATATATATTATGCACATATATATTTATATATGTGGGATAAGTAGATAGGTTAACTAGAGATGTCGAAGAAAATTCTACCAAGGACTTTTGTAATTAAAAAACGGAGTTCTTTTGTTTATGTGTGCTTGCTAAGTTCATTGAAATAACCTCAAAACTACCATTAATCAGTGTCAATTCTGAATTCAGTGATTGTCAATAATTATATTACAATAATAAATTAATTACGAAATATGTAGTAGGTAAAAAAAATATCAGTGTCACATATTTAAACTTATTGAGAAAATACTAGGTAAGTAAAGCTATAGACACGTTACCAATAAATTTCACAATTAATTTTTTTTCTATGTTTCTATTATCATTTGTATAGGTTTTGTGTCATCTTTAAAATGCCCAATAAATTCTGCGATCACGAAGACAACAGGTTAAAAGTTTGTGGACCTTGCGGACGAAAAATAGTTTGTGGTAAATCTAAGAAATTAAGCTATTTTAAGATTAATGAATAGGGTGAAATTCTGATCTAAAACCACATTGACAAGTCGTTTATATTAAAAAACTCGAAATATCCTTTGGCTTGATGCAATACTTGTCGTAAATAACGTGCCATTCAAGTTTGCATCTGATTTAAAGTTGTTTGATTTGATCGAGGGCAAAGTGAAGAAAAATGCTATGAATTGTCATAGCACAATAAATGAACCTATTTTTCAAGAAAAAGATGATCTCACAGTAATAGAGAAGTGTGTAGTACCAGAACTGCATCTGTTGCAAGGTTTCGTTAACCACCTCTTCTGGAAAGGCTTAGTTCCGCTACTTGGACGTGAAACGGCTCTCATATGGCCTAAAAAGCTAAACGTCGTAGCAAAAAATTATCAAGGTGAATTTTTCGAAGGCAATGCCAGCAGAAAACTGCTAAAACATGCTGATAATCTCTACGATAAAGATATTTGTCATGGTACCGCAAAGCTACGAATTGAGCCTTTTGTGTCATCCTTCAAAAAAATGAATGACATTGTACACAATTGTTTCTCGATGACAAGAAAAAATAATGTAGATCTTGAAAAAAAAATTGAAGAGTTGAAGAAAGCTTTTGATGCAAGGGACGTTTCTGAATCATTGAAAATACATATTATCCTCAACCATCTTATACAGTGCTTATCGTTTCTCGGGAAGAAAGACGGATTTAGTCAGTGGTCTGAACAAGCTGGTGAATCCATTCATCAAGAATTTATAAAATATTGGAATCGGTAATGTTCACGTATGTACGAAGTCAACGTTGACTGTAAATGGCAAAACGGACATCGTCGCGCCATCGCTGAGCCTCCGTGCGAACTGTATTTCGCTGCGACTGTTATACCGACAATCACAATGATTGCGCTTAAACCCTTTTCATCTCGCGCCTCGCAACCCTTTAAATTTAATTCGAACATTATCCGATAAGCGGATCCTACTTCCGCCTTCTCGTTTCTCGGAAATCGTGTTCCGGGATTTTTCAGATTCCAAGCGGTCTCCGCCATGAGAGCAACTGTTCTCCGCTAAATTTCTAAATATTTGCTCCGAGGCAAATCGCGCACTTAAAAATTAGAATTTCGCCACATCTCCTAAAAGATCTCTTCAGATCTACGCTATTGACATTTATACAATTTAGCTAATTGAAATCAATTGTCTGTGTGAAGTAAATTTCTGTTATTAATTTTTGCTAACACGTGTGGATCGAACTTCTCCACACTGCGGTTCGAAGAGGTGCCGGCCGCATATAGTGTACTTCAAGAGCAATAAATAGTGTAATTTTAAATTTCACCTGCAGACGTTTTTTCAAGTGACCTTATCCATTGCAATCAATTATTCAGCCTGACGATCCTGGAACCACGCTGTCTGCCATTGCGGTGCATTATTAGTATACACACAATCAAAGACGAACAATTTGGCGATCCTGCCAGGATCTCAACATCATCTTCGCTAAAAAAAGGACAATTTCGACTTTAGTGCAAGGATAAGTGAAATCGGTCAATTTGGTTTACAGTGTAAGGACAAGAAAGTACTAGTGAACATCTAATTGAAAGTGCCTAAAACATTAAGTGAATGCATACATTTAAATGCATGCACGCGCGCCGTGCTAATTATATTAAGTAGTTTCCTACTTAAAACGCGCGCCTTCAGCTGCTGTCGTTCATTTCCGGACTCATCCGACTCCAATTTTCTCGGGTCGACTCATGACGTCACGGCCCCTCGAGACGTAAATACCTCTCGGGAAACGTCGGATTCTTTCGGCATATGCGAAGGAACGCTTCGGGAAGAGTGTCCCTTCGGTCCCGCGGTGCCTGGCAACCGACACGCCTATACTGAGCTATTGGCCGCGCGTCAGCCAGTCAATTTCATTCACTTTTCAGCATACGAGCCGCGCGGATGCCACACGTTTCTATTGAATCGATCAAGAATTAATCAATATGACGCGAAGAAAGCATCAAAATGCCGGAGACGAATACCATGACTTCGTCCTCCTAACTGCACTTCAAAATGATGCGTTACAGGTGCTAAAAAGAGCAGCTGCAAGACTGCAACAACCTGACTTGACATATGATCAAGCAGTAACCCGATTGCAGATGATAGAAGGAAAATGGAAAATAATGACTGAACGTCACGAGGAAATACTGCCTTATAAGGATCAAGCCAGCTGTGCCACCGTTCCATATTTTTCGGATGATTTCTTAGCCGCCGCAGAGGAAATTTACGTTGATATAGCGACAGGACTGTCAGCTGTCATCAGACTGTCGAATCCCACTTCAACATCGCTGGACAACAGTGCAACACCTGTCGCAGCCACTACATCAACGCGCACGCAAGTACCTGCGATTAAGTTACCGAAATTCTCGGGTAATTTTTCCGATTGGATCGAATTTCGCGATCATTTTTCCGCGTTAATTTTAAAAGATAATTCGTTTGATGCATTTCATAAATTGTATTATTTAAAATCATGCCTCGAATATAGTAAAAAATGTAGCTATCACAGCCGAAAATTTTGAATTAGCGTGGAAGTTATTAGAAAACCGCTATCAAAATAAACGTAGACCTCTAAACTTGTACTTATCGAATCTGTTTTCGCTGAAACCTGTTAGTCACGAAAATTCAGCAATAGAGATTAGACGTTTACTAGATTCGGCTCAAGAATCGCTTGATGCTTTTATCAAACTGGACCGACCAGTTTCCGATGACGTCTCCGTATTTTTGATAGTACAACGACTGGACCGCGGAACGCGAGAAGCCTGGGACTTTTCCTTAAAGGATGACAGTTACGCGACGCTCAAACAGCTGACTGAATTTTTAACAGCAAAAATTCGGTCGTTAGAAGCCGCTTCGGGATTTGATACAAATATTAAATCAAAACAGTCGCAATCGCGATCCAAACCCACCGCTTCTCGCGCTCAAGCGCTTCACGTCAACGCAGATTCGCTTACATCGTCAAAATGTGTAGTGTGTAAGTCGGCGCATATTTTATTCAAATGTCCTAAATTCGGAGAAATGTCACTTTCTCAGGGCTGGGACATCGTAAAAAGGCATGCAGTGTGCATTAACTGTCTGTCAGTTTTTCATAAAGCGAAACAATGTAAAAGTGAGAAGAACTGTATCCATTGTTCTGAACGACACAACTCACTTTTACATAACCATAATAATAATACAGCGCAAAAATCAAAACCGCCTGTTTCGACAATCGAAGCGACAACTAGTACCTCGCTGGACGTTAACTTAGTTCAAACTCATTTCAGTACGCCCAGTATTAAGTCGCATGTACTATTGTCCACAGCTTGGGTCGTCGTAACAGCGGCTTCGCAGCGAACAGTAAAATTACGTGCTTTGCTCGATCCCGGATCAACGCGCACTTTTATTTCACGTGAAGTCGCTAACGCTCTACGTACGCGTGAATATGACGCGAACATTCAAGTCACAGGACTTGGGCAATCTGGCATGGACCATGTTAAAAAAGTAGTGCCAATTTCGATAATGTCCGCGAATAACAATGACATCAGACTATCATGCGACGCTCTTGTCATCGATAGTTTGACTACTTATACGCCACATTTTAGATTTCCAATTTCGCATTGGTCACACCTACGTAGTCTTGATTTCGCCGATGGCAACCCCACCGACGATACCAAGATTCATGCACTTATCGGTGCAGACGTGTACCCCTACGCACTGAGCGATGGTATCGTACGCGGAAAACGCGATGAGCCGGTTGCGGTGAACACCGTCTTCGGGTGGGTCCTTTCGGGCGTCAGCGCGGATGAGAGCAGCGAGCGACCTGAAACCTCTTCCGTACAGAAACTTCGCGCCCACGCACATCATGTGCACGATTACAAAAATTTAAATGCTTCACTAAATCGATTTTGGGAAATCGAAAATGTGACAACGCATGCTGTGATATCGGATGAAGACCAGCAATGCGAAGACCATTTTTTGAAAACGCATTCGCGTTCACCTTCCGGACAATACATTGTTCGAATTCCAATGAGGGAGACTGAACGTATCGCAATAGGCGACACACGCGGTCGAGCCCTCCAGTGCCTCCAGTCCATGGAGCGTCGATTTGCTTCGAAAATCTCGGAACGCGATGCTTATATTGAGTTTCTTGATGAATACGTTAGATTGGGACATATGCGTCCCGCACCAATAGAAACAACGCATCCCCCAATCGTGTATTTGCCACATCACGCAGTAGTGAAATCCTCGAGCACTACTACGACAACGCGAGTAGTTTTCAACGCCTCCGCAAAGTCCTCGAACGGACAGTCGTTAAATTCGTTGCAACTCACCGGTCCTAAACTGCAAGCAGATTTGTCGACACTGCATTTGCAATGGCGTACGCCATATTACCGTCCGGACACGTTTCGCACCTGATAATAGAGCAGGCACACAGTAGGTTTCTCCACGGAGGTATTACGCTTACGCTAAGTACCGTACGCGATCGAGTGTGGATTATGCAAGCCCGCAAAACGGTACGATCAGTGGTCGCTCGTTGCGTTCGATGCGTTCGATACGCCGCTGGTACGTCATCGCAATTGATGGGTTCACTGCCACCGGCTCGCGTCACGCGCCCCTCTCGTGCCTTTGCGAAATGTGGCGTGGACTACGCGGGTCCGATTAAAATGCGCTTGGCGGGCGGTCGTGGTCATAAGTCGACACTTGCGTATATCTCAGTTTTTGGGTACATGGCGTCACGTGCTGTGCATTTGAAGGTAGTATGCGATTACACCACAAATGCATTTATCGCTGCACGTACGTATGTACGAAGTGAACGTTGACTGTAAATGGCAAAACGGACATCGTCGCGCCATCGCTGAGCCTCCGTGCGAACTGTATTTCGCTGCGACTGTTATACCGACAATCACAATGTTTGCGCTTAAACCCTTTTCATCTCGCGCCTCGCAACCCTTTAAATTTAATTCGAACATTATCCGATAAGCGGATCCTACTTCCGCCTTCTCGTTTCTCGGAAATCGTGTTCCGGGATTTTTCAGATTTCACGCAGTCTCCGCTATGAGAGCAACTGTTCTCCGCTAAATTTCTAAATATTTGCTCCGAGGCAAATCGCGCACTTAAAAATTAGAATTTCGCCACATCTCCTAAAAGATCTCTTCAGATCTACGCGATTAACATTTGTACAATTTAGCTAATTGAAATCAATTGTCTGCATGAAGTAAATTTCTGTTATTAATTTTTGCTAACACATGTGGATCGAACTTCTCTACACTGCGGTTCGAAGAGGTGCCGGCCGCATATAGTGTACTTCAAGAGCAATAAATAGTGTAATTTTAAATTTCACCTGCAGTCGTTTTTTCAAGTGACCTTATCCATTGCATTCAATTATTCAGCCTGACGATCCTGGAACCACGCTTGTCTGCCATTGCGGTGCATTATTAGTATACACACAATCAAAGACGAACAGGTATAAAATTAATTCGATAGATGACTCGTCTTACGTTATCCAACTGTAAAAGGCAGTGATTGAATTTTTTTCGACACACCTCTAGTTGGTACTAGTTGTGCACGTTTAGCATACGTATTACCAATAAATGTTTGAATATATGTATATATTTCGTAAATTCTGAGTTTCTTATTAAAAGTTAAATTTGTAGCGATATCTCGAAAAAAAGAAGCTACGATTTTCTCTAAAAATAGTTAAGCTATTTACTTATTTATATGTAATAACTAACTTATTTGTATATAGTAATAATAATAATAATAATAATTTGGGGCCCAAAGGGAATGATGCGTAACACAATGCGGCTATGCAAAAAGCTGCATCTTAGCCTATCTTCTCAAATGGCCTACTCTCACCTCCACGTGTGCTTATTAAAGCCGGTGGGCCCTGGACACTTAGCAACCTTGCCAGAGTTTGGGTAACCAACCCCAGTGGATGGCGAGGTAAGAGACAAACGAGAGAGGCATAACAACGGGGACTGGGGCTAACCACCCCACTCTCTGTATTTGCGGTTACAAGCAATGCAACGCGCAGGGCTCCTGACCATTGGGCTGCTTCGGATGACAGGAAACAGGTGTCCCGGGACGACGACCAGCTCATGTCCACGGAAGATTTCAGTGAACGGAGGACCTCAGACAAGATCTAATGCGCTGCAACGAGGAGAGATGTCCGCAACAGAGAGGCTACATGGCGCAAATGCATAGTCGATTTGCATTAATGCATCCCGAACTGGCAGATCGCTTTTCTCAACAACAACTGAGAGATTATGTGGCCTATCTGAGGCGGACAGGTTTCGTTGTTCCCAGCTGTCAACCAGTACCGGATGTGCGGGCAATAACAACTGTGCCCGTACGCGGTGCTGAGAGAGATGCTCCACATTATGAAAGCACGACACTCGTGTTTAGGAAAAATTTGACAACGAAAATTTTGCCCAAACAACGAGAATTAGACAGAGCAAATAGCCTACTTCTGGATGCTCTTCCAGATGACTGCGACCTGTGGCAAGTTAATTGTGCCGCTTACGAGGCTGCAAGTGATCTGGTGACTCCGCGAAATCTGACGCAGATATGGATGATCTTAAATTTTACGCATCAGGCGAAGATCAATTACATCGATCTCTCAACATCGCCCTCACATACTCGAGAGATATCGGCATGGAATTCGGATTGGACAAGTGTGCAGTCGTTCATTTGCACAGAAGAAGGTCAGGCTCCCATAACAACGATATGGAGCTCGTCAACGGAAATGTCATCCGCCACCTTAGCGCCGAAGAAGCCTACACATACCTGGGCGTACCTCAAAGGCATGTCCAGAATGTGCAGGCTGCTAAAACCACCATCATTAAGAAATACCGGCGCATTCTCCGTCAGATCTGGTCATCAGAATTGACCGGGAGAAATAAGGTGGCAGCCACGAATATGTTGGCCATATCACCAGTGCTCTATTCTTTTGGAGCACTGAAGTGGAACGTTGACGAGCTAAGGGATCTTGACCGAAGCACACGGAAGATGATTTGTATGCAACGCAGTTTGCATCCAAGATCTTCCGTGGAACGACTGTATTTGCCCCGAAATATGGGAGGTCGTGGCCTTTTAAGCATGGAGTGTATGCATGACCGATTGGTCCTCGAGACAGCTTGCGACGTGATTAATCGAACGGAGGATCCCCTGATGATGCTAGTTCATCAGCATGAAATTCAGGAGAAGGGGGCGTTTTTATACAACGCAGCGGAACGAGCGGCGCGAAACCTCGGTCTGGTTTTCAACGTGGGACGTAGTGGTGCACAAGAGGCTGAATCAGTTATCAATCTGTGCCCAGTGCGTCTCAGGGCTAACATACGGAAGGACCAACGCCGTATGTTGGAGGGAAGGCATATCGACAAGCCGTTGCATGGACAATTCTTTCGAAATGTCCAACAACTTGGCTTGTCGGCAGAGATGACCTTCTCCTTCCTAAGATCAGCCGGCTTGAAATCCGAGACCGAAGGTTTTATCTTCGCATGCCAGGATGGGGTCATCAATACCTTAGCGTATCGCCAGAACATCTTACACCAGGCGGTACAGAGTACGCTTTGTAGATTGTGTAGATGTCATGCTGAGACACTAATGCATCTTTTGGCAGCATGCCCAATATATGCAGTTTCAGCATACATCGAACGTTACAATGCGGCTCTTCGAGTGCTCTATTACCATCTTCGCAGCACTTATGGTATTGATGCAACCCCAGTTTTGCCGTGCGTCCCCACTGATATTGAATCCGTTGTCGGGAATGAGTCGTGCCGAATATACTGGAATTACTCATTCCCGACGAGCAGACAAATATCAGCCAATAAGCCTGACATCGTCCTTGTTGACTTCGATGACAAATCCATCTTCGTCATCGAGTTTTCTGCACCAGCAGAAAAAAATATAGTCAGCAAAGAGGACGAGAAACGGATGAAATATCAGGAACTCCTGTTCGAGATTCGCAAGCTGTATCGAGGGTTCAAAATCAAGCTCGTCGTGCTGATAATTGGAGTGCTGGGAGGAATGAGACCAACTTTCCTCCAAAACATCAAAAGCATTCCGGCCTGTCGAGAACAAGCAAGTTCCATCGCAGGCCGAATGCAGAAAGCAGTGCTGCTGGGATCTCTCCGTCTACTGAGGTCACACGAGATCCTGTAACCACTAACCCAATGGTAGAGGGAGTGGTTACAGTTGCAAACGAAATGGCCCGGTGCAGTCTGCAGCAGAGGAGATGGATATCGGAGCCACTTTTCTGCTGCAGACTGCACACGTGGATTCTGGAGGACCAAGGGAGGTTAGGGTTTTAGGTAAACCTTGCCGTTACCATCAAAGGTGAGGGAGCCCGACACACGGGGGGTTACACAAGATCTTCAATAAAAACTTAATAGGTAACTATCACAAACAATCATAAAAATCCCAAAAGGTGAGGCACAGCTGTAGGGTTTTGTGGTGACTGGCACATGTGTGTGTGTGTGTGTGTGTGTGTGTGTGTGTGTGTGTGTGTGTGTGTGTGTGTGTGTGTGTGTGTGTGTTTGGAGGGGGGGGGGGTGTCAGATATTTAAACATAAATGTTTTGGACGAATATGTAAATATATGCATATAACTAGCAAATTCAGTACTATTTGATTAAAAAAATAACGTTTTTATTGATATTTCGAAAAAACGAGCAGCTAGGATTTTATTCAAAAGTGCATTTGGCTACATTTGATATGCTTAAAAAGATAGCCCTTTTAGTTTTCGGCACCATTTTGATGACACTTAAATTTACTGAGGAGATGTGTGCCCGGAAACCCCCAGATATCAGTTTTTATGAAATTTCAATAATGTTTTAAAAATTAGTCTCCATATTGGATCCGCCATTTTGAATTTGGAAATTTTAGCATCAGATTCGTTATCAGCGATCCCTAAAACCGTAATTTACCAACCTATACTAATATTTATATTAGTAGATAATACATAGTATGATTTAGTAACCGCTTTTATGGTAAGGAACTAGTGCGCAGGTGGGTTAACGAGGTGCAAAAACGAGTTGATTCTTATTATCTGGATAATGACGAAGACAATAAAACTAGTTTCAACAATGTGCCTTAAACAAAAAAATTTAGATTTGCAATACCTACAAGTTTAAAAGTTCTACAGATATGCCCATATACACTACATTGTTATATTAACGTATAAGATAATATATATTCACCGTCGATATCACGTCCGAAGAGACGTGGTGTAAATACTACTCAATACTAAGTAAGTACCCAATCACCCTTTAGTCGTATTATATTGTCAACTTCGGTGGATTGCGATGTTGGAATTATTATGAAAACACATTGCCATCTTAGTTCATATATAGGTAAAAAAGATTAATGAGATCTTGAATCTTTACCGTTAATGATAATAAGATTTTAAAGTACTTAATTGATAACTATCATTAAATTTCAAAGAGGAAAATTTGTGATCACCATAAATATGTGTGGTTAAGTTATTACACTATCATGACACGTAAATGTTATGATCCATTTAAAATACATGACAAAATTATATACACAGGTCCTAGAATTCTGATAACAGAAGATGGTGAAATCGCCCTTAACCCTTTGTGGCATACATTTTTCTTGTGAACCATTTTTAATGAAACTGGGTACTCGGGGGTTTTTGGGGTCTCTGATTATGAATCTGATCTCAGATTTTGAAAATTCAAAATGGCGGATTCAATATGGCCGACAAAAATGTAAAAAATTACCTATTCGAGATGAAACTCGGTACTCGGAGGTTACTAGGGTCGCTGATTACGAATCTTATCTCAGATTTTGTAAATTCAAAATGGCGCATTCAAGATGGCCCACAAAATGTAAAATATTACATGATCAAGATGAAAGTGTGTACTCGGAGGTTTTTGGTGTCACTTATTACCAATATGAACTCAGATTTTGAAAATTCAAAATGGCGGAATTTCAGTCGGCCATCTTGAACCCGCCATTGTGAATTTTCAAAATCTGAATTCATATTTGCAATCAGCGACCCCAAAAACACCAAACTACCTATTTTCATGTCGATCGGGTAATTTTTCACCTTTCGGTCGGCCATCTTGGATCCGCCATTTTGAACTTTCAAAATCTGATTTCAAATTCGTAATCAGCGACCTCAAATACCCCGAAGTACCTATTTTCATCTCGATCAGCTAATTTTTCACCTTTCGGTCGGCCAATTTGAATCCTCCATTTTGAATTTTTAAAATCTGACTTCAAATTCGTAATCAGTGACCCGGAAAACCTCCAAGCACCCAGTTTCATAAAGATCAGGTAATTTTTCGATAGTGCTAATGCTGATCGTTTGTTATCTGCATACAAAATTGATCTAAAGTCCAGAAAGTTGTGGCATAGATTGTTTTGGCACTTCATTGATGTAACTGTTACAAATTCATTCATCATATTCACAAAAGTAAACGCTAATAATTCTATGACATTGAAACGTTTTCGACTACGTTTACTAGATCAATTAGTAGCTCATAAGATTCCAGCTAAAAACGGAAGAAAGCGTCAATCTTCACTTGAAAATTCTTATAAACCACAAGTGCCTGTTCAAAAGAGACGCAGGCAGTCTGCTCATATGCCTTTGCACATCACAAGTCCAAGAAGATGTGCGCTATGCAGTACGAAAGAAAGTTCTGGGCGAACTCGATGGATGTGTAACACATGTAACGTACCTTTATGTTTACAATCTGACAGAAATTGATTCTTGCCGTATTATTCATAAAAGACGACGAAAGGAAATAAAATTAAAATTAAAAAAAAATTGAAAAATTGAAAAAATTTTTTAAAAATTAAAAAAATAAAAATTGAAAAAGTAAAAAAATTTAAAAATTTAAAAAAACATGGAGATGATAACGTCCTTGTTCGTATCTCCGGGTTCGGCAGAGAGCGGTTGTCTATTTTATTTCTGCGTATTGAAATTTGCTAGCCTGGTAATCCAAGACCAAAGTCTTGAAAACCTCCTACATACATCTTTTAGAATAAATTTTCACAATTGGGTCGGCCACTTTGAATCCTCCATTTTGTATTTCCAAAATCTGAGTTCAGATTTGTAATCAGTGACCCCAATAACCCCGGAGTACTCAGTTTCATCTCGATCGAGTCATTTTTTACATTTAGGTCGGCCATATTTTTGTCACGATGCTAATTCTTAACCTGAAAGCCAAAATTCATTTGAAAGTATTGTTACTGAACTTAGTAATTTATCAAAATTTACTGAGTAGAGCCAAGAATACAACGTAATAAATTCTATATTAAGCAGTCTCGATATGCCAAATAGGAATAATTATCTATTTTATACATCTAGACGCAAACGCGAGGAATAAAATATTATTCATGAAGTTTGTAAGCATTTTGCAGAAAAATTGTCTAAAGTAGCTAATTATAATATTAAAGTTCCAAACGCTGCATTTGATAAAATATTGGAAGACTCTTCAATATGCAGCGACTTGATAACAAACCTACAACGAGAATTAGAGAGCGTTCAAACTATTCATAAAAAAATTGAAATCTTAGCATTACTGCCAAAATATTGGACGAAGTATAAAATTCGAAAGCACTTCAATTGCACTGATTATATATACATATGAAAAACTCAAATATTTTAAAGAAATGGCTGGTAAGTTTTGAAAAATATAATTCTTCTAAACTAAATTATAAATAAATTAAAGATCTTCGATAAAAGAATTTTCTCTGTTCGACGAGTAACAAGTTATTATGTTTATTAAGCCTGAAAAATAGGTTAATCAACTATTGAATTCAATTTCATATTATTTCTTTTTTAAAAAAGAAACTTAAACTAATCATTAGAAATTTAATACTTTTCTAGCATTTGTGATTTATCTTTAACTGTTAAATAACACTTAACATAAGATTCAATTATACTGTCATTTTTTTCGTCTGCAGTTTCTTTAACTTTATGTCCGTGAATTTTATGCTCACAAGAAAGAGAAGTAAAATGAATTTCACACCTACGCGCAAAATATATTGGAAATTCGACGTAACCAGTAAGTTATGTAGGTTCCCTCTCTCATTCGCATGGCACCATACTCAACTTTAGGAGTGTGATATTCCCAAAACTCTGGAAGAAAAAAAAAAACTTGCTGCGCCGTGAAAGTAACCATCTTAGGAATAGGTTAACATGCTTTATGATATAAATGATTACTTAAATTCAATTGAGGCCTTACATCGAATAACTCGTCCGACGCTCGAACAGCGGAAAATAGAAGTCCCCTGGCCGATCCGAGATAAAAATTTTTGAAATTCGACATTTCCATTAAAACAACGTACAGGGATATTGAGAATGATAAATCGAATAACTTCTACTTAATAAATTGTTTATATGGCGATAAATTTTCACATCAAACATTAAAAACTACCAAAATTAGAAACGGTAAATTTAATTACATTTTTAAACATAAATCGTCATTTCTTGGGCAATTATTGATGAAATCGTTTGAAATTTGATACATGTCTAGCCTATAGTCTAGCGAATCCTATAAAGTAATAAGAGATGTAGAAATCAGTTGTTGTTTAATCATTTTTGTTTATTAACAACAGCAGTTCTGTAATCTCATTCTTGTAGATTCCCGAACAAAAAGAGTCGAGGGAAGTTTAAAGTTGAACAAACGTCCAGTGAGACATTTGTTCCTTACTGTTTGAAGAAGTTTTCTGTAAAGTTTCAAATAAATCGGCTGTAAATTGGCTGAAATACCGATTATTTAATAAAGCTCCCGGCCTGTCAACGGCTGCTCTGCGTCAGCTAAATTGCACAGGGTTTCCTCCTTAGACTTTCCACTTCCTTAGAGTTAGTTTTATGAATATTTTTGTTTTATTTCATTACAGCGTTAATGATAAATCCCGATAATCCCGGTTTTTACAAACATTTAGTATACAAAAATGATAGAAAATGTAAAATTATTTGATATACGCAGTAAATTATTTGATATGAAATTTGTGCTTTATTTATATTTGTCAGAAACTATTTGGCTAACATAATGTGTCACGAGAGAGACTTTGGTATAAAAGTTAAATACTGTAATTTTGTTCGCAATCAGCCATGGAAAATCACCTTGCGATGCTATTGATGGTAATTTACAACATTAAGTAATGAGACACTGCTTAAGATCATCACCAGAGGGGTAAGGTAAATGTCCCAATTACTGTCCACTTAAGGGCCTTAAGGAATATTAGTGATCAATATTATTCATGTAAGTTAATGTAATGTTAAAAAATATTTTTTTTTTATAATAGTAATACCTTTACGAACGATGATGCAAGAAAAAAAAGTTTATTTTCTATGACGAAAAATAAAAATAATTAATTAAATATAAGTCGAGTCAATGTACCAATTTATAACCACATCGAAAATGACTTGTCCCAGTGTCTAATTTTTGAGGTCCGTATTAATAGCCATTATTTTGTTTGCAGTAAGGATAGAAATAATTTAAACTAACAAAATGCCATTTTATACATACAGAAATTAGTAATCTTGTATTTAATGATTTTTAATGTTAACAACAGAACATAAATATATTATAAAATTTCACGATGTAATATTGATCAATAACTCTTAAAAAGTAGTAACTCTTAAAACGTAAATTATAACACGTTTTAAATCATGATGATGATTTGAACTACAATAAATTGTTTGTATAACGTCATGGTTTTTCATTTTTGATGTTCAACTGTTTCTTTTGAATCGATAAACGGTTAATTTCTGCTTGAAGTTTCCGTCTTTCTTCTCGCGCAACTCTTTTCTCTTCCATTTTTTTACTTATTTGTTCTTTTGCTTCCTGTCTAATTTGTTTTCTTCTCTAAACTTCCTTTATTTTCATTAATTTATCTTCTTGTAATTTTGCATGATATAGATGCCATTCCTCTGATGTCAAAACTGAAGTGATTTTGAGCGATGGTTTCTTTTTTTTGTTTGTTGCTTTCGTTTGGCCAAATTAGTGAATTTTCAAACGACTTTGGAATATCCATTTTCGTCTTATTATCGTTATTGCTTTCTGAAAAAGTGTAGTTATTAAAAATTATACATTTTAGCAATATAATTTTCCGTCTTTTGAATCCATCATATTGAATCTCATTTGACAGAATATTTTCATCAACGAGGGCTGTATTACCATCTTCGCAGCACTTATGGTATTGGTGCAACCCCAGTTTTGCCGTACGTCCCCACTGATATTGAATTCGTACTCGGGAATGAGTCGTGCCGAATATACTAGAATTACCAATTCCCGACGAGCAGGCAAATATCAGCCAATAAGCCTGACATCGTTCTTATTGACTTCGATCACAAATCCATCTTCGTGATCGAGTTCTCTGCACCAGTTTTGATCCCAGTTCTTAAAGACATAATCACAGACATTTAGGAGTGCTGCTTCACAAATAAAATATCGTCTAAAACCTGATTGAAAAGAAGGTAAGAGATCGTAGTGATTAAAATGGTGTAATACTTGTTCGTAACGTGCATTTTCGAAAATTTTAGATAGCAACGGAAGTCTGCTAAGAGAACGAAAATCCTTAGGTTCGAGAGAGTTAGAAGTCTTTGGTATTGGTCGAACTGATTTTCCATACTTCTGGGAAGATAGACGTTGATAAAATACTATTGATAATATTGAGAATTTCCGTCAGACAATGTTTATTGATTCTTAGAAACATCTCCCCCGTATGTAAGATTTACATTACATACATTTAATATTAAAACAGTTGACTTTATCGATGAGTTGCTTACAAAATTTCAAAAGCTCCAAAATTTCTAACCTCACTCTTTCTTTGCGAAACAGCAATCGATGTTTACAGCAAACATAAAAGTGTTTGCGAAAAAGTGGTGATCGTAATGTACGACTACGAATAAGACACAAAAATTTGTAATAAACCAATTTGTGTTTAACGACGCTCGAATTTGTTCGAACCTGCACGTTTCTGGTAAAATGTGACACGGCGAGGTTGTTAGTTATTGACGTTTTATTTAATTTCTCGAGAACAACAAAAAACGCCTATTTGAAACTTGGTGGTCTTTTAGGAAAATTTCTCAGCTTTCTTTCTAGACTACTAAAAAAAAAATACCCCATCTTTGAAATAAAGTCATTTTTATTTTTCATTTACGAAAATTTTGATGAAATTTTGATTTTGCTAAAAATTTATTAAATCTACATGAAAGTACGTTTCAAGACGAAGAAATCACATTTTTTATTTTCCCAATCCGATTAGTATAAAAAAAGGTACACCCATTTAAAAATTAGCATTTTTTGATATCGTGAAATTTTTAAAAATATTCTACAACGGTTAACTGTGATATTAAAAATTTGAAAAAATTTGAGAATGCTCGTTTGATTGGCATCTACCTGGTAAAAAAAAATGGCGGCGATTCGAAGTTATCGGATTTTTAGTTAGGACACTTCAGGAATTTTACCCCAAAGATGTTTTGTTTTCAGACAACAATGGTTCGAAATTATGTTCGCAAGACTCCTACTGCGGATGAAGGAAATATGAAAAATTCAATTGCCGCAGTAATACGTGATGGTTTGTCTTTAAGAAATGCTGCGAAACAGTTTGGCGTTGGTCGAATGGCATTTCAAAATCACTGTCATGCTTCAAGGGAAAATCCTGTGCTGTTGATTTTACACAATCATCAGTCTCCCATATCAGTCGATGCCCTTCAGTTTGGCAACGATCATCATATTGCTGTATTGTCGTTGACACCACATTGTTCGCACAAACTCCAACCTCTGGACAGGATTGTTTTTGGACTGCTGAAAAAATCGTACAATACGCATTGCGATTACTGGATGTTGAATAATCTTGGGAAAACGATGACAATTTACGACATCCCTTCAATCACCAAGGCAGCATTTTCACTGATCGAGCATTGAATGGAGCAGCTCAGCCGGATCCAGGATCTTCAGCCGGAGAGGTATGTAGACTTCGAACCTAAATAGCAGCAACGAAGATGAGCAGCTACGCCCAGGAACTTCAACCAGATCTGTTACGCAGCCTGCGAATCTAAACATGAGCAACGAGGATATTTCCCTCAGTAAAGTTTTTCAATCTATTCGACCATACCCAAAAGCAGTAGAAAGAAAAATGACAACGAGAGGACGAAAACGCAACAAGCCTGCAATTTTACCAGGTGCTTATTAAATAGATGCACTAGTGGAGGCAGAAAACAACAAAAAATCGAAGGATATAAAGAAACCTGTTAAGGAGCAGGCACGTAAAAAACGCGGGCGCCGAAGGAAGGTTGTTAAGTGTAGTGATGAAGATAATTAATAAACTAAGACTCTTATTAATCACTTTTTTGTTATTTTCATTTTAATTAATGTAATTTTGAATAAATAAATACTTTTCCACAGTAAATGGATGTCGTAAAGCCATTATAATAGGATAAAACCGCAGTGGCACCATATGCCCCGTCCCAAGGCACGATCTACCCCGGGATTGAGGCAATTCGTGCCACATGTCATGGTCGGACATTTTGTGTTCTACACTGAAAGTACTATGATAAAGTGGAACAAATAAATTTTTGTTTCAAACCACAGGGTTAAACCATTAAAACCCGCCTAGCAACATTTTTTTTATATATAATAGTCTAATATATAATAGTCTAATAATGATATATAATATCTAGAAAAAAAATGTTGAACACAAAATGACACGAATTGCCCCGATCTCCCCTAGAGTATTTCCTGCAATTTATTATTACTTAAAAAATTCATAAATAAAATATAAAACTTGCGTGTTCTTATCGAACAGCTTAAAACACGATACAGCAGTTGCATACTTGATGCAAGTGAAACTTATTCCTGAAATCCGTAGGGAATATTAGGAAAATTATTTACATAACTTGGAACTAAACAACACTATAAAAAAAGATTCCATATCTAAAAATCTGCTGCACCACTTACAAGCTTCCGAGCAAGTCTTTCGGCAAACCCAAAGGATTCTATTCTAACTCCACAAGCATTATTTAAATGGTCAAAAAAGTTAAATGGGCAGAAATATTGAGAATTTTTATTTGGTGGGTGGGCCATTTTAATCTATGCAGTTAAAATTCTCTGCACCTAAGACAGATACCGAAAAATGGTTCAGACAATAGTTGTTGGGGGTGAGGGGGTCACACAATGATACCAGTGCACTTAACCTTGAAAGTCAATTTCAAGGTCATATGGGAGTTATGATGACATTTTTAAATGGAAACCCCTATTTTTTATTCCGGATTTGAAAAGAGCGGGAAAACTTTACGTATAAAATGGTTATTCTGTAAAGATCATTTTAAGTCACTAAAGGTGACTTTTTCTCTTTCAACGACCTTGATAACGGTAGTACCTTGAAAGTCGTCCATGCTCGGTAGACCATTGCATCTATGAAAGTCATCTGAACCTATTATAAATGCTTGCAATGTCAACGGATACAATGTGAACTATTTTTACATATTTGACCTTCAGTGACCTCGAAATAATCTTTACAGAATAACCATCTTAGGCCAGTCAAATTAGGTTTTGAGCGGGAAAGTGAACGCAATTTAATGAAACCTTTTGGGGCTTATTTGGGACGTTTTGAAAAGCTTATTTCGAAGTTTGCGTATTCCCAGGGGCGCGGGAATTTTTACGGGGGCCCCCTTTTATAAAAATTTCGTTTTTTCGCCATATCTCGGCCAATTGCTATCGGAAATTAACGTTCGACCTCTCATTTTGTAGCATTTATTGCGCCCTACAATTGTGTTTCACAACATTTTCCACGTAGAGTCAATGGTTCACGTGTTTTTTGCGGTGAAAGGTGGGGGCGACATTAATTTTCACGTTTTTTTGCATTTATCTCGTTTTGATGAAGATAAATCACTTTTTTCGTTAAAATAAAAATTATAGAGCTTAAAAAAACGAACAAAATGAGCTATGACTCGATCCGATTAGTCGACAATAGACCATAGAAGGAGGGAGGCAGGCGCTGGTCCGACTTCGGCGCTGTTTTCGCTTTTGTCTTTTTTCTAACGCATGCAATCGGAACAAATTACTAATATTTTTATGCAGGATGAAAATACCTACCATTAGCCGTGTATTACTTGGAAATTTATTGTACATTGCCTACGAAAGAGCGTCCGAAAATAAATCGATTGTCAACATATTTGGCAATTTTGAAGTATATAACTTATTCAAATTCTCATTTATTAACATAACAAGAATCAGTGTTATTTTGAAAGTGTAATTGAAGTGTAATTTCGAAACCAAATTAGAATGGAATGTTTTTACTGTAGTATGTGAGATATACATTTTGAAATATTTCATACAATGACAATATAAAAAGTAATGTATTATAATATGTTTTAATTTGTCGAATAAGTGTTATAACAATTTTGTACAATTATATGAAATTGTAGAATAATATAATTGTTTAGTATTTAATTATTGAAATGTAATGAAAGGAAGTGGGCTGTTTAGAATAAAGCAATTCAAAAAAGTTGAAATAAGTTATTTTCAAAATCATTCATTTTCATTATCTTTTTTTTATTGTAGCCGATGAAAAGTAATTTTTGAAAAATACAGTGTTTGTACATTTTTTTAGTTACTAACGATCCTTGATCGTTTGTTTAAGGGTTCTTCCAGCTCACTGTCCTCTTCTTGTTCATTGCCTTCTCCTTCCATGCAGTGCAATGCAGGGCTGTCGTCGATGAAATCGCATTCGTCATCGGATTCGATGTCCTCGCGGACATTGCTCAGGTGGTCGCATGTTTCTTCATCACAATTGCGACAAACAACGGAACATTTCATGCCAGATTTGCGACATCCACAAGCCGCGCCACACCTTCCCGTACATCTGCAAGCCAAGATTTTGAGCAGTTCGGCCGGTACAGAGTCCACAGTACTTAACACGGGTTCGAGGCCGAAGTTCGTCTTTCGCCAACCCCATTCGATAGGTTCCGGTATATGTCCCAGCCACTTTTGAACCTGGTAGTAGGTTCGCAAAGTGTGCAATCGCACTGCATCTCGCTTTGGTGGAAGACTCGACAAGTTAAATTTCATTTTCGTGACGGATTGTGCGAAGCGTTTAAATCGCAGAGAATCTAGCGACTCGTCTTGTTCGTTCCCACCGTAAATAGCTATTAAAATTCGTTCTGCTGCTGCCACGAATGTACAATAAATTTCCAAGTAATACACGGCTAATGGTGGGTATTTTCATCCTGCATAAAAATATTAGTAATTTGTTCCGATTGCATGCGTTAGAAAAAATACAAAAGCGAAAACAGCGCCGAAGTCGGACCGGCGCGTGCCTCCGTCCTGGCGGCCATTTCGTAACGCTGCGACGGACGGAACGCCTGCTTTCTATGGTCTATTGTCGACTAATCGGATCGAATCATAGCTCATTTTGTTCGTTTTTTTAAGCTCTATAACTTTTATTTTAACGAAAAAAGTGATTTATCTTCATCAAAACGAGATAAATGCAAAAAAAAACGTGAAAATTAATGTCCCCCCCCCCCACCTTTCACCGCAAAAAACACGTGAACCATTGACTCTACGTGGAAAATGTTGAGAAACACAATTGTAGGGCGCAATAAATGCTACAAAATGAAAGGTCGAACGTTAATTTCCGATAGCAATTGGCCGAGATATGGCGAAAAAACGAAATTTTTATAAAAGGGGGTCCCCGTAAAAATTCCCGCGCCCCTGGGAATACGCAAACTTCGAAATAAGCTTTTCAAAACGTCCCAAATAAGCCCCAAAAGGTTTCATTAAATTGCGTTCACTTTCCCACTCAAGCCCTTTTTTTGTCTAATTTGACTGGCCTATTTTATACGTAAAGTTTTTTAAAAATGTCATCATAAATCCCATATGACATTGACTTTCATGGTCAAGTGCACTAGTACCATTGTGTAACTCCCTTCACCCCAACAACTATTGTCTGAACCATTTTTCGGTATCTGTCTTAGGTGCAGAGAATTTAAACTGCATAGATTAAAATGGCCCACCCTGTATACATATATATAATTGTATGTACATTGGCAGATTCGGGGACATCCCCATATATGCGTGAAAGACCCCCCCCCCCCCTTAAAACTGTCCTAACCTAACTAGACAGAGGAAAATTGACGGCTCACACGATTAAAATCAAGAATTACTTATTACGGGAATTAATATGCAACCTATCAATTTCTTATTGTATTGAACGAGGTGCCACATTATAGTCTTCAGTGTAATGACTATTAGTCCTAAAAATGCATTAACCGCAATAGAATACGTAATTTCATTAACAAAAAATAATTAAGCGCTTTTACTATAATTATATATTGTATTGTTATTCAAAGAAATAATTTTGTAAAGCAGTAGCATGCAGTTAATTTACAAAAAGAAATTAAGGATATAAAATTACATAGAAAGTGGTACAACATTATAGAAATAAATGTATTAAATACTACTGCTATCGAAAAACCTAATTGGATACAATAGACTATTCGTAAAAAAAAAATAAACACTTTGTGATTCGAGTCACGAATTTTCGTTTGTCTTTCCTGCCATTATACCACTCAACCACCAGCCGATATAATGAAATTAAAAGAAACGTTACGTAACAGTTGCATCCAACAAGATTTTTAATCCTGTTATTAAACGTTGCTTATGGGGCAGTGCGCATGAACTCATCCACCCTGAAAAATGAAAGTTTCTGAATAGCCCTGAAATTTTAATAATCCATAGTTCTATTGATAATAAAGCTTTGGTAAACATTTTAAGACTTTAGTCCACGCGTTTGCCTAGTAGTAGGGTTTCAATTTTCTACCGTATTGAGTGGTGCCTATATTCCCAGGTCTATTTCTTCACGATAAACGTACAAATTTAAAAAAGTAAGGGTTGATGTTGAAAGCATTTTCTGCGTACTGTATAGGTAAGTAATTAATATTAAATAAAATTGATAAATTTATAATTTTTTTTTTTAGTTAATGTTAAAAGTTGTTTTTTCGTAAGGATAGGTTCCTCCAATTGGAATTACAGAATTTTTATAGAATAGGAAGATCCCTTCTGAATAGAAAGGTATTAGACATCCAAGATAAATGGGGAAATAATTTTGCAGATATAAATTAAATTATCAGCGAGGAGACGCTCCACATAACGTTGGGTCGTGTTCCGCCTTGTGCGCGGTGATTTCCCTGCTACGTTCGACCCCACCATCTCTGGCTCGGCTTATCACGCAAGTGAAGTTACTGACAAATTTCCTAACTGAATATATTCTCGTACTCGCAATTAGTGTTTTCATTCGGTTTTTTTAAGTTGCTGCTGTTAATTTATTACATCATATCCATCCAAAAGTTTCAATCAAAGTTTTCTGCAAATATTATTATTGTTTAAATTTATTCGAAAGAATATTTTCAAATTTTTTATTTTTAATTTTCTCCGCACGAAAACCTAGTTGCAGATATGGCTGCGCCGCAAAAAGCCTTTGACAACGAGTGTCAATCCTTTTAATGAAGCGGGTCATAGAAAAGGACACAATTTAAGATTTATGTCTGAATCTCTACACGTTTATCACTTCCTTCTTCAATGCCAGAAAACGGCAAATTATACAGAGTTTGCAAAGGTGACTGCGCTAAGATTTTAAAAGAAACGCCCTTCTCATCAACGCTAAAATCTGCTCAAGTCCCCGATGGTAAGAATGACAATGATCGTTTTGTAGAAGAACATGCAACGTATGAAAATGATGATGATGATGATGATTACTCTCCTTCGACTAGAATGATGAATACCATCATGCTGGTGTTAAAGTTTTGGAGAACAGAAAAGAGAAATTTCAGAATTCCACGAGTAGTTCAGAATAGATATTTTCGATACAAGAGTGCAAACGGGCGTTTTGAGACGCAAATCGCCCGTCTGAACCCATATGCCGAACAATACTTTTCTTTACAAAAGCATACATAACCCGAGTTTGCTAATCGTTCCTTTGCATCCGAAACATCTAAATCTCGCCGGTGTGGAAAAGCGGTGCGCAAAATTTTTTGCACAGAAAAAGTTTCGTAACACCACAGTATAGTAATATTCTCATACAATCTAAAATATTATACGATATCTGTGTATCAGAAAATATTTGTGAATTATTTGAAAATAAATTTCAAACCGTCTAAGACATTTCACAGCATTCTAATCTTTTTCAGTTCAAAATCGGATTATGAAGTTATTGCTGAAATACTGAAAGAATGATTTTCTGACGTTACCACGATAGCAGGAACACAAAAGTACCATGCTGTGATTCCGATCGATAACTGCAAGCTTACGTTAAAACAATATTTTTCAGCATTAGTTTATAAAATATTTCCCAAAATTAATACAATCAATCCCAAGACACGGAGATCGCTTGGATGTAAAGTCGTTATTACGCCCTAGTCACGAAAATATCGATTTTCCAGTGAATAGTGCAGCGAAAATATCTCCTGGGCAGACAGAAATAAATCGTAAAATTGTTATGTCTAAAATTCAACATCGTGTAAGGCTTAATTCCAGTCAAAAATAAGCTAATTTTTTATATTTAGTGATTGTACAGTCTTGTTATCAGACAACAAAACTGACTTTTAGCCGATATTTTGGTTTGAAATAAGATTTGTCCAACTTAGATGACATAAGCTTGATAAATCTTATTTTAAGCCAAAATATCATCTAAAACTCAGTTTTCATGTCTGCAAGTAAGACTTTAAGCTAAATTACTGACTGAATTAAAGAAAAAATTAGTGCAATTTCGGGCTAAAATTAAACCTCACCTGACTATGAATGTCAGATGTAATAATTTAAGACATTTTTTTTGTTTGTATAGGCAAACAAAATAGAAGCTCATTACGAACAGATAGAAAACTCACATTCGATGCATTTAGGCAGAAAAATCGCGTTCAACCCTCGGGATGGAAAAACAGACAAACAAACTCGCCTTAGACTCGGGTGGTAATCTTGCGCTTTAGGAGGACTGGTTTATTTTTCCTCTCACGCTTAGAAATATTGCTTCGTGAGAAAAACACGAAATTCAAAATGTCCACCCTCTGAACCCGAATACACGCCTTAATACGTTTTAAAATATTTGGTCGCACCGCCGCAGGGGTCTCTGGTTTTATACCGCGGATTGCCGTCTTCATTCTTAATTTGACCTCATCTGCACTTTCAGGCTCCGTCAGCATTTAAAAATCTAATAGATTCCATTAAGAATGCAAATCTCCTCAAGGTTCTTTAAGAAGTAACCGGCGGCTTCGACCCTGCGTTTTTGTCCAATTTCGTTTTCTATGTCTGAGCTGTGTCCTACTAAACATGACGACTTTGGGATAGAAATATCTTTTCTAGTAAATATATTTTTTGATACTTAATAAATATTTTTAAATAGTATCATTTTTCCTGAAAATAAGAGAAATTTAAAATGCGCAGGTCATCCGAAAAATATTTCAAAACACGAATCCATAAGTAGAGTAAAAGCTACTTCTATTTAACACGAGTTTCCTTGTTTTTTCTTTTTTCCAATTCCTCACGCGATTGTGCAAAAACTAATCATCCGCTAGTTTCGGGCTTTTGCACACATAAAGTACATGTCAATTCCGAAGTTGCCTCAAAAGACCAATGCTTCATCTAAAAAATAACTGCGATATTCATTTGTTAAAATCGACTTAATTTTCCGGGTTTCCCAATTTTCTCCGGTTCTAATCATTCGATCGGGATATACGATGGCTCATTTTGTAGGTATTTTTATCGTTAACCGTTCATTCCATTTAAATTTCTGTAATAGTTTCAAAGTTACAAGCAAAAACCCAAGAAAAAACGATCTTTGAATATTAACCCATTAACAGCCCAATGCACTAGAATTTTACAGCGAGTTCAGCATTTATTTCTCGCATGAAACATATAAGGGAAAACATCGAAAGTATATGAATTTTATTGTTTCAAGGTTGCTCTTACGAATGCTGATGAGACAATTTTCAAAAAAAGTATAATTCCCAATATTTTTTTAAATATGGAGAAAATCATGATTTTCAGACTCATTTATTTTCGTTCCTCCTAAATTTTTTTGTCAAAACGAATTTGTATCGACTGAAAATAAGTCATAAACGTGCACCCAATGTGTTCTCTAAAATAACCCATCATAAATATTCATCGATTTTTGTGGTATTCAGTATCTTTATGTTTTTTGCGACGCTGATTTCGAATCCATGATTAGGTTTTTGAAACTAAACATGGCGGATCCAATATGGCGGTCGGAGAATATTAAATATTAATCGATTTTTATGATTTCAATATCCGCCTGTTTTTTGGGTCGGTGATAAAGAATTTGTGGTCAGATTTCATAATTGAAAATGGCTGTTTCAAAATGGCGGACATTATTTTCAAAATTTCAAATTACTCAAACGAACAAAATTTTGTCTCATTGTGTGCAATATTATCAAGAAAAAGTGTCTCTTGCCATTTTTATCTAAATGACACTGTTTCCGAGAACAAAAAAAAACTTTTCATAAAGCAATGATGAGACTCAAATTATGAACACTTATGCAAATTGTTCTTCACTTGGTTCTTCATTTGGTTTTTTCATTTGCTTATTTTATACATAATGTGTTACGACCGGTGGTAGTGTTATGTTAATAAATGCAATATTTGTAATCCCCTAACCTGGAAATATGCACGAGGTGCATCCGCCAGATGGAAGAATAGATAGTATGATTAGAAAATATTGAATATTTGAGAATAATAGGTTGAGAGATAATCAGTATATAGAATAACAAACAAAGAGACATAGACTGCAACAGTAAACTAATAAATAGATTTTATATTAAGAGTGTTAATTGAAAAGAACTGATAATAATAAGCTTTAATTGTTGTTTCTTTGATTTATAGGTAATTTTATAGATCAAGTGATTTTATAAAATTAGTTCAAAATACATTAGAAATTAGCAAAATAAATACAATATTAACGGAGCAATACCCAGGACTCAACTCTACAGAATTCAAACATTATTTAAAAGAACAAAACAACAGACTTATTTATACAGCCTTAAATGCGCCTTTTTCAAACGACCTAAATGAAAGATTAAATCAAACAATAACTAATAAAATAAGATGTAGAATTAATGAATATAAAGAAAAAAAGCTTGGACAACAATAGCAAGAGAATGTGTTGATAAACGTAACATAACAGAGCACTCGGTTACAGGTTTTACACCACAATACTTGCTAGATGGGACTGACACAAGCTTGCTACCTGAAGAATTAAAAAAATTAGGAAGTGCTGAAGACTGGAAAAAAAATAAAAAACTAGCTTTACAAAATACTATAAAATCACACGAATATAACAAAAAATTATTTGACAAAAGCAGAAAATAAAATGAATTCCATACAGGTGATTTAGTATAAATAGAAAACGGAAATAGATTAAATAGAAAAAAAATAGATGAACTTAGGACGGGACCATTCGAAATAACAGAGAAGATATCAAATACAATATTTAAAATTAAAACAGGAAAAAGAAATGGAGAAACGGGATTATTCCACATCACAAAATTAATACCAGAACAAATATAATAGCCGATACAAATTCTCATAAGAATTTTCACAGTGGGTAGAGAAGATGTAAAGCAAGTACTTTCTTCATTTAAAATTTTCCGCTCTTCATGTATTACGCGCAACTTCTAACTAACTCCGCCAGATGGAACAATAGATAGCACGATTAGAAAATATTGAATATTTGAGAATAATAGGTTGAGATTTAATCAGTATATAGAATAACAAACAGACAGTCTACAACAGGAAACAAATAAATAGATTTTATGTTAAGAGTGTTAATTAAAAAGAAGTGATAATAATAAGCTTTAATTATTGTTTCTTTGATTTACAGGTAATTTTGTGATCATTGTAAATAGTGTATAAATAATAATTCGCGTATATCTTCAAGATTCCCAATTACACCACTATTGTTATCCGTGAAGTGATCATGCTACTAAGGTGCATTTCTGTTCAAATAAAAAGACCACTCAATCGCAAATATTTTAAAAAATTGCTGGGTTTTAGAGGACTTTGATGTATAGAACTCCAAGAAACATCCTAAATATAAAATGAAATTTCCTGCAAGATAATTATGCTCCAAACATATAATTTCCAAGGACCATGGTACATAATATTTGCTATCTTAATTCAAAATTGACTTCCATACATCCTTGATTTAAAGCAACACATATGTGAACCCAAGCATTCTTAAAACCATGAAACTTTTTTAACATAAGATTTAGACAAACAGTATGAGTCTTATAGTAGAGGCGTTCCATGCGAAAGGATAACATCAAATCACCGATTTCGTCCATAATTGGTTATTACGTAGTCCTTGTACCACTAAGTATTGTCGCCAAACCATTTTACAAGATATTCAGTTTTTTTTAGTTATTTGCATCGCAAAATTTTAGGTACATTTTTATCGAACACGTATATCTTTGTTATTATGAGTTTTACGAAAAAATATGTAGATACAAAAGTTGCGTAGAACACATTGAATTTTAAGAAAATATCGTTTAAAATTAAAAAATTAATTTCTTTCCATTGTTTATTTCAAAAACAATTTTTAATTTCAATTTTTTAAGATGATAGCACACTTTGATTTCAAAAAACTAATTTTTTACATAAAGTTTAAAGCTATGTTAATTAGTGAAAAAAATTTCACGAAGGTATTTTGCTTTGTTATCGAGTAATGAATTTTCAAAGTTTGAAGACGCGACGCAGTCTCTGACGCCTGCGTGCGATATTGCACACCTCGCTGCCCGCTGCACGCTAGCCCTTTGGGTTCGAGCGGATTACGTATTTTCGAATAGTTACTGCGGACGACACTAAATTGCTGTTGTTCTCGCCATCGCAATCGCTATCGATTTTCCTCATATACAAGGTTGTCGTTTCCATCGACAATCCCGATCTATGTTTGGAGTTGTTAATATTTCATGAACTAACGCATTTCATCGGTTTTCATATTCATTTACGAGACTCTGGCTTTTCTTTTTTATGCACTCTTCGCTTTGCTGACAGATGTAAATTCTTATAATTTCTGCTATTTGAGACTGTTCGCATAATTTAAAAATTATTTAAATTAAGCAAAATGCCGTATAAAATGTGTTGTAATCCGTTGCAACTGAACGGCCATGGAAGAATTACGAAAGGTGTAGCTAAATGTCCTTCGGGTTGGAAGGAAAAAATGATCACCCTTGGTGAATATTTGTGCATATCATGTAAAAAAGCCATTTCATTAAATATGCAAGCAGAGCAGAAAACTTCTGATTCAGTTCTACCATGTACGAGCCGAACTGACGATGGTTCTGTTATGCTTGAACACTTTTCCACCGATAGTATTGAATTACCTGAGAATGCAGCTTCAGCTATATCTCTTCATACAGGGATGGACACTGAATCTGAAGATTTTAATGAAGGAAATTCTTCACCTGAATATATTTTGCCCGAGCACGATGAGTACGCAAATTTAGTAGTAAAAACCTCCCGAAGTTGTTACTGCTTTGACGTGGCCGGGGGGCTTACGTTTAATGATCTGTCGGCGACCGCTCATAGGAGACTGACGGGGAGAACAAACGAAATGTAACTAGCAACAATATATGAAACAATATAGAAAGACACACTAAAGTAAAATGTTTACCCCAGGTGGACCTCGACTCGTCGAGTGGTCCCACCACGAGTTCCTATCGGGAGAAAGACCCGGTGGATCGTGCCACTCCTACAGGTTCTGGGGAGAAGCACCGAAGTGTAGAAACCAAGATTGCCAATATAAGAGCAAAAATTTTGGAGAACAAAAAGAAACTAAGAGAAAAGCATGACGACGAACAACACGAGGCACTTAAAAGAGAAGCCTACATTCTAAGAGCTAAAAAGCGAGAAATAGAGAAAAGAGTGAAGTCCTCGGAACCAGAAAGACAATGCAATACTGATACCGAATCCCATGGGGAGGAAGTAGAAGATATGGACATTGAAAATATGGAAAATTTTTCTGAAGCAGAACCAGAAAAAGAAAATGAAAACGAAACGACAGAATCAGAAGAGTCACTGTCAACTGCAGAAAAATGGAAAGAATGGATTTCTGAAGAGATATTTGCCAACAGATCTGACGAAATAGACAAATGGTGGGAAATAAGATCAAATCAATATGACTCCATCATCACTGTTGATGAAATTCCAAAAGAAGTCGAAGAATATTTAACACATTCGTATAACGAAAAAGCAGCTATGATAGAAGTTCTAAGACAACAACTGAGCTTTTTCAGAGAGTTTTATCTTAAAGAAAAAGCAAAAAAGACCAAAGAAGCAGAAACTCAGACAGCAGAACCTGAGAAAAGAGGGACGTATGCCCAAGCGGTAAACAACTCTCTAAGCAAACAAAAACACATTGCGGTTATTAAACCCAATGTAGACCAATCCAGAAAGGATATGGAAAGGAAATTAAAAAAGATAACTCCCCAAAAGCTGGGGATCAATATCAAAGGGATCCACAAAACTGGAAATCAAGGCATTGCAGTCGAGCTCTCGAGCAAAGCTGACATTGCTAAGATGACAGAAAACAAGAAATTAAAGAAATCCGGTCTGGTTATCAAATGCATAACCGAAAAAGACCGAAAATGATTATTTATGAAGTCCCCAAAAACATCACAAAGACTGAAATTGAACAAAAACTCCTCGAGAAGGTTGATGTTCCCCAACCGGAGGACATGAAAATATTCTTTGCGATACGCAACAGAAATGGAGAAGAATCCAACTGGATAATAGAAGTCTCTCCAGAACTAAGAATGAGACTAAAAGCACACCAAAGACTGCTGATAGGATGGAGTAGCTGTAAAATCAGCGACTTTGTCCTAGTCACCCAATGCTACAAATGCCAAAGATATGGACACATTTCATAGTTCTGCAAGAACAAAGAGGCAGTCTGTAGGAAATGTGGAGAAATAGGACACCTAATAAAGGAATGTCAAGGAAAAGAAAGATCCATTAACTGCACCAAAGCAAAGCTACCAAATGGACACAAGTCCAGTAGCAAAACTTGCAAGATTAGAGAAAGAGTCAAAGAAAGAGTCAAAAGCAGAACTGATTACGAAGTACAGTAAACACTAGACTAGATTACGAATCAATCCGAAATTTTTGTTTTAATTTTTAACTTTCAATTAGAAACAACCAGCATTAGCAATAACAAGTGGTTCGGATTCCACTTTCTAAACTGTAGGTCCCTAAGACACAAACCACTTTCAAAAACTCAAAATTTCCACTCATGTCGGCTTGAGAAGAAATGTAAGACTAGCAACTAAACAATAGCACAGCAATAACCTCCGGTATTCCGAAAGGCGAGGATTTTTTTTTTAGTAGTAAATAATCCTCAATCAGAAATAATGAATTCTGTAAATAAGAAAGTGTCGCAAGCATCAAACCTTGCAGAAAAAATATTCTGCTTGACAGTCACTCCTGAGAGCTGGAGCATCAGAGTATTACGGGAAAATTTCAAAATAAGTTATAAATTGGCTGTACATGCCAAGGAGATACAAAGAAAATACGGTTTTGGTTCGTATCCACCGAAACGACAATCTATTAATTTTTCCGAGTATGACATTTTATTAGTGAAAAACTTCTATCTCTCTGATGATATTAGCCGCATTATGCCCGGTCTGAAAGATTGCGTCTCCGTAAAACAAGTAGTCGGTAAAAGACAAAAAATACAAAAACGTTTAGTTCTCTGTAATTTGAAAAAAGCATATGCAATTTTTAAAGCTAGTAACCCAAGTATACAGATAGGTTTTAGTAAATTTGCAGATCTACGTCCCACAGAATGTGTATTGGTTGATGGAAAAGGAACACACACCGTCTGTGTATGCAAAGTCCATCAAAATTTTAAATTAATGATGAACGGATTAAAGTGCGTTCCCGATAACATATCGGTAGTAACTTATGATCATGTTTTGCGTGACATGGTGTGCGAAAATCTTACCTTCAATTGCCATTTTGGAAGTTGTAATCTATGCCAAGGGTTTAAAGATATTGGCGCCGAATTACAGACAGCATTTAATGAAAAAAATATTTCTAAAATAATTGATCAACAATGGACTATTACTGACCGATCTTCTTTAGAGACGATAAAACAAGATATGAATGAATTCAATGAGCTGTTAAATAATGAAGCATCCATTCTTTGGACACACAATTTCATTACGAAAAGTCAAAGTCAATTTCTACAAACCGTTAAGCGTGAATTACAAATTGGTGAATTTGTAGTAATAGGCGATTTTTCAGAAAATTACACTTTTCTTGTTCAGAATGCGGTACAAAGTTATCATTGGAATAATAGCCAAACTACAATTTATCCATTTGTTACATACAGAGCAGAATGGGATGAAAATGGCGTACAGAAATACGATAGTTTTGTTATTATATCCGAATGCCTTAAACACGACACTGTTGCGGTTTATCTTTTTCAGAAAAAAACTGATCAATTAGCTCAGGGAAAAATACGGTGCAAGTAAAATTAAAAAAATATATTATTTTTCTGATAGCGCAGCCTCGCAATATAAGAACAGAAAGAATTTCATAAACTTAATTTATCATCGAATCGATTTTCATGTGGCGGCTGAATGGCATTTCTTTGCTACTTAGCATGGCAAAAATGCTTGCGATGGAATTGGCGGCACTGTAAAAAGATATGCAAGGCGTGAACGTTTAAGGCATATAGATAACGAACCTATAATTACGTTAAACGGGCTATTCGAATTCATTCACGACCGATTGGATACTATTAAATTTGGTTACTGTTCAAATGATGATCACCAGAAAAAAGAAGAAATTTTAAAAGAAAGATTTTCAAAAGCGAAGCAAATTAAAGGCACCCGCGGTTTTCATTCCTTCGTGCCAATAACTGAAAATACAATACGATGTAAAACTGTATCGTGTTTAGAAGATTCGCCCTCTCAAATATTTTCAATAAGTTAAACAGATATCTTAAAAAGTTCTTTCTCATGAAGTGGAAGTGCAAGGTAACGGGCGGCAGGCATGCCTAATAAAATTGATATTTCATAAAAACAGATGAAGAATTTTAAGTGAGAGGCAAGAGGACTCACTTTAAAAAAGCACCCCGAAGGTGTTCAAAGTACTGCCACCTCCGCGTGGTGAACACTGGAAACTATTTGTGAATAGGCCAATCGCAGTCGATTTTTTAATGTCACACCATTTTGGAAAAAAATAATTTTTTTTCTTTATATATACAATTTCAAGTGTTTCACGCTGCATTGACCTATACAGGACCGAAAGATGTGAGACGCGACGGAATGGAGCGGGCGCCGCGTCCGCGGAGCACGGCGCGACCCCGCCATTCAAACTTAAAAAATTCATTACTCTATAACAAAGCAAAACACCTTCGTGAAATTTTTCTCACTAATTAACATAGCTTTAAACTTTATTTAAAAAATTAGTTTTTTTAAATCAAAGTATGCTATCATCTTAAAAAATTGAAATTAAAACTTGTTTTTTAAATAAACAACGGAAAGAAATTAATTTTTTAATTTTAAACGATATTTTCTTAAAATTCAATGTGTTCTACGCAACTTTTGTATCTACAAATTTTTTCGTAAAAGTCATAATAACAAAGATATACGTTTCGAAAAAAAGTACCTAAAATTTTGAAATGCAAATAACTAAAAAAAACTGAATATCTTGTAAAATGGTTTGGCGACAATACTTAATGGTACAAGGACTACGTAATAACCAATTATGGATGAAATCGGTGATTTGATGTTATCCTTTCGCATGGAATGACTCAGTAGTAACAGTAAGAGTATTATAAAATATTCAAGAATTAACTTAAGTTAAAATATCAAGAATATACTGTACAGTAGTTTTATGCCCGAAGCAACAGTCGCGGTTAAATCCGAACTGGAAAAATCCCGGATTTTTCTCTGGCAGTAGGCGTTCTGAAAGTGCGATGAAAGATGTTCTTTGTTATGTTTACCCCCTGTTTTTGGTTACAAAAGATGTAAATTAGTGTACAAATATACAAATGTAACATAAAACAGTAGGTAAACATAATAAAGAAAATCTTTATGCGATCTTTCAGCACGCATACTGCCGGCGAAAAATCCAATATTTTTGGCCAGCTAGTGCGGGATAGTGATTAGCGTGAAATTAATTATATTCACCATCGGTAAGGCAGAGCGTTCCTTTTCTTACAAAATGTGCATGGATGATCGTTCTGATAGAAGCAATCATCGACTCTATTCTGAATGCATTTTTTTATTTATTTTGTTGTAATTTTCACATTTTACATCGTGATTCATGATCGACAGGAAATCCGAATATTATTTCTGAACATTAGATTAATCAGTTGGAAATTGCAGTTAAGGACTTATCTTCCCTTTCGGACAACTTTGTTAGCCTCTGGTATAATTTTCATCCAATTAAACGCTGTGAAAATTGATTAAATATTTCGAAGTATAAAAATTACTTAATTATCAATTCCGAGAACGCGATGGTTAAGTGGTTAGCATGCTTGCCTCGTAAACTGAACGTTCTTTAGGTCGTAAGTTCGAATCCCCGTCCGGCAACTTTTTCTGTTTATTTTCATTGCGGATAATTCAGGAAACCTTGCTGGGCGAAGGTACGAATTTGGGACAGCTACCGACATCAGTCGGTAGTTATCGACACCGTGAATGGTTTTGCCGTGGTCGACGCTTCGTAAATATTGTCTTGAATTAAAATAAGACAATGTTTGCGTTGCGCCTGCTACGGCATAGGCCGTCGATTAACTATTGACGGTGTCGATTATGCGTGATCTTAAGAATTTGTGATTGTTTATTTGTTTGTATCGTCCTGTGTGAGATGATGACTAAGCCTTGCCCGATTAGCCATAGATTGTATAATGTTGGCAAGTAAGTCTGACCAATTATATTATACAATATATATAAATGATCAATTCGGTCAAAGAAAACTTCCAACCATTAGCGAAATTGTTATTAGGTTAGAAGCTTCGTCAAGTGAAAAAGTTAAATTCTAGCTCAATTTTCAATAAACCAGATTGCTAATTGAGTAATTTCAATACTTTAGAAACTTTTCATAGCAATATTTACGTGATTAAAAATTATTGCACTAAAGAATTTCTTCGAACAGTACATTAAAGTCCAAGGTTAATTTTTAATTAACCAGATTCCTTATTGGATTATTTCATGATTTAACCATCATTTAAATAAATGTATTGACGGTTAGGCCAATTACAATGCAAAAGCGACATTTGAAAAATCTGTTGCCATTCCGTTATAGTTATTTAATAAAAAGAATTCCATCCTTTGTTCGATTTAATTTATTTTGCTTTTCTATAGTATTAAACATTTATGGTTTTCAAATTTTGCATTAGATTTTGGGTGATTCAGGGCCTCCAAGAAGTCTAAAAATGTATTGTCTTACCAGTATTTTTGGAAATTAGTGAAGTATTAGTTTCTCTTGTTTGAGAAACAACTCTGTCAACCCCTGGTGTCTTTTATATTCAGTTAAAGCGAAGAGAATTGGTTAAGAATGCTCCTTATGTGGGGATATAACCACATGGCCGACAACGGGATTTATTGTAAATAAGAAGGTGCGGGGTATTTTGTTTATCACTTTATTAAATAATACCTGGTGGGGACCGACGTCCGATTAATTTGACCACCCAGCAGCCACTTACTTATTCGCTAACTGAATTCGGAGCAACGCTGTGAAACGGTAGGAGCGTCCCACATGATCTAACGTAGTTGGGGTCTATATTACCCCCCCCCCCCCCCCGGAACAAAACAAAAATTCTTTTTTTATTTTTTAGTTACGCGCACGGAAGCTTTGTAAAAATGCTTTTGCTCTTAAGTGTTTTAACACATGGCATGAATAATTGGCTACTAGACGTAAAGTGTGAAAAAATGTCTGTGACTAAATTTTGACGAGACACTTTTCTGAATCATATTTCTAAAGATAAGGATACAGATTGTATGTATCTAAACGTTCGAAGGGTATAAAAAGAACCTAATCCAAAAACGCTTGTACATGAACCTAAAAGTATGTGTAATTTTTTTTCAGTATCTTTAACGAACGAGTCAGTGCTGGAGGTTTCAAACATTACTAAATTGTATCACAGATTTTTTTACAATAACAAAGTTGAATTCTTACAATTATTTATTACATAATAATATTTTAATCTAGTTGTACGCATTACAAGTTATTTAATGTTTCGAGAGATTCTATACAATTCTACACAGGTAAGTCAAAACGAACGCGTTTTTTTCGTTCGTAGGTGCGCAATTTAAGTACAACGTTAGTTGCCGCGGGACTAACTAAGTGCGTCGCTATCGACGAATCGTCAAATTCAGGTAAAATATGCGCGGGCTTTATAAACAAATGGACGGCGCAATTGATGGTGATACACCGGAATGGGTTTCACCTGCTGCATTGCATCACGAAACTCCTCGAGGAAGACGCAAGGGTCTGAGTCGAAGTTATATGGTAATACAAATTCGCCTGGAATGCGCAGTGTCGTGCCAAAGACGATTTCAGCTGGGGAAGCTCGGGTATCTATTCGGGTATGCGGGGTTGGGTCTAGTCTTGTGCGTTGTGACACATAATTGCCGCTTTCCGGGTACGGAGCCAGCGTTCAATGACTCCATTAGGGGAACGATGATATGCAGTAGTACGTACTTTTTTGCAGTCTATCAACGAGAGCCAGACACTAAATATTGCTTCCTTTAATTGACGGCCGTGATCGGTAGACAACGTAAGAGGGTCGCCATAACGCAATACCTAGTATTTAACGAAAGCATGTGTAATAACTGCTGCAGTGGTTTCTTTCAGCGGGATGGCCTCTACCCGATGAGAAAAAGGGTCAATTATAGTGAGACAATATCGAAACCCTTGGCGTTCAGGTACGGGACCGATGATGTCGATGTGGACATGGTCAAACCTACAATGCTTGCATTCAGATGCGATGTCTTTGTGCATGTTCGACCAAACATAACGCTGGTGGAGCTGGTTCATGAAATAATTGAAAAATTTTGTCAACCACAGAAGATGCGGGTGTGGTCTTTGCCCTCTCGATGATCTTGAGTTTCAAGGAATGACTGGGATCGTTACGTATATCCTGAATGGCTTCATCATCTTCAAGTTGAGCCTCAGCTAGTTCCAATAATGACACATCCAGAAGTAAACGAATTGTCTCGTTTCTTGATAATGCATCTGACACCACGTTTTCCTTGTCAGGAAGATAGTAAATGTCAGTTGTAAATTGACTAATGAATGACAGCTGTCTAATTTGTCGTGGAGATGCAGTTGCAGAGGGTTTCTGAAATGCGTAAATGAGTGATTTGTGATCCATCATTATCTTGAATTTTTGACCCTCCAAAAAATTACGGAAAAATTTAATGGATTCGAAAATAGCTGTAAGCTCACGATCGTAAACGTTATATTTCACTTGGGCCGTAGAAAATTTGCGAAAAAAAATGCTACAGGCATTTCGGAGAATTGTCGGAGAAATTCCGACGCATCGGTGGCAAGACAAACTTTCGCGTTAACGGATGGGGGTTGGAGCAATATTGCATCTGTTAAAGCCTGCTTAGTACGCTCGAACGCTTCAATGGTTTCGGCGTCCCAATTTCACGCTGATCATTGCGTTTGGCATCGCATAAGTAACGGCCAAGCGGTGCTTGAATGCGGGCGGCTCGTCGAATGCTACGTCTATAAAAATTGACCAAGCCGACAAATCTTCGTAGCTCGTTGATAGTACGTTAGTCTAATTTGCGACGTTTTTACGAGCATTTATAAAACGTTACACATGTGATGTCGCATTAGCGGGGTCTCTAAGGCTGTTGTTGAAACCTTACAAATGCAACGTTAATTTTGTAACTTATTTGCGACGTTTATAAAACTGATATGGAATGTTAGGTAAACGTTACAGTTTGTCTTTTATAAATCCTTCAGAAAACGTTTCAAAAATTATGCAGATGAATGTTCCGTGCGTAACGTTACAATTGCGACGTTATTAATGTGTTAATGAACATGATTATTTTAACTTTTTGTAACGTATGCGTATATAATTCCAGGGTGTATGGATACCTAACCTGTGTCACCTCGCTGACCACGCATATACATATACAGGACAAATTGTAATACATTTATTTGCATTATCTCTGACATTGAAATTATAGCCAATGGAACAATTAAAGTTGTTCATATGTGACAATCGCCAAACTCAACTTTTTCCCATTGGCTAATTTCAACGCTAAATCACTTGAAAATGCTATAATATACTTTTCGTCTCACGTGCATGCAATACAGCCCATTATGTTCCGGGTCGAAATCCTGTGATTCCATATCAGTAATGGTAATGCAAATTCCGCGCATGACCAGTCACATCTGTTTCATTTTCGACCCAAGGAAAATTTGGTCGTACTTTCGACCATCATGGAGTAATAAAATCCATCTACGCGTAAGCGCATCTCGATAACATCGATACTCGAAGCTTCCGCAATAATTGTCGCCATAGTCAATAAATCGCAGCGATTAGTCGCGTGACGAAATTTATAAAATTTGTTTAAAAATATTATATTTTTAATCATTATGAAACATCTAGCTATCTTATCAGGCGGGGTTGCTTTATTTTCTTTAAAAAACTGGTCTAATTACGTGAGAATTATTTTGATTTTTAATTGCGCCGTAAGTCTTCTTGAGGAATTATAAGGGTTTTTCTCGTCTGTAGCGCAAATATAAAGGATCGTATCCTTATCGACTCTAGCATTTAAGTAGGTTCTTACTTGACTCATATCGTCAACTTGAGTGTGAGCTTTAAATTGATCAATGATTCTACACATCGTGCTGATGCTAGGAAATGGACCGTTGGCAAACTCAACCGAGAAAAGGACTGTAATTATTGTCAAATTGTGACCGCTGTAATGTAATTCTATCAACTAACGTTTTTCCTGATGTATGTAAGTAATCGACATGGTATTTTACAGCTGAAACTGTTTAATTAGAAATTTCGTTTTTGAGCATATTAATTTTTATAGTTAATTTTTCATGCAAGCAATGTATATCTTATTGAATATTGTCGAATTCGAATAATATTTTATCCGAAGCCATATTTTACCCGGAAATTTGATTTTGTAGAGGTTATTTTAATCATTTAATGACAAAATAATTTAAATGCCTTGAAATATTCCAGTGCCAATAAATTTGTTGAATGAATTTCTTGATTAAATAAAGTTTGATAGAAGTATCCTAATAGTCGAATTTTCGCGTTCAAATATGGCGTTCACCAATGAGCCAATCAGAATCAGCCAATAGCGAGCTGACTAGAATTCGAATACATCCAATAAGTCGCTGGGTACATCCAGGCGGAAAATTCGGTATAAAAATTAAAACTGCTGTTCAAAAACGAATTTTAGAATTAAATAGAGTTTAAATTAAGGAATATCATGTCGAATATTTACACAGTGCAAGAAGAAATTAAATTGATCGAAATGTATTTCGGTGGAAACAGTCTGAGAATAGTTAGAGATCTTTTCTCAGTTCAGTTTCCCGACAGACCATTTCCCAGTATCAGCACTGTACAAAGAATCGTAGATCAATTTAAAACCCATGGTCGAGTTGACGATATGATGCAACCAAGAATTTATCCTAATGCTAGGGTCGATGAGAGAAAACAACTCTCTTATTCCGTGCTGCAGTCGAGGAAAATCCGAAAATTTCCTGAAGAAAACTTGCAGAACAATCAAATATTTCATAGTGGACTGTACTAAAAATTTAAAAAAATAATGAATATTTTACGTATAAAGCTCAGCTTTACCAGGAACTAAGTCTGGGAGACGAAGGGCAAAGAATGGCATATTGCGAAACAATGACTAATTTTATCAATAAAGATGAACATCACTTAAATCGTATTTGTTTTTCAGATGAGTGCATATTCAATTGCCATTTAAATTGTCCATTTAAAATAATATCAAAAATGCACGCGATTTGATGTTGCCTAACGTCTTCAAAATCGAATAAGCAGTCTTCAGCGGGCCCTGAAGGGCAGTCTATTCAAGTGCGGATATCGAGACTGGTCTTAAAATGTTTCAGATTGTCCATTTAAAATAATATTAAAAATGCACGCGATTTGATGTTGCCTAACGTCTTCAAAATGACCGCTGAGGAATCATTGATTTTCGCTCAGGGCGATCTATTGATGTGCGAGCGACGACACAGGTCTTAAAAATCGTTAAAAAATTCATTAAAAATAATATAAAAAATGCACGCGATTTGAAGTTGCCTAACGTCTTCAAAAACGAATAAATTGTCTTCAGCGGGCCCTGGAGGGCAGTCTTTACAAGTGAGGACATCGAGACTGGTCTTAAAATGTTTCAAATTGTCCATTTAAAATAATATCAAAAATGCATGTGATTTGATGTTGCCTAACATCATCAAAATCAGTAAGTTTCTGATGGCCGTGGCGGGCAGTGTATGCAATTGCGAGCGTCGGAACAGGTCTGTAAATTCTTTATTCATTATTTTGCAACAATATCAGTAATGCCAGATTACTTTTGAGCTCGATTATTTTACTATTTCTTAACTTTATTTCTCTAAATTTGGTTATACGCACTTCTGACGGCTGTCAAGTATCGGGCGAACTTGATAGAACAATTGAAGGTTTGTTTTGCTCGCGTTTAAAACTTCAAACATCTGTGCTATCATTTCTGCCGACATATGCGCCGCCTGACTTTTCCCTTATATGCGGCAATGTGCAGCAGATCTGGCAGCCTGGGAAACTATCCTAATTGCGTGACAAGAACGCAACGACGCTGAGAACGCTCGAGTTGATATTTCGGAGTACGCGAAACCTATACATATAAGCGACTAGCTTAAGGGGAGAAAACTAAGTAGAAGCACGAAGATAAGCGATTTTTGAACAATTTTTTTAGAGGTGATAAAAGAATCGCATCAATTTCAACTTTTGGCATACTTTAATTGTAGATGTCAAGCACTAAAAAAAATTTTTTTTTTACAAAAGAAACTGACGGCGTTACAGGCTTCACAATTTGGCGTCTTTTGCGCGAGGTGGAAAAAGGCTGCCATTGTCACGTTTTTTGTAGCGGTCTGAAACAAAAAATCAAAAAATTTTTCGATTACTTATGAGTTTAGGCGAAGGATGTACCTATAAGATTATTAAAAAGTGCAAAATTAAAAATTTGGTAGGCATTTTAATAAAAAATTCAAATTTTCGACTATTTTTTTAACACTTTTTACCACAAAAAAGTAAGTTATTTTCGCAATATTCGTATAACTTTAGGTATATCCTTTCGATAATATTATAGACTAAAACCTCCCCAAATATCAGCCTGATCGACCAACAACTTTTTGAGCTACAGTGGCAGCAGTTGTTGAAAATGCAGTTTCGAGATAATCGCGTTTAAAGTTTCAATACGATAAAACTATTAGTTTTAGTGACTTACAGCTCAATCAGCAATTCCAGGCCCATACAATGATCCTTCAGCTTCCTCGAAAAGTTGATTGGTTTCCAGTTGAAGTTGTTTTCGGGCTGTACGAGCTTCTTTTGTCTCGGAAAGGCTCATTGTGTTCTGCATTGTTATCCGCGTCTCATCGGTTTTTTCGGCGAAAGCTTTGGATTTGGTGCCAACAATGATTCCCAGTGTGTTCATTATTCGCACGATGGAAGTGTAGCCTTCATTAAACACTCCGGCAGCAATGTAGACTGAGATCTCGATAATTTTCACTACAGAATGAACATGTTTTGAAGCTAATCGCCAAATTGTGGAGTTGAAACTTTCGTTCGCATTTTGTGTATGGCCCCCCAAACATCTTTCTAGTAAATTTTCTCTGCTCAAATCTTTATAAATTGGCAGAACATGCTGTTTTATTTCTTCAGGAAGTAATGGAGTAAGATCTTCAAGTTTTGGATCTGTGTTTAAAGCGATAGCTTTCTGCCACTTGCACCAGCTATCGGCTCCAGCCAGAAAGTTTTCATGATTCGGCTTTTCTTTTGTTGAAAAAATATGAAAATAAGTAGCCATAATTGATTTCTTCATATTTTCAACGCTGTCTACATTTCTTTGGATACTCAAACCATAATATGTTGAGAGTTTTTTTATCACTTTATTCGTTAACTTGCCTCTTCCGCCAAGTTTTTTTTCTTTTCGTACGTTTTGGAGTCTATTGTACATTCTCTTCTTGACGTGACTGATACACTCACTTTTTACAACAGTCAACTCGTCACCATAAGGATTTAATTCAAGTATGGCCTTGAAAGTTTTTGAGTCCCCATCACCGTTGTAATTACCATATTTCACGCCGAAATTCTCTTCCGATCTCGAAAAAATTTCTTTCATCGAATCAACTTCCATTTTTCCGGAGCTACCTTCGTGATTCTGCATCCATTCTTCTTCGTGATCTTCATACCATTTACGATATTCTTCAGTATGAGTTTTCTTGTTCCAGAACGTACAACTATGGCAATAACTGCTTTTTACAACTAAGTTGATCACTTTGCCGGTATAGTAGCCGATGAGCGTTGTAACACCGTACAATGCCTGAAATCTACGCTTTTTCCACGAGCCGTCACCAGAAACTTTGAGATATTTTTCTTCTCTTCCGTGCTCGACATTTTTTTCAATCTCTTCTTTAACAGCTTTTTTGGATAAAATATTGAATGACGACTTACAAGCTGCATGAATATGTTCGATGATGTTAGTGTAACTGCTTTGGCTCAATCCACTGCATATGTCCATAAGATTACAAAATATATTTATTCCTTCTCTTGCGATGCCGAACAATCTCATGACTAACACTATTCTTCGATTTATTTCGTAACCATTAGAAACAAAAGGTCCTGAATTTATTTGTCTACTACGGCAGCGACATATAACGACAATTTTGAAACCTCTCTGCCCTAATTCTTCAAAACGTACTTTTTGCTTGCACGTCGAACAAATCAAAATTTCTGACAGAGCAATAAAGACAGTAAAAAAGTCAATAATTCTGTACGTGTGCAAAGGATTCGTACGGATATCTTCACTGGTGGCAGTCTTCAATTTTTCTGCACTTGCACTCACACCATCGTCACTTGAATTCATATCGAATTTTTCACCGCTGCTGTCTGCAAATTGATTCCCTTGAAAATGTCTTTCTTAGGACGGTTTCGAGCGATGTTACCTCGCGATCCTTTACGATAGTTTGGCATTTTAAATTCAAATATAAATTCGACTGCACACGTGAAACTTTCGAGCCGAACTGACTCTGTTGCTTGCGCGACGTTAGTTTCACATACCTATACAGCTGCGCACTATATACATGTGTATACGATAGAGAAGGGTTCTACAAAGGTGTTGACAAAGAATGCTTACTCTGCCCACAGTTGCCAAATTTATTTGTCTCTTGACGACCTGACCTCTACCAGTTTTGCCCCAAGCGCTTCAGGTACGCTCCCGGCGTTCCAGGTGCGTCTCGATAATGGGCGATAGCTCCGTAAATATTTCGAATTTCGACTTTTCCGTTTGCCAGAATACTCTCAAGATGTTATACTTTCGGAATATGAAATAAAAAAAATTTAGATTTTTTTATCATTTTACTTAGTTTTCTCCCCTTAAATATACAACCCGCGTAAACAACTATTTATTACTTTAATTTATTAGTTTACCTATTTTCATTACCTATTACGTAACCCTGAACCAACGACGAGATAGCTTCAGTTTTTTTTTGGTTACTTTAAACTTTTTTTTAATTTTCTTATTATTTAGAAACAAACTTTAAATGTAAAAATGTTTGTATTACTAATTATATGTGTCGCGAGGAAAATTCAACAGCAGCTCTTTTTAATCTCGTAGAATAGGTAGGTTCTGTCATCAAATTGATTCTGTGACACTCCCAAAATTTCAAGCTTGTTCCGACCAAAATCCAAACCCTTTGCTACCCGAAAAAATCTAAGCAATGCTGTAAATGGTATAAAATTGTGTGAATTTTTAAAGTTAAATTTGGAAACTTCCCCCTATGGAAATAAAAATGGTATGTTTTCGTTACATTTAAGCATGATTCCGTACGATTACGTACGATTTGGTACGTTTAGGTACGTTTTGGTTACGATTCGAACATTTTTACAGCATTATACAGAAACGTACGCGAACGTACGCGAAGGTACGTTAACGTACGCAAAATTATGCAAAGATGCAGTATCGTCCAGAATCCTACAAAAATGTACACACACGAGAAAAAATGCATAACAGAATATTTCTAAACAGATGTAAACGTACGTAAACGTACGCGAACGTACGCGAAAGTGTGCAAAGGTACAGTATCCTGTAGAATCCTGCAGAAACGTCACTTACGAAAAAAAATGCATCAAAGAATATTCCTAAACGTACGTAAACGTACGCGAACGTATGGCAAATGTGCATCATCGTGAATTATGCTAGAGGAGCACATGTAAGCTCCGAAAATAATTCATAGAATCCAATTAGTTTTAAAACATTATCAAATCCATTTATTATATTTCGTTAAGCTTGTTCGAAGATACTAATATTATTAATTATTCATTCCAATTGGACTCTAAAATGAGGCGTCATCGTGCGGCGAGTCACCGTACTACATAGTTAATATCTTCGAACAAGCTACTCATATAATTGTCGTCGAACTTCACTTACAGGTAAGTTCGTTTAACCATCAACAATACATAGCGAAATCTACCCCCTGCACCGTTTCTACACCACTGCACCGGTGTAACGGTGCACGTGTTCCACCCAAAAAGCGCTGGCTTCCAAACGCATATAGTCTCTACATTAAAATCCCCGTTAAATTTTATCTGCCTATCTATATGAGACACCTGTGACCTTGACAATTTCGCTAGATATATAAAATGTTCTTATATAAAAATGATATCTTCAAAAATATTGGTTTTTAAATGAAAATAACTAAACAAACGAAACCTAACCTCCGTCTCTAGCCGAGAGACTTGCACCCGGAGTATTATGGATGTCGTTATACATCTTGCACATATAATCGATGTAAAAAAACGAATGATTCGGTATTTCAAACCAGACATGGAGATTTTGGTATAATACAAAAAATTTATAAAGTAGAGTATAGTAACAGAAATAAGGTATTTATATTTTATAAAAAATTGGATGTTCGTAATACTTATATTTTAAAAAATGCGGATGTATCTGTTAAACATTTAAAATATTGTAAAATAGTGGAAACAATTGATTTCAATGTCATCAGTTGTAATGACATTTACAGACCATGTATTTTAATGAATGTAAGAAATCATCTATTCATAGGTTCTTTGAGCAAAGCAACTACTGCAAAATGTATCAACTAATTTAAAATTTTGTTATTATTCCAATAAAGATATTTTGTATGACATAAGTGATATAAATAAAAAAAAGCATTTCTTTCAGTTACCTACGGTTCCCTTCTGTATATTGTTCATTTTATTCTTCATTACGTGCATCATTTACAATGTATATTTAAAAAAATATATGTGGGGCATTCCAAGCCAACTTGACCGCAATCCGTGAACAATTGCCGACTTTGATGCAAATAGTTTATATGATTTCTCCATCAAAGAAAAGCTTACACAAATTTTTCGTGATTTTTTTTTTAATAACCTTGCAATTGTAAAAAATGCCCGAAAAATATGAAAAAATGTATAAATATCCCTAAAAAACGCGACAAATTTTTGGAATATTTGTCCAATGTAGAAGAATTGGTTTGGGTCATTTTTCTCCAAAATTACGTGAAAAATTTTGGACAAAAAATCGAAAAAAAATAACGGAAGAAAAACGGGCACCTATCTGGGATATTCAATATTCGTGCAGTCGGGCACGTTCCTGTAAATAGTTCAAAAATCTCGTACGTTTCTATACATGGCTGCATATATCCGTACAATTGCGTCCGTTTGCGTACGTCTGCGTACGTTTCAGTACATATTGATATGATTCCGGACGTTTTTGTAAGAAAATATTTTATTACGAATGGTTGTTTGACATCTATAGTGTACAATGCTGTACATCTCCGCATGCTTCAGTATGTTCTAGCAATTTTGTGTACGTTTGCGTACGTTTGTGTACGTTCGCGTACGTTTGCGTACGTTTCTGTACAATGGTGTACAAAATGTTCGAATTGTAACCAAATCGTACGCGAACGTACGTAAACGTACCTCACCGTACATAATTCTATACAGACGTACCGAAATGTGTCAAAATCGTACGGTGAATTGCGTTAGATTACCGTTGATTTTTTCCATACGGGTCTGTACTTCTATATATATTTTATTTCATTCACGAATATGCTTATTCAAATTATTATTATTTATTCCTGATATTGACAATCTTGAACCACATTATTTATGGTTTGAAAACTGATATAAATGGAACTGTCCATTTAATCATTTAATCTGCCCGCTTCTTGGAAAAGTTTGCGGCATGCGTTTTCTTCAAATATTTCCCCTTGATAATTTCTGGGCACCAATTTAAGTTTTTTAGACCACAAAATGGCTTTTTCATGTAGATGAATGCGCTCTCGAAAACATTTTCAGTATTCCTATATTTTTCATTTTTCGAAATTGTAATATTAAATTTTCTCGAAAAAACGGATCAGTTACGATTTCAGTAAGGACGGTTTTGTGATCTTGAATGATATACCAATCATCATGCCCTCGTAGTAGTTTTCATCGCCATTTTAGTTTAACCATGCTGAACATTTATTGCAGAAGATGTTATAAATTCAAATTATTTAAAATTATAAGTAATAAGCTATAATTTTACTTAAATGTTTACTGTTCATTGCTAAAAACTTAATATTTTATTTTTTCCAAGTACAGATCAAACGGCTATTTGCATACAACCTTACATTATAGTTACCTGTTAATTTAGTTTAATAAATATATTTCCATTACTTTATACGAGAACATTTATTTATTACTTAACCCTCCTATGTACAATTACCATCAAAATGTTTTAACCAAGTAAACTTTAGATACTCACGAAACGACAAATTGAAGCTTAAGCATCAAACATCGTAAGATTTTGAACTCTGAAATATCTGCGTGAAAACAACATTGTGCAATTAAATTCCATTTGGAAGTTATTTTTTAAGTGAATACTTGTACACAGTAGGGGCAATAGAATTGAACATCTTTTATATGTCGTTGTGATTCACTAAATGCAGACACGAATCACTTTTCTGCATGTCAGAAATAATAAGGAGGTATGGCACATTTCACAATAACGTAACGTACACTTGTTACGTTGCCTAATTTTAGTTTATTATTTTAACCGCAAGCACAATACAGGTCACAACAAAGTTCAGTAAAGATATTTCACGTAGAGTAAGTTGACAACTGATCCATCCGTGTCGATGACTAGACAGTACTTCCCCCTAATTTCATGCATGTCACAGGGAATCAAAAGGAATTCTTGAAATAAAAACATCTGGACATCTGGTAGCTGATGCTTTTCTTCAAGGCAGTTCAAGTTTTCCAAAAACGGTGTGCACTCTTCTTCAAAAGCAGAAATACATATTCACAAAGTAAATGTTTCATCATAAGCCCAAAAGTTAATTAAAATACGACTACTTATCGAATAATAACTCTATTAAAGTAGAATTTCTCCGATGTTGTCTAATTTTATTTAAAAAAAACCTTCTGACAAGCAAAACTCCATTGCTAAATGCGGAAACTGCCGAAAGAGTATAGGGTTTGGCTTGGATATGTAATCGTAAAAAATGAAAACACTGTAGCAAGGCCCAACTGACGCCTGATTGGTCGGTCGGCCTAGTAACATTGCTAATGCTCGATTGCCATTGGCTACTTTTTTTAATATGGGTTGTCCTATGTTCCACCCACCCTGTACAGAAGTCCTCTTATTCTAATTTGTCCAGTCAGGCAAGATGGCGGCCTTCTTCTTATTCTAATTTGCTCTCCTCTCCCACTAAACGTTTGCTGTGTCGCTTTTTTTTCTCTCCTTCTCGTTCGCAGCGCATGCGCAGTTAAGTGCCATATGTGCTTCTAAGGAAAGTACAGTGGCCCTCCCCTTATTTTAACTTTTCGAGTCAAGGAAGATGGCGGCTTCTTCCCTTATTTTACCGCTTCCCCTCATCCTCACCAATGGCAGTATGAGAGAATAAAAACAGAAAGAGGAGATATAGTGGCGTCTTTCATCATCACCTGTATGCGCAAGCGCAAACAGCAGTCTGCACTCTTTTGAACACTTTCAAATGGCGAATGATGGGGAAACTCATGAGGGAAAGAAGTTAACATAAGGGACGAAAGAAAGTTAAAATAAAGGACGCAGTTAAAATATGGGGAGGGCCACTGTAGTAAGTGATGTGGGGAGAACGCGTGAGGGGAAATATTAGAATAGAAGAGAAAAAATTAGAATAATGGAATGACTACATTACTGTATATATGTATATTATTTTCATTTACCTTGTAGACAACACTTTGTCAGCTTTTAGACGACATACGTAAGACGACTTTTTTGTCGCATTTACGACCGGTCTTTCGAGTGTTGGACGCCTTTAAGGAGTCTTTGAGTAGACTTTGAGACTTAAAATCAGTGACTGTCTCAAAATTGTCTGGACCGCTTTGCGCTAAGTTTGAGACGTCTCGCTGTTATCTGGGCACCAGCTTGGTCCAACGATGTCCGGTTTTCCAAACCGGCCATTAGGTACGGAGCACTCTTGTGTTAAAATTGCGCAATTTGCAAGCTGACCGTTTTTTTTTAACACAACGACAATGGTTTAAAGGTTTCTAAAGTATAAAAATTACCCAAGTATCAATTTGAGTAAAAGAAAATAAATTTTATTTTGCTATTCAAACTATTTATCTTCTTTCCGAATTCGGTAGGTGAAAAAATAAAATTCCAGCTTAATTGTTAATTAAACAGATTACCAATTAGGTAAATTTAGTACAGTGAAAACATTTCAACAAATCTTGGAGGAGTTGAGTGATCAAAATTGCTTTAAGATTTGAGAATACCAGAGACTTTCGTGATTCTGCAAAAAAAAATATTCTAAGTTAATTTTTAAATAACCCTGATTGCTTATTGAGTAATTTTAATATTTTGTAATCAATTTATAACACCAGCAATGGAGTTCATGGGTATACCGGCTTGTTGCAAGTGGTTCACTAGTGGACTTCTTTTCGCAATATGCTAATACCGTCGGCCCGGGCAGTGCATGCCGCCGTCTGATGGCCGTAACCTAATAATATGTTGTCGTCACAATCATATATCATCAATAATTAAATTAATACTCTGAAAATCATGCATAAATATTCATTCCATATTAGCTTCTTATACTTTTCGTACTTCCTCAAAAATACGCAAATAGCGAATTTCAATTAGATCATACATCAGGAAAAGTAGTATATTTAATAATTTTTATGTAACAGCAGTATAGTTTCCTCGGCATATGTGCATAATTTAAGGACTATTAGTTATTATGGAGGGGTGGCTACTTTATAGTCCGAGGACGATAATGTACACATTATGTATCTATGCTCATGCGCATAGGCATATAACCTTACTTTATCGTCCGTACAACATAAAGCACTCTAAACACGTTACACGCACATAACCTCGGACCACACTCCTGATACATAAAATATCGTATGTAACGTGGAACTAAAACTAATTCTGGTCCGGGCATGGTGTTCCCGGAACGAGGCGCAGACGAGTACTAGGAACACATGCGAGCCCCAGAATTGAAAATATACGGATGTATGATAAATGTTCGAACGAAAAAATGTTCGACCAATGTAATTTAGACTTTTGACTCGTGTAAAATATACGATCGAACATTTTTTCGTTCGAGCATTTGTCATACATCCAAATATACTATTAGTATAAATTTTGACGCATGTCCAAGTGACTTGAAGTTTGATTCTTAAGGAATTTGGGAACACATCACTTTTCTTCAGCATTTGTTCGTTTCGACATTTCTTCCATTCGGCATTTGTTGCGAGCGTCATTTTTTTCGGCATTAACGACAATGCTAACTTCACAGCTGTCCTTAAAAGTAACGTTAGTGAACGGAATGGCCGCTACAAAAAATAAGCATTGGCGCTGAAATCAGTGACAAGTTTGGGATACGCATGAAAAGAGACGTTTGGCGATCTGTTATTAATGTGTGCTTTTATGCATTAATCTTAATTAAATTTTCAATGTTAAACTTTCACTCCCTCCTGCTAATAAATAATTTTGTTTTAAAAATACGACTCTTTTCTCTTTATCCTTTATTGGACCATGGATGATCCTGTATTAATAAAATTCTAATCTTAATATTGTCATTGTTCCGTTCTTACTAAGGCACTGTACATTATCTCTTGCAGCTTGGTAATATTAATGTTCATAAAATATCAGTATTAAAGAATTATTTATATTTTATAGTTCCGACTTATATTAGTAATGGTTCATATTGATGACTGACAAAATGTGCGATTTATTTATTGTATATATACAAGGTATATTACTTATGTATAAGTAAGGTTATATTTGTTTAATATAAATCCAAAGTACGTAGCTGTAATCATTCAGCTTTTCAGAAAAAAATATGCTTTTATAAACGGAGTGTCTATATCCACGTACATTTTCCTATATCATGCATGAGTGGAAGAGAGACTCAGCACCAAATTTTATGTGTGTGGTCAGGTTAAGAGGGCTTTAGCAGGGGGTCTGGGGGACGGCAGTTTCCCAGAATGCACTCCGAATTTGGGGGAAAGCATTTATTTGATTCGACTGCCAAATCCAAGCATATACGAAATTAATTTATACATGGATTAAGACACAGCCTTTTATAAATCACACATACGTATATAACAAACTTCAAATAGTTTTATTTAAAATTATCTTAATCTTGTTTTCTTTGTTTAAGGGCCTCATTAAATATTCATTTTAGGCTTTTTTTGACTTATATAAAAATATACTTAAGTTAAGTTTTTATATAAAATTTTGTGTATAAAAACGATGTACCATGTAAACAAATTATCAATGATAAAAAATAATGGTAATGAGTATAGTGATAAAAAGAAAGTATACATCTATTAAAATGTATCTAATCATCGAGAGATATTTGATGTAATTATCTTTTGGTAGTAAAAATGAGTATTAATTAACAATATTGTGTTCACTGATATAAAATCAATAAAAACCAAATTGTTTAAATTGCATGAGAAAATGAGTGATGAGAGAAGATATACATGAACAATAGCACTCAGATTCCTTGGCTGTATATAACGACCAACATTATTTACGACTGGTCTTTAGAGTTTAAACAGATATAAAATACTGTTTATTAATATAAACAACAATGCAAGAAGTACATACAATTATTGAGCAGTCTTTTATACAAATGAATCTCAAATGTGGTAAATTAATAAATAGATTTGTTGATCATGTAACACTTTTATTATATTAAGTTGATTGTACATTATTATCATATTCAGTGGTTATAGATTTACAAAAAAGGTTTAGAGCACATTGATAAGATAAAAATGAAATTTTTAAATATACACTTAGGAATATCTGTTATATATTAATGTTAAATTCACTTATATTAATTATAAATTATTAATTATATTAAATTATGCTCAACATTTGTACTTACAAGGATATAACGATGAGTGAAAGAGACCAATTCGATAACCCAATATCTAAACCACTCGCAATACCCGGCGGACCAAGTGTACACAGGATATGGTGCCATTGCAGCTTAACACGAGATTGGCCCATGTACTTACTATACATACGTATCAATGCTGATAAAAAGAATTTTACCACTAAATGACAAATTACAACCGTCAGTGGATATTTACCCTAAGAAATTATTGTAAATTATTGATTATACTATTATCAAATACAGAACGTTTATTATCGTTAGATTACTTACATATGATTTATACAAGTGCTTCTGATAGAAAGTGAGTCCTACGGAAAGTACAAAATATACTGGTATTAAAAGTAATTTTTTAGAACCCTGTATGCAAAGAGTTGTGTTTCGTGGCACATTTTGAAATTCCTTTTCATGGTGGAGGTAGATATTCCCATCACAGTTATCTCTGCCAATTTTATATTTTATATTTAACCGTGGCATAGCTTAATTCTAAATTTGTCTACAACAAATAAGCGTGGCTATATTTCATTACTCACTTATAAATGAATGTATGTATGTATATATATGCACGAATGCACATGTTCAGACACACACACACACACAAACAAACAAACAAACAAACACAATTCGGTGTATAGTGATGGACACATTTAACGAGATTTAAATTTCATTCCAATAGTAAGATACGAGGTTTTGAAATTAGGTGCAAATATTCTGATATTTACGGTTTTACCCAATTCATTTAGAAAATTATAAAAATAATTGTTTCACAGTTTTTTTAACAATGTTTAACACAGTACTAATACATATTCGGAACATTTTCCATTACCAATAAATAATAAAGAAATCTACAAACCAGTTATCATTTTTGTTAATTATGTGCCAAATTAAAACTTAAATATGGTCTTGAGATAATCCTGTAAAATAAAACATTGCAAATAGGCCTACCTTTGAATACACAAAAATGTTTGGATGGTTTGAGCAGACTTCAACATGTATTCAAAAAATACATTAAATAAGATTTGAATTATAAACGTTAAAATAACTAAAAAGTTACAATCAAATAGTTGATGCTTTTTATGTCCATTTAATAATAATGAAAAGTAATGCTAACATTAAGATTATTTATTACAAATAATTTAAGGTACTTGTTGAACGGGAGAGGGCCGAAAGCAAGCCGGGACGTCACCACAGAACAATAACAAGGAGAAAAGAAGATTCTGTATTGAAAACGAGAAACAAACGTCCGAACCATCTAGCAGTGGGCTGTGAGAACTACACTGAACAATGTGCCGTGGTACAAAAAAACTGTTTTTCATCACACTGGGACGGAAGCAGCAACTTTCCTCCCGCTTGCGGGAGGAAAGTTACTTCTTTTCCTCTCGGCCATAAAGAAAAATCGTATACTTCCCTCGGGAAGTAAAAAAGAATGTCTCAGACTGCATGTTTCTCACCCTCGGCTTTGCCTCTGGTAAAAATTACACGCAGTCTGAGACATTATTTTACCGTACTTCATCGGCATTATAAAGGCTCAATCTATTCTACAGTCGAACCTCGCAAATGCGCGAACTCAGCAATCTACGTTCTGAACCTCTCAATTCCGTTGTTTCTGACGTTTAACTCATCCCCACTATCGCCGCTCGTAACAGTAAACCTTTCGTCGCCTTGAAGTGCAGCAAAAAGCTCTTCAATTCTGGGAATCGGGTATTCAATATCTTGCAGTACTTTATTAACAGTACTCTGTAAAAAGTGTTGATGTAAATTTACCACGAAAATCGTAGGACACAAAAATACCACTGATAATCGCAGGAAAGTTACCGATACCTGGTAAAGTATAACCTGTTCAATGTAAAATTACTTTGAAAAGCGGTGTAAAATTTCCGTGGAGCTTGTAAATGTACAGTGATTTTCTAAGGAAAATTACACAAACAATGTAAAATTTTTTACAGTTTCTGATGGAAAATTACCATAATTATCACTGGTATTTTTGTGTCCTATGATTCTTATTGTAAAATTACAGTTTTATTGTAATATTACTTTATTTATGGTAAAACACCTTCAGAAATCGCTGGAGAACTACAACAAATGTGTAATTTGACCACGAAAATCGTTGTAAATAATTACATTACTGAAATGTAATTTTACTTCCCACTTTTTTCAGTGTAACTTTATAGTCCGCATAAACCCTAATGTTTTCATCCAGTTTTAAAACCCAAAGTAATGGTGTCCCCCAAATCTGCGTTGGTAATTTTAGTTATTACTTTTTCTTTTTCCAAACGATCTAATTCATTTTCTATACATTTTTTGAAAGCAAACGGAACTGCTCTTGGTTTAAAAAAAATCGGCATCGCTTCATCTAAAATGTTTAAATCTACTACTTGGTTTTTGACCTTTCCTATTCCTTCTTTAGAAACTTCCTTAAAATTTTTAAAAATTTTGGTTCAACTTTTCATTTTGATTAATTTTATTTATTTCGGCGATATAAAAGTAGGTCAGTCTGTAAAACAGTTGTTGCGGTGGCTCGCCCTTTAGCCTGAATGGGGCCGTTCTGTATCCCTTTCAAGCCAATAAAGCCGTAATAATAAGAATAATAATAATATAAAATCTAAAAATTGTTATTAGGTCTCTCCCCATTAAGGCCGTCTCCCCGTTTCTCTTAGCTATGACTAAGGTGCACACCTTTTTAATATCTTTATACACAACATCAACTTCAATCTCACCTAAAATCTTGTGAAAAAAAGTGGTGTACATCATCATAAAATTTTTGAACATTTTTGGACTTTAATTTTTGAAAATTTATCTCTATATAACGCTTCCGGAATTACAGACAATCCGGCTCCGCTATCAATCTCCAATTGAAAAGTTTTACCCGCCATTATAACTTCGACTATCTTTGGTGCGATCTTATTACTTTTTTTTATTTATCGAATACATTCCCCACGCATCATTGTTTTCTTCTATGTATTTTTCATCGACGTAATTTGTACGACCCTTATTATTAGACTTAACATCATTATGCTGCTTAACATCAACAATTCCTTGATCACATATTTTTTTAAATGTCCTACCTCCCAGAGAACCTATGTGCTGCATATTGCCGCATATAAGGGAAAAGTCAGGCGGCGAATATGTCGGCAGAAATACGGATTATGCGCCATCACACAGATAGCAAATTTGCTGGAAATTCTCCCCTGCTGATTAGTCTGCGGCGATTCTGACGCATTTCTGCCGGCGAGATTAAAAGGACAGGCGAAGGGATTAAAGACGCACGAACAAGGATTTAATCTCTTAGGCAGAAATGGGTCAGAATCGCCACAATGTCTGTGTGACGACGCATAATACGTATTTCTGACCACATATTCGCCGCGTGACTTTTCCCTTATATGCGGCAAAATGCAGCAGATCTGGCTGTCTGGGCTGATTACAATTACGATATTTATACAAACGGTACTTACAACGCGAAAAAACATGATTTACGCCGCCACAATGTCGACATCTTTTATCCGAATCTGTTCTAAAATTTCCAGTTCTCGCCGCGACTGTGCTGTTAGGTTCCCCTCTTGAACTATTGGGTCTTCTCTTCGCGTATATCTTGTTGAGCCTTGCGGCTTCTCCCACCGATGACAACTCCAAGGTCGTTTCCTTTTTCAACACAATTTCGATAATGTCTTTTTAATTCAATCTGTGATTTTCTTCACATACACTGTCTAAGACTTTTCCAGGAATTAAGCCTCACGAATTTAGCTTTCAAACGTTCTTCTAAATTTGCACCGAATTCCCAATATACCGCACTTTTTTTCATTCGCGCATACCACTGATTTATTGTTTCGCCACTTGTTTGTTTGAAATCATAAAAATTCTTCGTTCTTTAAAAATAGAGATTCTAGGCGAAAATTGTTTTTTTAAGCATGACCCTGAAGTTAGCGGCCGATTCCAGCGGCCGATTCGTGGGAGCGCCGGCCACCAGCGGTTCTCAATTTTAAAAGTTGAAAAACGTTTTGCGCCGCGGCCGCTTCGTACGATTTTGATTCCTGACATTGCTGATGGGTCAGCACCCCGGCGGGGTCAGGGTAAGTTGGAATTTTTTATGTAGGCTGCCAACAATGTCAGGAATCAAAATCGTATGAAGCGGCCGTGGCACAAAACGTTTTTCAAGTCTTAAAATTTCGAAATTGGCTGTTATAGTGATTTGGGGCAACTTTTCTCAATTTTACTACCTCGGCAGGGTAAGGGGAGGTTGCAATTTTTTATGTAGGCTGCCACCAATGTCAGGAATCAAAATCGTATGAAGCGGCCGCGGCACAAAACGTTTTTCAAGTCTTAAAATTTCGAAATCGGCTGTTATAGTGATTTGGGGTAACTTTTCCCAATTTTACTTCCTCGGCGGTGTCAGGGGAGGTTGGAATTTTTTATGTAGGCTGCCAACAATGTCAGGAATCAAAATCATACCCAGCGGCCGTGGCACAAAACGTTTTTCAAGTCTTAAAATTTCGAAATCGGCTGTTATAGTGATTTGGGGTAACTTTTCCCAATTTTACTTCCCCGGCAGGGTCAGGGGAGGTTGGAATTTTTTATGTAGGCTGCCAACAATGTCAGGAATCAAAATCATACCCAGCGGTTGTGGCACAAAACGTTTTTCAACTTTTAAAATTGAGGCTGGTGGCCGGCGCTCCCACGAATCGGCCGCTGGAATCGGCCGCTAACTTCAGGGTCATTTTTTAAGCATTCGCATAACTCTTCGTAAGATTTGCCTCTGGGCAGTACTGTATCACACAAATCGCGTAAAGTTTTATAAGCCTCTTCACCGATTGTGGTTAAAAACACATACACTTTTCGGTTGTCCGGCACATAATTTGCAATCAAATATTGTTCTAATCGCTCTTTATACACGTTACAGTCGTAACCCGGTCTAAATTCACGAATCGTTCCCAATCCTGATTCTACATTTGTGAGGGTGATTAAATGAAACTCGAGCACCGATCACTTGCTTCGGTCTATATTTCGTAATCTGCGGTGGCAGGAATAATCTTTGTCAGGACATCCGAGGTGCGCGATGCGTTCTCCCGTGATTCCCGCGGAAATCTGTCTCGTCCCATCTGGCGCTCGATTGCGCCACCAGGTTCGGACGTATAACATCTGTCGCCCTCTACTCTAACCTAACCCTTACAATTCGTCCATCCTGATAATTGGCTGTCCCGGCCATTCTTCGCCGGTTTCGTCCGTTTTATTGAAAACTTATCATTGATTCTATTCAGTGTATTTTTTATTCGAATTCCACTTCCGCATTTTGATTCGGAATTTCGTTTGGGCGCCAGGGTTTCATATTCGATACTTCCAATACGCCACTATACGGTCTTTGACTATCTTGATGATTTTCAACGTCACCTACCACGTATCTGTTATTTCGCAGTACTTTCGTTATAGGATACGGTCCTTTATATTTCGGAATAAGCTTCCTTGGTACCCCTGGCATAAAATCGAAATTCTTCACCATCACATAATCATCAATCTGATATCTTCGAGCTTCTTTACACTTACTGTCAAAATACTTTTTGCTATATATTTGCGCTTTCTCTATCTTTTTCGACGCAGTCGCTCGCATGACTTCTAAATTTTGTTCGTGATCATGTTCCCGCTCTAAAAACTGCTTAACTACATCAATATTTTTGTCTCGCTGATTTATCCCGAATAAAAGCTTACATGGGCTCGTTCCCGTGCTTTTATTTACGCTATTATTTATCGCATATCCTACATCCTCGATAACTTTATATCAGTAAGTCCCGACTTCATCATCACGCAATTTCCCCAACATTGGCCCGAGAACTCTATTTACGCGCTCTACCTGTCCGTTGGTTTTCGGGGACGCCGTCGCTATTTCTGAGTGTAATCTTATTTTCCTTTAGGAATTCGTCAAATTCTTCCGAATGAAACCCAGGACCTCGGTCAGACACTATAACCTTTGGTCGACTGTAGCTCGCAAAGTATCGCTTCAAATGTTCGATTATTTCACTACTTGCTGTCGTATTCGTCGCGAACAGCCTCGTAAACTTCGTGAAAGAATCTACCACTACAAGAATGTGCGGCTTGATCGGTCGTTTTTTGTCAATCGGTCCATAATGGTCGACTTGCAATGTCTCAAACGGTACGCTCGCTCTTACTACGGTGTGTAACTCACCTTCTCCCTTCCCTGTCATCGATTTGAACGCATTACATTTGACATAAGCCCGTACTGTTTGCTTGATTTTCGGAAACCAATACACGTTTCTTATTGCTTCACACGTCTTCTCTACGGATCAATGACCCATCTCGTCGTGGTATTTTCTTAACACGTGCACTACCCTTCCCTCTGGTACATAAGATAGTAAACTCTCGCGATTCTTACGATGCAGTAGTCCGTTACGCATCTCAAACAGATAATGTTCCTGTCTCTCTAACTCATCCTTTAACTTTTTAACCCTATGATCTCGGCTCTGGCTTATTATTAAATTCATCCCAACTGAATTGTCCTCGATAACTAGGATTTAAATCGCCCGACTGAGCGCATCAGCGTGCTGCATCTTGTTTCCCGATCCGTGCTCGACATTATAATCATAATTTTGCAATTCGAGGGTCCATTTTCAATGAATTGCAGTCGGTAACAATTTTAAATTTAATTCCCTGCTCGTAAATTCGGAATCGTCGTAATGCATAGATAATCGACAGCGTTTCTAATTCGAAACTATGATATTTACTTTCTGTAGCACTAGTTCGTTTCGAAAAATACATCACTGGGTGGAACTTCAGTGCTCACACTGCTCCAAATCCATTCGAATTTGCATCACAATGTAGCTCCGTTTCGTGATGAGGATTGTACAGGCTCAAAACAGGAGCCTCAACCAACTTACTTTTTAAACTTTTAAATGCATTTACCTCCGCATCACCGAACATAAACTTCGCATCTTTACGCACAAAATCGAATAATGGTTTCGCTATTACCGAAAAGCCTTCTACGAACTTCCTAAAATATCAGCATAGTCCTAAGAATCTCTGCACACTTCTTACGTCCCGTGGTATCGGATACTCATTCACCGCGATCAATATATATTCTAATATGGTTAGGCCACATGGCCTGGCCACTGCGGATCGACAGGATCCTATTGTGGCGAACCTAGCTAGTTAAAGCTCATCCCGCAGCTGCAGCTTGTCGATAAATGCTACAATGCTATAGAATGAGTAGTTTTTGATTTCTCCTGCGGTAAGGAAGTCTTTCCCGAAGATTGATTTACGTTTCTGACAGTTCGTTGTGCAGAATGTTAACAAGTGTTCTGGAGTTTCCTCTTCACTTAGACAGAAGCGGCAGATTGCGGTGTCTGTCAGCCCCATTCTGAGGGCATGCTTTTTTAGGCGACAGTGTCCCGTTAGCACTCTTGTTACTGCTGTTGCTGTATTTCTGTTTGAGCTAGTGATATCCATGGCTTTCGATCCGTTGTAGCCTTCTATGAGTGCTTTTGAGTGTCTAGGGTTTGTTATTATGCCCCAGTTTTCCTTAGCATCCTTTATTCTTGAGTTCCTAAGCAGTTTTTTCGCTACTTTGGAGTTTATTCCTATGGTCGGTTCATGCTTGTCCTTGGATACTGGTGAGTTTTTTTATGCACGTAATTTGTAGAGTCTTTTCTTTCCACACAATTGCAGCATATGTGATGATAGGTCTAACTATGGCTTCATATAGCCACAGTGCCATACTTGCTTTAACCCCCACTTGTTACCTATCATTCGCGAAGTAATTGCAAGGACTTTTTTCGCGTTTGACAGGATGTAATCCAAGTGTTGGCTCCAGGTAAGGCTTCTGTCTAGTATAATTCCTAGATATTTGCCTTGCTTGGCTAACGGGATTGCTTTGCCGCCTAATTTTGGCAGTTTGCATTTCCCCATTTTCTTTTTCTTAGTGAAAGGGATCATTACTGTTTTATCCGCATTAACCGGCAGTTGATTTTCTTGACAGCACCTGCTCACGATGTTTAAGGCAGCTTGCATTCTGGTTGTCAAAGTGTCTAGGCAGATACCTCGGGTTATGATGACTATGTCGTCCGCATACCCCTGTACTTCAAAGTATGCTTTACTTAAATCTACTAGTAGGCTATCCACCACAATTGACCACAGTAGAGGTGATAATACACCTCCCTGCGGGCAGCCTCTAGTAGTTTTAATAACCAATGTGGTATTTAGTAAACAGGAAATTACTTTCCTATTTGATAGAAGGTGCTTTATCCAATTTATCGAGGTCGTGTCAACTCCTTTCCTTGTCAGTCCTTCCAGGATAACTTTGGTTGAAGTATTGTCGAAAGCACCTACTATGTCCGAAAAGACACATAGAGCGATTTCTTTATCCTTTACGGCCTTTTCAAGTTTATCTACCAGACTTATCAACGCAGTTTCAGTGGATTTACCCTTCTGATATGCATGTTAATTACAATGTAGATCGTGTATCTTCAGATAATGTTCTCTGAGGTAATGGTTAATTATCTTCTCCATTGTCTTGAGTAGAAACGATGTCAGGCTTAGCGGCCTATACGACTTTGGATCGGCACTGTCTTTCTTGCCAACTTTCGGTATATAGGCCACCCTCACCCGTCTCCACACATCCGGTATGTATCCCCAGGCATAGCTGGCTCTGAAGATTCTCAGTAAGGTAGATAGAATTAAATCTATACTTCGCCTTCTTTTTTGTAAGGTTTAAAAGAGCGTACTGCCCATCTCACAAGATTTGGTTTGAAGATTTCAGTGGCCTTCTTCCAGTTGGCTTTTGACGGTCTTCAAGAGCCATCATTTAACCTACTGTTGTTAACCACGTCATCCTCAATACAGGATCCTGGAAAGTGTGTTTTTGCTAGCAGGAGTAGCGTTTCACTCTGTGTTTCCGTGTATGTGCCGTCGGGGATTTTTAGTAGCCCTAATGGATTGCACGGTGTTTTCGTCATAATTTTATGAACCCTAGCTCCTTGTGCGGTGTTATTTATTTGGCCGCATAGGTTCCTCCAGGATTGATTTTTTTATTTTTTTAGCTGTTTGTTATAATTGGTTAGAGCTTTTCGATAAGCTTCCCAATCATTAGTGGTTTTCGCTTTATTGAATAGTTTGCTAGTTTCCTTTCTCATCCTACCTAACTCAGGCGTCCACCACACGACGTCTCTATTAGTTAATTTGGACTTGAAGGGACAATTTTTTTCATACGCTTTTAGAATAAACTTGGTTAGTAAATTTGTGGCATGATCAATGTTCTGAATAGTTGTTATTGGAAAGGACAATTGAGATATATCTATACTGAGTTGTTTTTTCAAAATTACTCCAGTTAGTCTTTTTAGGATTTCTATATTCTAGTTTCCTAACTGCTATAGCTGCGGATAAGTCGAATCTAATATACCTGTGATCAGACAGCGATTCCTCATCCCATACAAACCACCTAGTGATATTGCTCGTTGCATTATATGTACAAAGAGTAAAACCTCCTGCCTATAACGGGTCACAAAGGTGGGTTTGTTACCAATATTCAGGATTTTTAAATTTTTAGATATAATAAAGTTATGCAGGTACTCATCCCTACTGTTAACATCGGTGCTATCCCATTCCTCATGGTGAGCGTTGGCGTCACACCGCAGAATCAGTCTGGCTTCGTTACGCCTGGTGAAACTATGGATTTCCAGACTGATCGAAGGATCATCCGTTTCCCCCGGAAGGTAGACAGAGGCAACAAGTATCTTTAGTCCACCTTCCAAGGAGATATAAGCTGCTGCTAGGTCGTCCGTGCAGAACTCTGGAACAGGCAAAAATTTTATATTTTTATTAAACATGAGACATGCTCTTGGTTTCGTTCCGCTAGTATTATACAAGATGTTACCTGCGATTCCAAGGCCCTGAATCCTGTTTCGGTTTATCCAGGGCTCCTGAATAAGTCCCACACTCAAGCGGTCCTTACAAAACCCCCTGCATAGGCTTGCTGAAGCAGCATCAGCATGATGGAGGTTTATTTGAACCACTTTGAGTGTGGTCCTATCCATTTTTGGAGGATGCTGTCTCTTTGGAGAGCTTGGTGTTAATCGCCATCCTCTCCATTGGTTTCGCCGTCTGGGTTGGGGGTTCCACTTGCGGTTCGGCCGCGGTTGGCTGAGCGTCAACCTCCATCTCCGCCTCCACAGGTGATCCAGCGGCATTAGATTGCTCACTGGGCACCTGCGGGACAGTGGAGGAGGCCGCACCCCCAGCCCCCGCCACCGCACCCGCCACTTTCCCCATCTCCTGGGACGATTTCTTGGCAGGTTTATTGAAGCGGATCAAGACCTGCCCAAAGTCGAGGAAGGGCCTGCTGTCGATTCCCTGCAGAGTCTCAAACGAGATGTCATCGATGACAAGGGTCAGAGTTTGGCCCTTGCCGTCAGCCTTCGTGTTGAGGACCCTCCAGAGCTCGGTCTGCAGTCCCTTATTTTGAACCTTTATTCGGTGTAGTATGTCTTTCGGGGGTTCTATATCAGCCCCCGGTATCCACCACACACCGACTTTAAGCTTGGGTAACTCGTCCGCCCCCCTTACCGCGAGTTCCGAGCCTTTCCAAACCTTGATCTTTTCGATGTTACTAGTCACCCACGCGCGGCTTTCATCGTCCGCGCAGGTCAGTAGCAACCATCCCGTTTTATGTGTGCATCCCAGAAATCTTGGTCCGGCTCCTTCATCTTGGGTCTCAGAAACTACCCTGATGATAGCCTTTTCCAAGACTCCGAGCTGCACACCTGTCATAGGGACCTTATCACGGATCCCTATTTTGACCGATCCAAGAACATCCCGGAAAGAGGGTCTGTTGACAGGCTCCTCACTTCTAGGATACTTCCTGAGTCGGTCCTGTGGGAATTGCTCCTCCGACCTGACCCGTTTAATAGCGGGATTTTTTTTTCGCGCCCGTATTTTCCGCGATCGGTTTTACACAAAGGGCGCGAGCTTCCTCAAACGCCATGCCCCCTTTGAGCAATTTTTTAAGCCTTTTTCTAGCAGCCCCGTTGAGAGCATGTCTCTGAGGCCTTGCTCCCGTTGAGGTTGAGGTACCAGGGACTTCATATGCGGCTTCGGAAGCCACAGTCTCTATTTTTTCCATTTTTTTGTTTGTTTGTTTGTTTTTGTTACTGTGTTCTGCATCTTCCCGGCAGAGCCCCGCATGCCGGTCAAAGGCTTAATACAATGGGAGGGCACCTGGTATCCCAAGGGCTTCGTTATCAGTACAGCTCCCCCTGTACCATGCATCCCCCCGCAGGGGACTTGTGGAAGAGAGCGAAGCGGGTTATCTCCGTCCACAATTTAATTGTGGAAGAGTGAGGGGTCGAAGTGCCCGAGCTCGAAGAGGAGCAATGCTTTTGAAAGATCCGCTTCTCTTAGCAAGTTTTGAGAATTGACGACCTCACGGACCCGATCGTTCGGCTGGTCTGTGCCGACGAATGCCTGATCGTGAAACGACTCGAGAGACCCACCGTACTGGGGAGCTAGGGTGCGGTGTCAAGCCCCTGCCGGCGGGTTCCACACGGGGGAGCGCTACGGCGTGCCGTGTCCGTGCAGGCAGTAACCGCAGAAAGGGTTGGCCTCTAGCGGGCCGTGGCAACGTTAGAAAGGTTCTCTGAACCAACAGAAGCATCAAGACAGGCAGCTTGTTGCTAATAAATGTGGTAGCTGACTTGTTGTATATCTTTTTTAAGTGTGCACAACCAGCGGTGCTGGCGCATCACTAAAATTTGGCCCCATTCCCCCATGGGGGGGGGGGGTGCCTTAAACCCGAAAGGGAGGCAAGACACCTTAAATAACCTACACTCAAGTGTACCATGAATCCGTGGTAGCTGACTTGTTGTATATCTTTTTTAAGTGTGCACAACCAGCGGTGCTGGCGCATCACTAAAATTTGGCCCCATTCCCCCATGGGGGGGGGGGGTGGCCTTAAACCCGCGAGGGAGGCAAGACACCTTAAATAGCCTACACTCAAGTGTACCATGCATCCTTCGGCACGATAGCATTACACCGGTGGATTGGGGATCGTATATTGGTCGCAGGACCTACGAGGTCCCTTGCCTCATTTCCCCTCCAGCCCGAAGGACAAAGATAGCGCGTGAGCTTCCGGCCCCGTTCTCGCACTCACTCATAAAAAACCCCGTCTATAGAGTTCCGAGCCATACAATTAGAATACCCGTTTATAGGGTTCAGCATTCTCTCTTCATTCATACATACTGCCTTCGTCTCAGGACCTCCAAACGGTTTCTGCTAAGCCCCCCCAACACGTCAAGGTCACACGATCCAATGGGGGGGGGGGGGGCGATCAAACCCTGCCCGGTAGGTTTAATACCACTCTTCGATACGCAATACCCTAAAAAAATCGACTTCTGTCAAAAGAAAAGCGCATTTGTCAAGACGCAATTCTAGATAATTTTCGACTAATGTCTCGAACACCTGCTCCAAGACTTGCAAATGGTATTCCACCGTATCCGTTGCGATTAGAAAATCGTCCATATATGCTACTAAGACGCCATCTTTTATAAATTGCCTCAACACAGTATTAATCCATTTCTGAAAGACTGTCGGCGCGGTCTAAAGACCAAATGGCATTTTTAAACATTCAAACGCGCCTAAAGGCGACACAGACGTCGTATATTTTATCGAATCTGTAGCAACCGCGATATGGTGGAAGCCATCCTTCAAGTCTAATTTCGAAAAATACTTTTTCCCTTTTAACGCATCGAGTTGGTCTTTTATCAACGGTAGCGGATTATTGTCGCGTAACACGAATTTATTCCAATTCCGATAATCCACGAACTCTAATCTCACCGTTCTTTTTTTTTGACTAGCACTATCGGCGAAGCATATTCGGAACTACTAGGCCTAATTACGCCATCTTTCGACCACCAATCAAGAACTTTCGCGACTTGTTCTTTTTCTCTGCGTGCGATAATCTCCGCAGCGCATAATGAAATGGACCATGATCCCGTAAATTAACGATTACCGTGCCAAATTCTGATTTCTTCGTTCCCACGTGCCGATCTACGAATTCTGCGATCCCGAAGGCTCATCCCACGTCTGATAGTTTGTGAGGGTGGTTAAATAAAACTCGAGCACCGTTCACTTGCTTTGGTCTATATTTCGTAATCTGCGGCTACAGGAATAATCTTTGTCAGGACATCCGATGTGCGCGACGCGTTCTCCCGTGGTTCCCGCGGAAATGTGTCTCGTCCCGTCTGGCGCTCGATTGCGCCACCAGGTTCGAACGTACAACATCTGTCGCCCTCTACTCTAATCTAACCCTTACACATTAATAACTTGTGGCTGGGCCGCTGGCTAATTGGCCATACTGAAAATTTGTTGCGCCCTGAAGTTCTGATTTTCTCGTTGCATTTGTTGTCGCAATGTCCTTGGTTTAACATCAATAATCTTTGTGCTGCTTCTACTTCTTCATCAGATATTTCCATATTATGTCCTTCATTGTTCATGGTTTTTTCCTCATACCGCACTGTGCACTTGCACTTGAATAATTTCTTCCTTTTGTTTCTTAATAATTTAATTCTTTTCTTACGGTTTGTCTTTTGCCTCGTCGCCCATTTCTAATAACGCGATGTTATGTAACTTAATTCTTAATATATAATCAATATTTAAAACCTCACAGAACAACTGTAGTATGCAACTAATGCATCCCTTTGTTAAAAGAATCTGAAAATGACTTTTTAGCTTATCACAGTATTCGTTTTTAAATTTAAAATTACTTCAAGTGTCAATCCGCATAAAACAATTGTAATATGCTAACTAGAATACACTGTTGCTTAAACGAGGTGTGGAAATTACTTGTCAACATATTACGATACTCGCTTTTAAATTCCAAATCACTGTAAGCGTCAATGCTCATTTCACTAGTAACTTGACTGTTCATTTCTGGACTTCTTGAAAGTGTAGGGGTACACTAGTTATCGAATATACTCGTGCAGGAATAAAACTTGCTGTCATTCGGAATTTAAAAGCGAGTATTGTGATATGTTGACTAGTAATTATTCGGGTACTTATTCGGGTGCATTTGTTGCCCGCGCGTACACGTACACTGCCATTCAAGTGGATTACATGACCTGTCAAACCGCAATTGATGTAGTTATACTCCTGAAAGGCAGTGGCATCTGTTTCCTATACGGACTGCTCTGTCTCCTCAGTGCTTGTCCAAAATAGCATAAATTGGAACAACATTCAACAAATACGGCGAAATTTATTTCCTTTAGTTTGTTGGGGTTACTGCACGAAAAATGATTCTGTAAACGCGTGCATTTCAAAGATAAATTTCGAGACGAGTATTAAACCGCCATTAATAGTCGAAGTGGCAAACAGCGGAACCGTAATTAAGTAAAATTCAATAAATAATTTTTACCGCTTTTTGAAACTTTGGCCTTGTAAGGGCAAATGTAAACATTCCATACGTTCGCTGCCGAAATTTAAGGAAAATCGGTACAGTAATGGTGGGAAAAAACTTTAATGACAAAATCTCGGCGAAAGGCCCTGTTTAGAACCCGCTTAAGACATGTAGTTTTTCATTTTTAGGGTAAGCCAGTAGTATATCATCTGCATATTGCTTAAATTTTCATTTTTTAACTAAGATATTTTCAATAAATCTTATTACCAAGTTTGCAACCACTGGTGATACTGGTGATCCCATCCCTGGTAAAAATGAAGCGTTAGATAACCCCTATGGAAAGAAAAATGGTACGTTTTCGTTACATTTAGGCATGATTCCGTACGATTACGTACGATTTGGTACGTTTAGGTACGTTTTGGTTACGATTCGAACATTTTTACAGCATTATATAGATACGTACGCGAACGTACGCGAAGGTACGTTAACGTACGCAAAATTATGCAAAGATGCAGTATCGTCCAGAATCCTACAAAAATGTACACATACGAGAAAAAATGCATAACAGAATATTTCTAAACAGATGTAAACGTACGTAAACGTACGTAAACGTACGCGAACGTACGCGAACGTACACGAACGTACGCAAAAGTTGCAAAGGTACAGTATCCTGTAGAATCCTGCAGAAACGTCACTTACGAGAAAAAATGCATCAAAGAATATTCCTAAACGTACGTAAACGTACGCGAACGTATGGCAAATGTGCATCATCGTGAATTATGCTAGAGGAGCACATGTAAGCTCCGAAAATAATTCATAGAATCCAATTAGTTTTAAAACATTATCAAATCCATTTATTATATTTCGTTAAGCTTGTTCGAAGATATTAATATTATTAATTATTATTTCCAATTGGACTCTAAAATGAGGCGTCATCGTGCGGCGAGTCACCGTACTACATAGTTAATATCTTCGAACAAGCTACTCATATAATTATGGTCGAACTTCACTTACAGGTAAGTTCGTTTAACCATCAACAATACATAGCGAAATCTACCCCCTGCACCGTTTCTACACCACTGCACCGGTGTAACGGTGCACGTGTTCCACCCAAAAAGCGCTGGCTTCAAAACGCATGTAGGCTCTACATTAAAATCCCCGTTAAATTGTTTCTGCCTATCTATATGAGACACCTGTGACCTTGACAATTTCGTTAGATATATAAAATGTTCTTGTATAAAAATGATATCTTCAAAAATATCGGTTTTTAAATGAAAATAACTAAACAAACGAAACCTAACCTCCGTCTCTAGCCGAGAGACTTGCACCCGGACGGTGTTTATTTACACGCTTTTGATGCAAAAGTGCAACACTGGTGCAAGGGGTAGATTTCGCTAACAGTAGTGTCCGTTGTGTTGCCGTGTCGCTGTCCACAAGTCGCTGGACGGCTCAGGTACATACTGCCTTACAACAAACTACGGGCTCCAGGCATTGGATTCAACGTTACGCGCAAAATCGTCAGTTACGTATATGTTGTTAAGTAAATGTTTAATGCATTCCAAAATTATTTACAATGGATGTCGTTATACAACTTGCACATATAATCGATGTAAAAAAACGAATGATTCGGTATTTCAAACCAGACATGGAGATTTTGGTATAATACAAAAAATTTATAAAGTAGAGTATAGTAACAGAAATAAGGTATTTATATTTTATAAAAAATTGGATGTTCGTAATACTTATATTTTCAAAAATGCGGATGTATCTGTTAAACATTTAAAATATTGTAAAATAGTGGAAACAAATGATTTCAATGTCATCAGTTGTAATGACATTTACAGACCATGTATTTTAATGAATGTAAGAAATCATCTATTCATAGGTTCTTTGAGCAAAGCAACTACTGCAAAATGTATCAACTAATTTAAAATTTTGTTATTATTCCAATAAAGATATTTTGTATGACATAAGTGATATAAATAAAAAAAAGCATTTCTTTCAGTTACCTACGGTTCCCTTCTGTATATTGTTCATTTTATTCTTCATTACGTGCATCATTTACAATGTATATTTAAAAAAATATATGTGGGGCATTCCAAGCCAACTTGACCGCAATCCGTGAACAATTGCCGACTTTGATGCAAATAGTTTATATGATTTCTCCATCAAAGAAAAGCTTACACAAATTTTTCGTGATTTTTTTTTTAATAACCTTGCAATTGTAAAAAATGCCCGAAAAATATGAAAAAATGTATAAATATCCCTAAAAAACGCGACAAATTTTTGGAATATTTGTCCAATGTAGAAGAATTGGTTTGGGTCATTTTTCTCCAAAATTACGTGAAAAATTTTGGACAAAAAATCGAAAAAAAGTAACGGAAGAAAATCGGGCACCTATCTGGGATATTCAATATTCGTGCAGTCGGGCACGTTCCTGTAAATAGTTCAAAAATCTCGTACGTTTCTATACATGGCTGCATATATTCGTACAATTGCGTACGTTTGCATACGTCTGCGTACGTTTCAGTACATATTCATATGATTCCGGACGTTTTTGTAAGAAAATATTTTATTACGAATGGTTGTTTGACATCTATAGTGTACAATGCTGTACATCTCCGCATGCTTCAGTATGTTCTAGCAATTTTGTGTACGTTTGCGTACGTTTGTGTACGTTCGCGTACGTTTGCGTACGTTTCTGTACAATGGTGTACAAAATGTTCGAATCATAATCAAATCGTACGCGAACGTACGTAAACGTACCTCACCGTACATAATTCTATACAGACGTACCGAAATGTGTCAAAATCGTACGGTGAATTGCGTTAGATTACCGTTGATTTTTTCCATACGGGAAGCGTCAATGTGGTGTTGAACTCCTTAATGACGCTTAGGTCCAAAGTAATAGTCGCGGCTCAAGCCGAAGCTTAGCTAAACGGCTCAAGTACCGGAAGTAGCGTGTTCCAAAAGACATATGAAAAAATACTTATATAAGTGTATCGAACCGAACCAAGCCATGTATGTACACGTATACCGCGACCTTTAAGTCGTAACAAGTCGCCGCCAGACGATTTAAAAATTCAAAATATTAAATTGGACATTCCGAAAAAATTGTGTTTTAGTAAAATTGTAAACGACAGATATGAGTAAACAAACAGAAGTAAGTGGTAAATATATGTACAAGTTTGTTGATGCATCGTTGTATTGATGTATGGTAATATGTCTTAAATTAATTCCACTTGTCCATGAAAATTACTGTTTTTAATTTTTTTTTACCAAAGAATCAGAAAAATCACCTAACAATCGATGTCTTTTTTGGCTGTGCATATTACTTTGAACTTTAATTCATGTGTGTAATGCTCTGCCAACAATAAATTAAACCTCTACGTCACAGTAGCATACATATATATGTCACCTTATGAAATGGGTTTGTTATAAAGTTTATTTTATTAATATTTTACATTTTTAAAGTTATTTTATGATAAAATTATTATTCGTAATAAAATATTCTGTTTACTGAAGGAATGCATTGAAATCCATGAAGTAAATTGTAATAACATGTTGAGGATGATTTTAATTTAAAAAATGTTAATTTAAAAATGTGACATTTTACGTATATTACAACAGTGGCGTTAAAATTAAATAGTATAATGCAAAGAAAGTTTTCCAGCATTTTTTTTTCAAATAAATACTTTTATTTTACGGTTTCTCAGTTATTGGTCACTTTCTGCGAAGGAAGTTTTCAGCATTGTTGTTTCAAATAAATGTTTTTAATTGTACGATTTCTAAGTTCCTGATCAATTTATGCAAAGAAAGACTTCCTGCATTTTTGTTTTGAATAAACATTTTTATTTCTACTATTTCTCAGTCGAAAGATTTAATATCTGAAAATGTCCTTACGTAATGATGTAATTTAACATTTTAGTTCCTAATAATGAATTGTTTGACTGATATTTTTCTATATATATTCTCTTATGAAATTTCGCAAATAATTTTTTGTAATAGATTTTGACAACTTGTATATTTTTTATCTAAAGTCTTCCTTCGACACATGTTTTACCGTATATTCAAGATCTTAGATTCAAAATCTAGTTGCGAGAAGACTTTTAAGACCGACAGGCAATTTCAGATCCGAAACCTTCTTTCGTAGAGAATTGTACCAGCGATACAAGATTTAAAGTCTAAAACTTTGTTTACAACAAAATTTTAACACCGATGACATATTTTGGTTCTAAAATCTTCTTTCGACAAGACTTCTACCACCAATAAAAGTTTTAAGATCTAATACGAAGGTATAATATATATAGTATTAAAGAAGGTATTTTGAAAAAATTTTGTATAAAAACTGTATCCCAATTATCAAAGTCAAATAGCGAATTTAAAAATGAAAGAATGAATTAAACACTACACATTGCAATGCATTTCTGATTACAGAAATTTATAAGTTAAGGTGACATACGAAGGGCTTAAAAATGTGATTACTATAATACCTTACAATAAATCAATGTTGAAGAAAATGTACTTATAACAGTTCGTAACAAAAATATTTAAAAACTTATTTCATAGAAAAATATCAGTCAAACAATTCATTATTAGGAACTAAAATGTTAAATTACATCATTACGTAAGGACATTTTCAGATATTAAATCTTTCGACTGAGAAATAGTAGAAATAAAAATGTTTATTCAAAACAAAAATGCAGGAAGTCTTTCTTTGCATAAATTGATCAGGAACTTAGAAATCGTACAATTAAAAACATTTATTTGAAACAACAATGCTGAAAACTTCCTTCGCAGAAAGTGACCAATAACTGAGAAACCGTAAAATAAAAGTATTTATTTGAAACAAAAATGCTGGAAAACTTTCTTTGCATTATACTATTTAATTTTAACGCCACTGTTGTAATATACGTAAAATGTCACATTTTTAAATTAACATTTTTTAAATTAAAATCAACCTGCACGACTGCACCATCCTCAACATTTTATTACAATTTACTTCAAGGATTTCAATACATTCCTTCAGTAAACAGAACATTTTATTACGAATAATAATTTTATCATAAAATAACTTTAAAAATGTAAAATATTAATAAAATAAACTTTGTAACAAACCCATTTCATAAGGTGACATATACAGGGTGAGTCTGATAGAAGTGAACATAGGGAAACCCATGTTAAGGTTACGCGCCTCGTGATTGGTCGATTCCGGTGGAACGCTGCTTGCTCGCTGATTGGCTGTGTTAGAGCTACAAGAATGTAAACAAAATACTGTTTGTATGTATCAAATATCTTGCGTGACATAACGGACATAACCACGTTTTGGGCTTATGTAAAATGTATCAAATCCATGAAATATGTAACATAAACTCAAATTCAAGACTCAGTTCGTGAATCTTCTACTTTTGTTACAACCGGATGCAGCCGATAAGTTGAAGGGTTTTCAACAAATCAGTTGGCAAGAGTAAAATGTGCTATTCATCAATGATGCAGAGATATTCTACCGTATTCTACTCCAAAAATGCTATCAGATAAGTTTTTCGTTTTAATAAAATCATTTCAATTTACAGCAAAGAATCTGTTACTTTGTGTCGTGTTATTACAGATACAACCGCTCAGATCATCATCGCTGAGTCTTAAATTTGAGTTTGTGTTACACATTTCATGGATTTGACACATTTTTCATAAGCCCAAAACGTGGTTATATCCGTTATGTCACACAAGATATTTGATACATACAGTACAGACACAGATTAATAACAGATAGCCAAAGGTCCCCCTTTCGGCAAGACCAATAAAACCGGCTCTCAATGTGCATCTCTATTTTACCGGGAGAACTGGTTAATTTCCGAGCTATGTGCACCTCTATTTTACCCGGAGAACTGGTTAATTTCCGAGCTATGTACATCTCTATTTTACCCGGAGAACTGGTTGACTTCCAAGCTCTGTACATCTCTGTTTTATCGGTTAAAAGTAATGAGTTGAAAGTGTTCCAAATCCTGTGGAGAGTGTTCACCGAAGTTTACTAACAAAGTTAGAAGAATAAAAATGGAAAACGGCTGTAATAAATCAAAACGTAAGTATTATTGAATTTCCTTATTTATGAACCGAATCGAATTAATAAAATACTAATTTTTTTCCTTTGACATGGCCATTACCATTCCTTTATTTTAATTATTTCCACTCCCAACGTTTCGACCTACTTGTGAGGTCCTCCTCAGAGGCATCTATTTCAAATATATACATAAAATTAGGTATATAATCGAACACTCTAATTCTGTAACGAAATTCCATGTACTCTTAAAGTAAACATAACACACACTCTAATAGCATATTCATTTACATGCACCTCGCGAGTGTAGTGTATCACTGTCTCACAATTTTACATGTATTTAGAAAGAAACAGAGATACACTACACTCGTGCAGTGCAGATAAATGAATATGCGCTCACATACTTCCATACGTATATATGTTAACATTATAATATAATAATATTCTTACAAAATTTTAACAAATGTATGTATGTAATAAAAATCTGAACCATTAGTCGTCAAAATCCAATTATAAAAAAGGCATGGAGTTAATCTCGAAAATCTCGAAGACATTGTTGTCGGAATAGTTTGTAAGCTGGTTGGTCGGCGTTTAAATGGTTGGTGGTTCGTTTGCTTTGTGTGAGAATTTGACAAGCTGAGGTTACTCGAATAAAATTATAATTTTATGAAAACATTTGGCTCATGCGCATTTCGTATTCTTTCTGTTATGCGGTTGTATTCTTATAATTGTAATTGTAAGCTTAATTGTTGACAAGCTGAGGTAATCCATATAAAATTGTAATTTTCTATGAAAATATTTGGCTCGCTCTCTCTCTCTCTCATTCGAATTTCATATGATTTGTAACGCGGTTGTGTGCATAGTTGTAATTGTAATCTTGATTATTTCATTCTTAATTAGCAAACATGTTTGAACAAATAAGATTAAATATAATTTTACAAAAGCAATTTTTCTCAATAAAATATACTCTTCATTTTTTTTACTTACATTAATATCGTTTCCGACTTTGTAAAATTATTAAAATAACCAGAATAAATTGAATTAAAATACAATCTTGCCATCTCTTTTAAACAATTTAATTGCGCTATAAATTATTTAAACACATTATATTTATATATATATGGGGCATTCTCCGTCAACTTGACACCCCCCTCTTCCCAGAATTCATTTGAACCAACAAAATTGAGTTTAGGTTCAAAATTTAGCTTAACATGTCTACTTTTTGAAGCCGTCTGGCACTTTTCAAAATTCACAATGGCGGACTTAGTATAGCGTTAAGAACGTAGAAATAATGAAAAAGTAATTGCAAATCTTGCAATAAAATGATATCAATGTATTGTAAAAAATTTATTTTCGGCTTATATCGTACATGCTCGTATGTACTTTGCTAAGATGCATCGTATTTTAAAAATTCAAAATGGCGGATCAAGTAAGGCGGACCAAAATGCAAAGAATCACTCGATTCGCGTGAAAACTGGTACTCAAGCATTTCTTGGGTGGCTGATTCCGAATCTGAAGTCAGAATTCGAAATTTTAAAATGGCGGATCCAATATGGCGGACGAAAACGCAACACACCACTATTAATTCGCGTGAAAATTGGTACTCAAGCGGTTTTTCGATCGCTAATTCTGAATCGCAAGTCATAATTCGAAGTTTCAAAATGGCGAATCCAATATGGCGGACGAAAATGCAAGAAATCTCGTGATTCGCTTGAATATGTATACTCGAGCGTATTTGTAGAGCGCTGATTCTGAATCTGAAATTATAATTCAGAATTTCGAAATATCGAGCTCAATATGGCTGACCCAATCGTAATAAGTCCTTTGATTCGCATGAAACTTTATATTTCGGTATTTCTGAGGTCGCTTATTCTGAATCTGAAGTAAAAATTTTGAATTTCAAAAGTCGGGTACTCATAAAACTTGGTACCCAAGCGATTTTAGGTGCTGATTCCGCATCTAAAGTCATTATTTGGAATTTAAAAATGGTGGATCTAATATGCCGAACAAACTGTAACAAGTTACTTGATTCGTATGAAATTTGATACTCTGTTATTTTTCTTTGAAATCATGTTAGATGTTAAATTGACTTGGAGTAGTTTACAAAAGACTTATCAGCAGTCATGCTTACCATCCGGATACAATTCGGAATACGTTATATACAACACTTTAAGACCAAAAAGTAATAAATGTATTGCTTGTTTTGCCAAACGCCATGATGTAACGATAATTCTATCACAATTTTATTACCATTTCATTATTCAAAAGTTATAGTTAAGATTTTGATTTTTAAAGGATCACCAATTCAGAAAGATATTTAAGTGGGTTTTAATCCCTCTAATATGAATTAACAAAATCTGAAAAGAAACAAACGTTATATAATTTGTGAGAAATATTTTCTTTTGCTCGATTTGTATAAATGATACATTAAGTAGTTCTAAATAATGCAAGGCACATAAATACGAAATTCAATTAAAGTCTTAATCTTAAAACATAATATTTGATTATATAATTTTCATTTACCGAATTTTATCTCTTTTCTCAGTTTACAAAAATTTACTTAGTTACATGTTATTTATCTTAGTTACCGGAATTGCATATCAGATTTTGAATTGGTTATATGAAACTTGTAATTTCCCACGTAAATTAAATTTTCATTTATAATTTGGAACCTTTGTTGTCAGACCCTAGTAAAAATGTGTGTAATTTGAATAGTTTGACGTATACGAACTATACAGAAAATAGCGCAACTAGAAAGTTTCTAGCTAGAAACGTGTTTCATTTTCTACCTGAGGAAGTAAGATATTTTTTAAATACACATTGTAATTTATTTATTTCATTTTACAAGCCTGGTTGCATTACTTTTTAATTTCATTTCATTATAGGGTAAAAGTACCAATTGCTGAGGGTGTCCCTATTACTACACTTCCCAATTACTGTGGACATAACCTCATAAGAAAGACATGGCATCCGCAGTAATACGGACACCGCAGTAAGAGGTTAGAAGCCCCGAAGTAATTGGTAAATTTACTCTAGCTATTTCAAAAATATTTTATCAAATCCTAATATTTATTTTTGTTAACTTCAAATTAATATTTAACGAGTACATCATGCCGTAAAAAATTATGTACATAATTATACTCTAGCAACCTTTAACATATTATATTTGCTAAATAAAAAATATAAAATCTTTGAAAATATGTAACATTATCATTTTCTTCAGTGTGGCTAAAGTGAAATAAATTCCATTTAGGACTTTTTCAGTACATTCTCCCTTATTGCTTCATTATATCCTTCATTATATCCAATATAGCAGGAATGTCCCGACGTGATCGATGTGTAAATCCTTTCAAGATGCCTGGTGAAAAAGGTCATGTAGGAAAAGAGTTACGAACTATTTCAGCATCTATGTTATTGACACGACATGATTTACCCGATGATTGTAAGGTCTGTCTCAATTGCAGAAAGAAATTCAAATCAAATCCTGATATTGAAGAACCAGTGCATATTGAGCCAGAAAACAATCTTGATATGGACGTTACAGAGGAATTTTCTGCGAACAATTGTCAAGAATTTTCTTTGCAAGGTAGAACGGAAGCTCGATCTGTTCGAGAAATCGAATTGGAAGAGTTATTAGAAGGGATAAAAACTCTATTTAAATCTTTACGTATTGGCGATACTTTAAGAATCAAGATTTTAACAATAGTCCCTGAATCGTGGAGTGTAAATAAAATCGCGACAGAATTTGGTTCATCACGGCATTTGGCAAAACAGGCAAAAGATCTGAGGTCAACTTCAGGAATGTTAGCAGACGTCAAGGCGAAGTCTGGTAAAAGTTTGTGTCCGTCTGTAGTAACAAAAATATCTAAATTTTACGAAAATGATTTATACAGCCGAATGATGCCTGGAATAAAAGATAAATTATCGGTAATAATCAATAGTGAACGCATCGTTAAACAAAAACGTTTATTGCTTTTTGGACTTAAGGAGTTGCATGTCACGTTTAAGGAACTTTATCCAGATGATAAACTTTCATTTAGCACCTTTGCTAAACGACGACCGAAACACTGTATCCTACCCGGTGCTAGTGGAACGCATTGCGTTTGTGTCACAATTCATGAAAACTGCAAACTTATGTTAGATGAAATTAACTTAAAAGATCTTACGAAAGACTGGGAGAAACCGATTCACGATTACAAAGATTGCTTGAATATTAGCATGTGTACAAATCCAACTGCTGAATGCCATCTAAATCAATGTGACAAATGTCCTGGATTTCAAGAACTTACATTAACACTACTCCAGATTTTAGAAGAGAAGTCTGTTTATGAAATCGAATATAGCAATTGGGTAGTAACTGACAGATCGACTCTTCAGAGAATCACTTCAGAAGTTTCCGAATTTTTAAGTCACTTGTGTAAAAAATTAGAAGTATTAAAACCTCACTCATTCATTGCTAAGCAACAGTCTCTATTCATTTCACAAAAAAAGGAAAATTTACCAAATGGACATGTAATAGTAATGTTCGATTTCTCCGAAAACTATACATATATTGCACAAAATGCATCTCAGGCATTTCATTTTAATAACAAACAGTGCACCGTTTTCCCGGTAATTTTCTATTACAAGGAGAAATCTGAATTAAAACATCGAAGTTGCGTTTTTTTATCGGACAGTGTAAAACATGATACTGCTGCCGTTTATACCATACAAACCATCTTAATTCCGGAAATTAAAAAACGAGTAGGAAATGTAAAGAAAATCATTTACATTACTGACGGTGCTAAGCAGCATTTTAAAAATAAATTCCAAATATCCAACCTCATTCACCATAAGAAAGACTTCGGTATTGAAGCTGAATGGAATTATAGCGCAACAGCTCATGGGAAGAGCTGTTACGATGGTATTGGAGCTACGTTTAAGGAGGTAGTCGTGCGACAGTACCCGTCAAAAGTCTACCCCACATAAATCCACAGACGCCACTTTGTTTCTTCAGTGCGCGTAATGAACGTTTTGGGGGAGAGTGTACTTGATGGACGCCTGTTACACACTAATTTCTCAAGGAATCGTGTCTGTGTACACCAACATCAGCAAAATTTCGAAACGGCAACCTCGCATTTTACGTTCACGTGCTACATTTTATGCTCACGACATAATTTCGCTGTCTATTTATTAATATTATTACAAAACTGTACCGCTAGGGTTCTTCAATTTTTTTTACAATGTTCTTTAATATATTTTACACAACATATTAGTTTTTTATAAAAACGGTAAATACCGTTTTTCTGTAAATAATTAATATGTCATGTCAGCAAAGGCTTAGTATGGGGAACACGTGTTAAAAAGTGAAACTTTGAGGACGATTATCTCCATTATCGTACGGACAGGCTTTCTGAAATTTTAACCACGTATTGATATCAACGTCATTAACGTTTGGTGAAAAAATGAAAGACTTCGTAAAAAAATCGTTTCACGCGACTACCTCCTTAAAAGAGAGGCATACAGGGCTAGTCTGATGGCTAAACCAAAGGACGCAATCCTAACATTTGATAAATTATATTCCTGGGCAAAGAGTAACTTTAAAACTATCGACATTTTTAAGTTCAGCAAAGTTCAACATGACGCTACAACTAGAAAACTAAACAAGAGATTTCAATCGGCATTACCCGTTCCACAGATCCTTATAAACCATGCATTTTTAATATCGCAGAAGACCAAAGAGGTAATAATAAAGAGATATTCGAATGCAACAGATGAAATAAAAGTGAATCTCCTGAAATGAACACATCATAAACATAATATCGTTTTAAAATGTAAAATATAAATTAATTCCAATAAAATTTTATTTTAGTCGAAAATTACTGTTTTATTATCTAAAGTCAAAAAGTAGCAATATTTTTCTACATCAACGTCGTTAGCACTGGATCACTTTAAATAATAATTATCAATGATTTTGTCACTTTTTGCTTTTTGGTCCGCCATATTGGATTCGACATTTTGAAATTCCAAATTCTGAATTCTGAGTTCAAACTCGGAAAAAAGCGATTTACAAAAAGCTTGAGTACCAACTTTCACGCTAACCACGTGATTTGTTGCGTTTCCGTCCGCCATATTGGATCCGCCATTTCGAAATTCATAATTCTGACTTGAGATTCGGAATCAGCGACCGAAAAACCGCTTGAGTACCAATTTTCATCCGATTCAAATGGTTTCTTGCGTTTTCGTTCACCATATTGGATTCGCCATTTTGAAATTTCAAATTCTGACTTCAGATTCGGAATCAGCGACCGAAGAAATGCTTGAGTACCAGTTTTCACGCGAATCGAGTGATTCGTTGCATTTTGGTCCGCCATACTTGATTCGCCATTTTGAATTTTTGAAACACGACGCATCTTAGCAAAGTACATACGAGCATGTACGAGATAAGCCGAAAATAAATTTTTTACAATACGTTGATATCATTTTATTGCAAGATTTGCAATTACTTTTTCATTCTTTCTACGTTCTTAACGCCATACTAAGTCCGCCATTTTGAATTTTGAAAAGTGCCAGACGGCTTCAAAAAGTAGACATGTTAAGCTAAATTTTGAACCTAAACTCAATTTTGTTGGTTCGAATGAATTCTAGGAAGAGGGGGGTGTCAAGTTGACGGAGAATGCCCCATATATATATATATTTTCATTGGTAGTCGTTTTTATGTTTACTTTTTTTAGTTAATATAAAACGTATAACGTAAATTGTAGTTAATTTACATATTTAATAAAAACAAATAGACAAGTAATGATAATTGTTAATTGAAATGAATATAGTAATTATGTATATGTAGAAAAATTTAAACGCAGGAAATAATACATAAAATAAGTTTTTACTGATAAAATAATTAATTATGTATTAAAATTTAGAAAAAAAAATCAAAGATTTTTTACTACTGTCACAATGATTATATGAGTGTTGTAAGATTTTGAATGATCTGACTGAGGAAAACGTATCGTATTACACTGTACTGTGAAAATGACTACCCAATTTCATTTAAGAGAAGGCAGTTTCCAGTGAGACTTGCTTAAAAGCAAAATTGCTATGACAATCAATATCAACGACAGACTTTTGAAAATATTGGTATGGATCTTCGGAAAGACGTTTTTAATCACGAGCAATGTATATAAAGAATTACTTATATGAAAATTATTTTATTTTTTATTATTAATTATTGGAGGTAACATTTAAGTACATTTATAATATTATTATAGTACTAAAAATGTAATAATTAAGCTATTAAAAAATGTACAATTATATAATAATTGTGATTCGTAGAATAAAAAATATTCATATTATATATACAATTTTTCAATTACTACCTCAGCAATAAATAAGTCTTAGTAATTTTGATAAAAATATATTTTTTATACCTTTAAACATTAATTAAAAATATTATCTAAAAAATACAAATTTTAATCTAGATATTTTAGTAGGGTACATTTTGATAATTAATTAGACTTAATAAATATAAATTAGACTCCTTAATATATACTTGGAATAACGTGTCATTTACGAATACTTAGTTAAATTCTTCAAAATAACAATAGATTAAATTTGCAACATTATTTTATAATGCATGTTAATGTGCAATTTAGATTTTTTCAATGAATTTAATTAACTCTTATAAAAGATAAAAATTCGATTTTTTACGATCGAGATTTATTAAAAAATGTTCTGACTTTTGTAGTGACAACAATAACCATAAGAATAAGAATCTTTATTGATTAAAAAATCAAAGGGCAAAAATCAAAATTGATTTTTATTGAAATAATTTCATCGAGATTAGTACATTTGACGTAATTTTCCTTTTTAATGAAATAAGAAAAATCGATTTGCAAACATATGCACAAATTTAACAGCTTTGGTCAATAAATTTAATCTAATATGATGCGCTTGATATCCAGAAGATAGGACACAAGTACTGACCAATCCTGACAATGACCCTACTAAAACAATTGTTCAAATTGATTGTATAACATAAATTATTAGTTATTATGAATAAACGTACTTAAAGGTTACCTTTAATAATTAATAATAAATAATAAAATAGTTTTTATATATGTAGGTCTTTATATACATAATTTTTAGCCAATCTTTTATGTTGTTGATTACCAAAATATACTTTTAGACCATTCCATGATCGTACTGGAAAAATGTAACATTTTTTTATTTAAACAACAACGTGATTAAAAACGTCGGGTTTTTCCAAAGTCGGTCCTTGAACTTTATTAATTGTCATAGCAAAAACAAGTTTCACTCGAAACTGCCATCCTTTAACCCTTCAGCGGCATAGTGGTACATACGTTGTACCACCTAGATTTATTCACATTTCCTTACTTTTCTCGCAGAATATGAAAGATACGGGGACGAAATCTTTTTTCATTTCCTATATAGAACTAATATAACTATTTAAAAAAGCATTTGCTCATTTAGTGTTATTATTATAATTATCATTAACTAATAAAATTGAAAAAACGGCGTTTTGTTCGAATAAATTGATTTTTGCAAACTACACAAGGTTTTTTTAACTGTAGATTATTTATGAGGGTTTTTGGGGTCGCTGACCACGAATCCGACGTTAGTTTGATCAACTTCAAAATGGCGTTTCCAATATGGCGGTCAACAAAATTTAAAAAAGCCTCATTTTCAACAAAATTTGTTACTCGAGGGTTTTGGGAGTTGCTGATTGCGAATCCGATGTTAGTTTTATCAAATTCAAAATTGCTTATCCAATATGCGGGCTAAACAAATTTTAAATGTCTCATTTTTAACAAAATTTGTTACTCGCGGGTTTTCGGGATCTCGGATTTCGAATCCAACGTTAATTTTGCCAAATCCATTGAATCCGGAATTTGAGAATATTATCCTCGGATTCGTAATCCGCGCTCCTGAAAACCCTCTAATGTAAAATTTTCTTGAAATGAAGTCGGTTGTAAAATGTTTGTCCGGTAAGGTTGATCTGCCATTTTTAACTTGGTAAAACTAATAACGGATAACATGAAGTCATTTTAAACATTTTTAGCTGATAAAATCGATTTGCCATTTTTAATATTTAATTTAACGACATAATTTGAAAACATAATTTAAAAACAAAGCCACAGAAAGCAAAGAATTGCGCGCGCGTAGCGCGCGTTAAACTTCTAGTATTGTAAAAATATACTTATTTTCTCCATGCCAGTTCTAAAATTAATGCTATATTTTGAAGTTGTTTAGAATACAGCATTTCTTTAATATTTCTTTTCCTTCAATTTTGTTCGTTGTTCAAAATTTTAAATTCTGAAAATTTCAATTGAGGGTTCGTCTTTAACATGTATGCTTGACATTCTTTGCAATCTACTTTGTAGATTATTTTCAATCTCATTAATTTATTCACTTCATTAATTTTTGTTTGAAAGATAGTCTCTAAAGAATTAAACCGTTTGTTAATTATTGATATGTTATACAGTTTAAAAATGTTTTTGATTCTATTATTAAATTTATTGATGTATGGAATAATTATAGACTTAGGGTAATCATTTTCAATACTATTATTTCCTTTTGTCCTCCATTCTAGTCGGTTCTTCAATATATTCAATTATCTTTTTTACCTTCTGTTCAATGAAATCATTGTAATAGCCATTTTTTATTAGAAATTTCTTAATATATTTTAAATTTTTTTTAAAGAAATTTTTCGTCAGCTAATAAAATAGCTTTATCTACTAACATACTAATTATTGCAAGTTTCGTTGCTATTGAATATCTCGAGTTAAAATTTAAGCATCTTTCCGAATATGTTGGTTTTCAATACCAATCTGTAATTAAGATGTTATTTTGTTTTGATATCTAGAAATGGTAAAAGATTGTGTTGCTCCCTGTCATGAGTAAATTTTAATTCAGGTTGGTAACTATTAAATAACTCAACTAAAGTATCTATTTTATCCTTAGGATAAATTGTGAATATGTCATCCACATATCTTCTGTAAAGAATCGGTTTTATAGTCAACTTCTTTATAATTTAATCATAATTAAATATGCTAAAGATAGGGATAAATGAGACTCCATCGGTTGACCAATTTATTGTTGATAGATCCTGTTGTTAAATATAAAAACAATAGATTTTAAAAGTAAAGTTATCATTTGTATGATTTCTGAAGCTGGTATTTTAGTGTATTTTTTAATATCTTCTTTTGTTTTTTTTAACTTTCTGTAATTAAATTATGTGGAATGGAGGTAAATAAATTGTAGAAAATACTGTATAAATTAGTTGAAAATAATAAGAATAGACCTAAAAATTCATGGCCTTTTGTAAAAGAGGTTAAAGGGTTCTATGTTACAGCAGAGTATGACCTAGTATCATTAGATGTAGTCAGTAGCAATTCGAATTTACAATTCCAACTTTTAAAGCTGTCTCTTATGTTTTACAGAAAAATTGACCTCTTCTGGCGAGGAAAATGATAAAAATGTGAGTACAAAGTTATATGCATATACAAACTTATTATGTAATGATATTTTTCATGATCAAAATTTTAACATAAACTAATTTGCAATAAGAAATATATATAATTTTTTTAATAATATAATAATAGGTATATTGTGTATAATACATTGTGTATATAGATTGACGAAACTTATGGAATTGACGTTTTTAATTTACAAAATTGTACACCGAAAGTAATGTTTGATATAAATAAAGGAGAATAATAAATGCCCATTTGTCCTACTGACGTCAAAATTTTTACGTTCATATTACATATTTAAATGTATATATTTTATACATATATTATAATATTATGTATTATAATTAAAAAATTCTAACAGTTGTTACTATTTAAATCTACTATAGGAAATCCAGAAAGTAACATTGGCAATGATTATTTTCCAAATTTTATTTTCATAACAATAATTAATATACAATTTAAAATAACGTATAAATTACTTTATGTATTATAATATATATGTATATAAATACGTAATGTGACCATACAAATTTTGACAACAGTAGGGCATATGGAAATTTATTATTCTCCTATATTTGTAATAAAAATTAATTTCTCTTTAAAGTTTTGAACAGAAAGTTTTGAATTTAAAGATTTAAAGAGAAACTAATTTTTATTACAAATATAGGAGAATAATAAATTTCCATGTTGTCAAAATTTGTACGGTCACATTACGTATTTATATGTACATATATATTATAATACATAAAGTTATTTATACGTTATTTTAAATTGTATTTTAATTATTGTTATGAAAATCAAATTTGGAAAATAATCATTGCCAATTTTACTTTTTTGATTTCCTATAGTAGATTTAAATAGTAACTGTATATATATATATTACAATATTTTATACATTGTTATATAATATATACATTTTCGTAAAATAAAATATCGTATAATAAATTATTTTCCTTATTACGACGTATTATATATATAATGACACTAATGAAGTTAGCAGCCACATTGACAGAATTCGTATCATTTCAATTTAAAAAATTTTCAAAACCTGGAAATCAATTTATTTTCAACAGTTATTCGAAATAATAGCTCATTTTTCATGAGTTGGCTGCTGAAATGTGGCTGCCAACTTCAGTGATACTGACATTAATTCCCAGCAAGGCAAATGATTTCTTAAAGAAAACTTGTATAGCTCATTGGGGAGAAAAGGAACTCTACAAAGAAATCGATTTTTTAATCATTACAAAACTTTTTATTTTTGTTTTTAACAGTTAGTGAGTAATACTTTTCTGTTCTTGTTCTTCACATTTGTATTATGATCTCTTTGGTCTGGTTATTTTTTGTTTAACACCCACAGAGGAGGTTTATTTGTTTATTTATTTATGTTTTATTGTTTAGTTGCATTTATGTTTATGTAAGCATATGGGGCAAAATTTCTCAAATGGGCCAGCCCAAAAATAGAAGTTATCTAATTTGGTCCAAACTTGGTCAACTTGTACTTCTATATGGTAGTACTTCACACACCAAAAATTTTTTCGATCCTTCAAATAATGGCCAAGGTAGAGGGGGTGAAAATTTTAGCCTTCTGACGGAGGAGGACTATTTCAATCGCACGTAACTTTGATTCTATTGCATTAGTCAAAATAGTGTCTGCAATATTTTTTATAGATTATTACATGGTCTTTCAGACTGTTATAGTAAATTACTTCACAAGTCAAAATAGAATAATTTTTTACCGAAAATAATAATTAAATCAACGTTTTTTCATGTTTCGCCCATTTTAATGTTTGAAACTATTTTTAAATGAGGGCTGATGTCTTTTTCTATAAGATCACTAATTTTCAAAGATGCTTTTTTTTTTGGTTTTAGAGTAATCGTAAAATGAATGAGTTCCTGCGCTGTATCGAGCAGAGCAACAGTTTTCTCGCTCTATGTGCTTCTCTTTTCTTTTCTTTACATTCTCTATCCCACCAAGGTACCCACCCTAATTCTTTCTTTCTGCCTGTTCTCTTTTCTATTATCGCCTTTTTTATTTCCTCTTCTAATTCCTCCCATTCCTCCTTTACCCCTGTTTTCTTCCATTCTACCTTTTTTATTCTTTTTTTATATTCGATTTCTCCCTCTTTTGTCCAATCTTGTATTTTCCCTTCCATTATATCGTCTTCCATTTCATCTTTCTTCCAATTTCCCGCTAATTTAACTATTATCGGTTGGTGATCTGACTCCATATATATATTATATATTTGTTTTCTTTATTTTTATTTTATGTGATTTTTATGTTTATTGAATTTTTTGTTACCTTCAAGTTTTTATTGTTTATTTAAATTTTCATTATTGTGAAGAATATTCATCTTTTTCTGGAGTCAAGATGTTTTTTTAATAATAGTTGGGCATTTATGATAGTTTTAATGCACGTACATTTGTAAATGAGGTACAATTTATTTGTTTGCTGAAGATTTTGCTACAGTAAAAATCATGTTAGCATTTAATTAGGGGAGCCTGTGACACTTTTTTTCATAACGAATTTATAATACAATATAACCGATAAAAACACTTTTTTATAAATGTAATCGATAGTATGTTTACTGAAGTTGACAAAATAACAAAGATATGCATAACAAAAATAACGTATTTCAATAAAAATATCCATTTTTAAAAAATTTGGTTTTGTCACAGCCTGCCCCATACTTGGGGTAGATTATGCATAGCTCTGGTGTCAGGTGTGACAGGTAATTTAAACTGTAGGCTATATCGTAACATACAGGGTGATCCAAAAGTCCCGGAACAGCAAAATATCTCAGCGGGAGTGCATTTTCGAGGAAAATGTTTCAGACAAAAGTTTCAGGATTTTTCCCTGGCTATTTAATGGCGATATTGAATTTGACCTTGAACATGACCTTGAAGGTTATTTCAAGGTCAAGTTAATTTTTTTAAATGGGAACCCCTATTTTTTTTCACGGATTCGGAAAGAGCACAAAATTTTACGTCCGAATATGCTATGGCCGTTTTTTTCGGCAAGGTCATTTCAAGGTGAAACTTAAAACTCCCGTGACGGCGAAATATCTCAGAGGGTGTGCATTTCTTTGGAAATTGTTTCAGACAAAAGTTTAAGGATTTTTCCCGGGCTATTTAATGGTGGCACAGAATTTGACCTTGCACATAACCTTCAAGGTTATTTCAAGGTCAAGTTTGTTTTTTTTAATGGAAACTGCTATTTTTTTTCACGGATTCGGAGAGAGCACAAAATTATACGTCCAAATATGCTATGGCCGTTTTTTTCGGCAATGTCATTTCAAGGCCAAACTTAAAACTCCCGGAACAGCGAATTAACTCAGCAAGAGGTCATTTTCGGGTAAAATGTTTCAGACAAAAGTTTCAGGATTTTTTCCGGGATATTTAATGCTAGCATAAAATTTGACCTTGAAAATTACCTTGAAGATTATTCTCAGGTCAAGATTATTTTTTTTTTTTAATTGGAACCCCGTTTCATTTTCTTAACGAAGTTATGAGGATCTTCCGGTATTGAGAGTGGTTAAATTCATTTTGTTCAGTCGATGCTATTACTGGACGATCTGCTCTAGGGAGATCCTTTACAGTGCCGTAAACTTCGAAACAATTTATTGTTCTGCCAAAAGTCGATTTAGGAATCAGTTCCTGTCCCTCGCTTGTCCTCTAATTTTGTAAATAGAATAATAAACTGTTTAAAAAAAGTGTATACATACATCTTACGCAACACTTGTGCAAAGTGAACTTGGGCGCGCGAACAGCGACAGAGAGCACGAGTCACCAGCGAAGTAAATAAACAACATACATTCACATTGAATTTATACATACGTGTACAGTCTTCTAAGGTTACATTTTGGTCTTAACTTTATTGTTTTGTGAGATACATGGATTTCCTATCTAAACGCCTTTCCTATCTAAACGTATTAAGCATCATTTCAGTAACAAAATACATACGTATATTTCGTACAAAGAGCAATGGCTGCGCTAAGGGAACGAGAAAGAATAACCATTCTCATGATGAGAGGCTGGGGTGATAACCAGCGATCTTTAGAGAATGTGCGAACCTTATTTAACGCATCATTTAGAGAGGGACGAGAACCGATTTCTAAATCTACTGTTAGCAGAACAATAAATCGTTTTGAAGTTCACGGTACTGTGAAGGATCTCTCAAGAGCAGGTCGTCCAGTAACAGCATCAACTGAAGAAAATGAGTTGAATGTCGCGCTGTCAATAACGGAAGATCCTCATACTTCCATCAGGAAAGTTAAACAGCAGCACGACTTATGTTACGGTACAGTACAACGGATCTTAACTAAAAACTTAAAATTTCACCCATACAAAGTTAGACTCGTACAACAATTGAATGAAGACGATCCTGATAGACGCCTACAGTTTGCGGAATTAATGATGAATCGAATAGGTGCTGATGCCGGTTTCTTGAATCGCATCGTATTTTCTGATGAAGCTACATTCTTCTTAAATGGGGCAATCAATAGACATAACATGTCTTATTGGAGTGAAACCAATCCTAATTGGATGGTCGATAGTCGTTCTACTCAATATCCTGAAAAAGTAAACGTATGGGCATTTGGACGTAAAATTTTGTGCTCTCTCCGAATCCGTGAAAAAAAATAGCAGTTTCCATTAAAAAAAACAAACTTGACCTTGAAATAACCTTCAAGGTCATGTTCAAGGTCAAATTCTGTGCTACCATTAAATATCCCAGGAAAAATCCTTAAACTTTTGTCTGAAACAATTTCCAAAGAAATGCACACCCTCTGAGATATTTCGCCGTTACGGGAGTTTTAAGTTTCACCTTGAAATGACCTTGCCGGAAAAATCGATCATATCATACTCGGACGTAGAATTTCCCGCTCTTTCAGAATCCATGAAAAAAAATAGGGGTTCCCATTTAAAAAAATTAACTTGACCTTGAAATAACCTTCAAGGTCATGTTCAAGGTCAAATTCAATATCGCCATTAAATAGCCAGGGAAAAATCCTGAAACTTTTGTCTGAAACATTTTCCTCGAAAATGCACTCCCGCTGAGATATTTTGCTGTTCTGGGACTTTTGGATCACCCTGTATGATGTAATTATGTTTTAAAAACACATTATCATATTGTTATAATGATTTTTAGGGGTATATTTTATTATTAATTTTATTTTTAAATACAATTCAACATTTTTACATTGTATCACAAATATCTTTATCAATCTAATAATAACGAAATTTTTATCTTATAAACTTAATACTTATTCGTTACAAATTCACTTTTTGTTACAGCGAACATTCATTACAATTTATATTTAAACGTAGTATTGCAACACTTTATAATTCTTTAAAAGAATAATAATAATAATAATAATATATTTTTTATTGACGGAACTTAACGAAACCAATTTAGAATAAAATTTTTAACGTTTCAACCATTTATTCGGGTCCTCATCAGAAAAGTATAAATTTAACCCATTAGCGCATATGGCGGACCAGTGGTGCGATCTCGACATACGTGATTTTAACACTTAAAATCGAACTTTTTCTTTATGAAAACTATGTGCCATACCGTTTTAAGGGTCGCTGATCATGAATTCAAGGTCAGAATTGCAAAATTTACAACATCTGATTCGATATGGCGGTACAAACTTAGAAATAATGTTTTTCAACGAACCAGTTGGACAAATCAAACTTCTGAAAGTTCGATATAAACAACAGTTTTCCGTAATTTTTTGGGCTGGCTGAACACGAATTTGATGTCAAAATTGCAAAATTCAAAATGGCTGGCTCAAAATTATCATGGCGGATATCATATACATCGATTTTTGTATAATTCCAATTGACAATCTAAGAGTTAGCTTCATGATGTCTGTCATTTTGAATCAGCCATTTTGAATTTTGAAATTCTGACATCAAATTCGAATTCAGCCACCCCAAAATAGTATGAAAACCAACTCTCGTTTATATAGAACGTTCAGAAGGTTAATTTGTCCAACTGGTTCGTTGAAAAACAATGTTTCTATGTTTGAACTGCCATTTTGGATTAGATGTTGTAAATTTTGCAATTCTGACTTCGAATTCATGATCAGCGACCCTCAGAACCGTATGACACATACTTTCCATGAAGAAAAAGTTTGATTCTAGCGGTTAAAATCGCGTGTGTCCAAAATCGCACCACTGGTCCGCCATATGCGCTAATGGGTTAAAATGTAGCTAAGCATATAAATAATAAATTCCTTACTGAGTTTTTTTTATTTTTTTTTAAATTAAAAAAAAAAATTTTTTTTTTTTACAGATCTAAGTTCCTTTTCTTTCTTTATTTTAAAAAAATTTCATGGACATAATTTTGGGTTGTGTGCCACACCTCGTTCATTTTTAGGATTTTTATAAAGGTAAGGAGATTAATTAATTTATTGTTATTTTAAATTTCAAAAATTCTTTTTTATTTAAAAAAATGTTTCCTTAATTCGATTGCTGAAAAGTTATTTGAATTTAATTAAAAATTATTTCAACTATAATTTTACTGTATATAATTTTACTAAATTGTAAACTTTGCGTTTCATTTATTGTTTATATGCTTTTAGCTACATTTTAAATTTATACTTTTCTGATGAGGACCTGAATATATGGTTGAAACGTTAAAAATTTTATTCTAAATTGGCTTCGTTAAGTTCCGTCAATCCAAGAAATAACGCCTCATGAAAACTTTTCCACTTAAGAAACAACACGGAAAAGAAGAATTTTTTAAATTTATTTATATATATATATATATATATATATATATATTTGATATTTTAAACATATAATTTAATCAGTTTTTTCACTTTTCTTCTTATTGCGAACCATTCTGAAATGATATTTGTCAGTGCAGTATTAGTTTTCTTTCAATTCTCCAATCTACAAATGTTAAAAATAATATTTTGTTAAATAATAAAATCTGCAGATAATATCGCAGAGTGCCCCACAATTCTGTGTCACAATGTATCCCACAAGTTGATTTTTACATTTTTCATTAAATTTTAAAAAAATTGCATTTATTATTTCTACGTTTCGACCTCTTGTAGGCCTTCTGTGTGTGCGTGCGTGCGTGCGTGCGTGCGTGTGCGCGCGCGCGCGCGTGTGTGTGTGTGTGTGTGTGTGTGTGTGTGTGTGTGTGTGTGTGTGTGTGTGTGTGTGTGTGTGTGTGTGTGTGTGTGTGTGTGTGTGTGTGTGTGTGTGTGTGTGTGCGTGTGTGTGTGTGTGCGTGTGTGCGTGTGTTATGAGAGAAAGGTGAAAAACACCCGAAAAAAAAGTTAGTAACAAAACAGAGGGGAAAACCTTTCTTTACCCACCTTTTCCAATCTATGATTTGTGAGTAATTCCAGATGTTACTGAACTTTTTGAGAAGGTTTATCCTCCAAAAATGTATATTATAATTAAATATAAATTCAAGCACAATGAAAACAAAAAAAAAACAATGATAAAATTTAGAAAAAAATAAAAAAAAAGGAACTAAAAGAAAGCAAAAAATTTTTAAAGTATTCAATAAGCCTACTGTCATAAGTAAAAATTGAAAGTATTTAAGAATAGGAAAAGATTCCACCACGACAAGAATTTCCATTCAGAAATTAAATTATAGTTCAATACTTTCAATCTTTTCTCATTTGCTATATACTTGTGAGAATGGTAACGAAAATATAAAGTTATTATGTTATACAGTAAATCGCTTTTTACTTGTTTTTCAGTAACTATGACCTAAAATGAACTTTAAAAAAATCATTAAAACAATATCTTTTTACTAAAATTTTAGTTTTTACTTTTTACAAACAAAACATTATTTTTCTACAACTTTATTGTATATGTAAGAACGGCTAATTACATTTAAGTATTAATTTATCAATTATTAATGAAAATAATTAATAAATAATTTATTAAATCACAATTAATGAATTACTGTTCAGTTTTCGTTATATTAATTAAGAATGAGAATTCACCTCTTCCTTCATCAACGGTTTAAAATACATCGTAATTGCCGAAGCATAATTTTAATAATTGCCGTTTTTATATCGCATCGCAAAACGCATTGTTTATTTATTGATATTGGAACCCTTATTCATGTATTTATTCTACTGTGCTGAGAATAGGTAAACTCTTACGATAAAGTTAATGATACAGTTCAGTAATATTAATATAATTTTTTGTTTGGAAATGTGTCTAAAAATGATACATAAACTAGGATTTCAATCTGATAAAATGATTGTTCATCAAGCATCTAATCTGGTTTCCGTAGTTTCTTAATTTTGAAGAATAAACGAGTTCCTTTCCTTCAAAAACTTTGCAAAATGGGTAGCCACGTTTTTGACAAGCCATTGGAGGAATGTTTGAAATAAGGATGCATACTTTCTTTCGTTAGAAAGAACTTGGTATTGTCCTATGATTTCATTTGTTTTTGTTGAATGAATATATTTCGTTTTAGTAACAAAAGTGCCATCAGGTTGTATTTTTTTGATAATAAAAACCTGGCGAACTTTTTTAGACGGAAACGTTTCTTGGGGAGATTTATCTTTCAGTGCTAGGAATAATTAACCGTATATATATCGGCATATTTCGCTACACTCATTCTTTTCATTTCAATTGCATCTTGTTATACTTTTATATTTATGTGTATAATAAAATATAATAAATATTATTTCGGCCATGATAACAGGTTCTCGTGTGATCTCCATATTATGTTTATTGTTTTTATTCTTCTTCTTCTTCTTCTTATTTTTTAAGAAGTTATTATTTTATTGTTATTATTGCTATTAGCAGCAGGTGCAGCATCAGCCGCAGACAGTAGACAGTGCACAGGAGCAGGTGCAGCAACATGTGCCGCAGCAGCAGGTGCAGCAACATGTGCAGCAGCAGATGCAGCAACAGGTGCAGCAGCAAATGCAGCAACAGATGCATCAGCTGCTGACACTTTTAATGCAGCAAACTGTGCAGCAGCCGTTTCTGCCTGTACTGGGGCCACTGCAGCCTCCGCCATAGTTCCAGCCTCCGCCTCAGTTGCAGCCTCCGCCACAATTGCAGCCTCCGCCACAATTGCAGCCTCCTTCAATGGCAGCACAACATGACTTCCGAGGAGGCTGCAGAAGTTGCAATAAAAAAGAAAATGTTAGTTTTTGATTTCGCTTTTTTCCAATGTTGAGCCAAAATAATCGACTACAATTATCAATGCCAATAATTATTTTTTTTTCCAGATCATTAAAAGCTTAAACAGGCGTGTGCGGCAAAAAGAACGGGAAAACAACGATTTAAAAATTGAAATTAAATATTTAAAAAGCCAAATTAGAATATTGAAGCGACGTCACCGATAAATAAATAATACATACAAATTTGTGTTGAACTCATTTCACTCCCATTTCCCCGGTGTATCACTCATGTAATCAACTTAATATATTCAGGTGGTAGGAAAATGGCATGAAAATGATTTAAGATTATAATTTATGTAACTTATTTGCATTTAAAATATTAAACTAAAAAAATATGTTTAAATTAATTTAAACTGACAGCAGGATAGATAGGGATTAAAAATTAAAATTCTTTGAAAGAATTTTAACGCGTGAGTGAAGTTTTTTATTGCATGTCTCATGTCATGACTCATGTCAAATGTCAATAATTAATTTTGTTCGTGCATGTAAATGAGAAAAGATTCCACTAAAACTGGAAATTCATAAATTTGTATGCAAATGGATTCAGTCGAGTTATTTTCCATATTTCGTATTCGAAAATAAGAGTAAAGACTTATTATATTTACTTCATGTAGTAAAAATATCTTATGATACATTTTTTTAAAATTTAATATTCGTAATGTTATAGAAATAAGTTAAAACATAAATTACAAATTGAGGATATTATGGTTATTTGTATTAGCAGATGCATAGTGAAGCTGTTCGAGTAAATACGACGCTGCTCGTCTATGAATTGCTTTCAACATAAATATAATCACAAAGAAGTATCGCCTCCCATGAAACGTCAACCATCCCAATTTAGCGCGTAATTATTTTCTATTAGAATTTCCATTAGAACAACTAGTTTTAGTTGCATTTTAAGCAACAATGTGAATATTTTTCTTGACTGCATTTAAATCAATTAATATAATACAAATTATTACTTGCTAAGTACGGTCGATTTACTGTGACATTTGAGAAAAAACGTTAAAATTAGATATTTGGGCTTTAATGTAAACCACAATACATGGAAAAGGAAATTCCCATTAGAACATTTGAAAAAAGCTATTTTTAGTCGCAGAATATTGACATTTATGGGGATTTCAAAATTTACAATCATAAAAATGCATGTTTTAATAAAAAAAGATATAGAGAATTTTAAAAAATTGTGTAAAGTTCGAATTGTAAACACACACTTTTCCACGTCACCCAAGAGGTAGTGTGTGAAAGACGCGCTTTTTTTTTCGTGGTTTCCCCAATAGGCCTACTCCACATAATAAAAGTAATCTGTGAAAAATAATAAGATATTTCTTATATTTAAGTATAATTGCATCATTTCTTATTTGACCTAGCAATGAAACTGACATATTAATTAATAAAGAATTTAAGTACATTACGAAGCCCTGCCTTCATCTATACAAAGAGCAAAACTTTTATACGTTGTTACTTACCACCTTCACATCACAAATCGTATTATCTGTGACTGATGAGTTGACAGTATTCACTGCCTTCATCTACACAGGTAGAAACTCGTAATTACTTTGGTTACTTATTACTTCCACATGACTGAATGCATTACCTGTGACTGATGCGTTGACAGTATTCACTGACTTCATCTACACAGGTAAAAACTCTTAAATACTTTTGTTACTTATTATTTATTATATATTACTACATCCTTATGTAGATAGTCTCTTACGTATATAGCAATACGCATTACTGCAAGTATAACATGCAGGTACTTTGCTTGTGTGCCTGCTCTACATGTTCTTAATTTTTAATAATTTCTGATTTTTAGTTTTAACCTCTGTACTTGATTTTCTTTTCACTGACATTTTCGACTCATTATGTTGTCTGGTAATGGCAAATATTTTAACTTTTATTAAAAATTGTAACATTAATATTCGATGTGCATAGCACTGATTTGTATCCTTGAACCAATCCGGGTAAACATTTTTCACATGCAGTTCGCAAATGTTACTTAGTTTACTTCTCAAACTTTTACCGTGCCAGTATAATTTGCAGTGAGCGTGCAGTACCCTTAATTGAAGTGTGATAATATTAACGAATTCTTCGGTTGGCCGTATTAGCCATTGAACATCTGGAGCATTTTTATCGTCGTGTTCAAATTCTCGATTTCTCAAGTAATTTTCATTAGCATTCAAAGAATCCATTGGCGTTTTCATTATTTCCGTACGACAAGTTTCGCAATTTGTCTTTTTATATCCATAACGTGCAATATATCCTGCAAAATACGTTATGGCATTTCCTTCATATGATCCTTCCTCAACAACATCGGAAGGAATCGAATGAGTCAATAGGCGTTCCCCATCGACTTCCGAAAATGTGGACAACTGAACAAAAGCGGATTCGACCAACTCTTCATCACTATTCTCATCGAGGATTGCTGATGCACTCATATCCATTTGCGACTGGGCTTCTGACAAGAACATGGAACTAGTCAACGGCGCAACTTCAGGACATATAACATTGCCTTTGTTTGTTCCATAAATATTCCCACTGGATATAATGTGTCGCAATATCAAGCGGACCATTCGAGCAGTTGGATTGGGATTAAATCCTCCTCGACCTCGAAGTTTGGAAAAAGTTTGTTCCACAGAATCTTGGTTGCATAAAGCTGTTGCCAATTTAAATTCTGGATGCTCTTCTTTTATAGCATCATACATGTTCAATATTGCTTTTACCGTCATTACCATGCCATCAAAACATGGTGGTCTGCTTAGTTTATCGCGAGAGATACTCCAATTTTCACACCATTTTACAAATGACGTTAATAAATCTTTTGATATTACATTCTGGTCAGATAATGGACCTTTTTGCATGTTAGCATTATTGATGTGATAGACATTCATGGCATCAATAACTTTATTCATTTTACCTTGCGGACCATTTCAGTAATTTATCGTTGCCTACGAATATAAAAATTATTATATTGCAATGCCAAGATATAGTCGAACTTACCGACAAGGTACTTTTTACGGGTCGTTAATGATGGCTAACTAAAGTCATCGACACCAAACCGAAATATCTGCAAAATTTGTAGCTTTTCTGCTTTTCAAAAGTTGCTGTCTTTGTGGTCTGTTGCTCATTTATTCAAATAAAATGGATCGAGATCGTTAACTTAAATAACAGCTAGCCAACTCCTAGTGAAAAGAAATGTATGGACTCAATAATAGAATGAAAAACCAAATATTTATAAGAACATAATAATTATGCGCAGGAAGTTCGCATCGTTTGAATCCAACGAAAATTCGAAAACATTTTTTTTTGTTTTTTGCCTTTTTAGGCTTATTATAGGTAAAAAATAAGGTGCCAATGAAAAAAAATATTATAGCACCTCAAAAATATTAAAAAAAAAGATAACAAAGTCGGGCGCTGGACTTAGCCAGGGAGCGCCTATGCGTGACCCGATACCGTGTATATAGCGTAGTGGCATATGCACGGAGAGCGCCGACTTGTCGAATTCAACCAATTCCTGTACATAACATAAATCCGCTTCCGATTAGACAATTGTTTAAATATGTGTATAATGTTATTAACTAACTATATACAAATTTTTAATCTCCTTCTATATCCGGAAAGTTCTCATCACCGATGATATATAAAAGTCGCGCGCAACGCACGTTTTTTGGAAGTCAACCAAGTCCAGTATATAAAATAAATCCGCTTCCGATTAGATAACTGTTTAAATATGTTGATAATGTTATTAACTAAGTACAGAGAAATTTTTATTCGATTTCTATATCCGGAAAGTTTTCAAAATTGACCGTTGGTGAAAAAAGGTCTAGCGCTGCGCATATTTTCAAATTCAACCAAGACCAGTATAAAAAATAAATGTCTAAAACACATAATTCATTTTATCAGTTCCTAATTATAAATTTCATTACGCATCTTTTTCCCTGGTATTATTCCCTAGTATTTTCCACTTCTGATATGCATTTAAACACGACCCAAAAATTAATATTTCTTTTTACTGAACTTACATTAAAAATATACGAAGCCTTTCTAAAAAGCATGAACTATGATAAACGATCACTTTTTAGTAATTTAATAATTTTTTATTGTACCGACAGTAAATTATAACGTTCAAAGGCTTGCTTTAGTGAAAATAGTGAATGATAAAAAACATGCTAAATAAGGTATAAAAAATAAGCTTCAACAACTTTTTTGTTCAATGTATAAGAAACATTATTCAAAGTATCGTTTCCGACTCGGCCAACAATTTTCAGGAGAGACAATTGAAATTCTTTTTTTGAGGTTTCGAGTCTCTATCAGGATCATCGGGGTCTAAATGAATCCTATGATAAACTTTAGTTTGTTGTTTTACAATTAGATTTAGTAATGAAATACACTTATCAGTACAGTTAGTAAACATTGTTTTCAACATAAATGTATAAAAAATTATTAAATTTTGATTAATTTAACCTTGCCACAATCTGTACAATAATTGTACAAGTTTAAGTTAATCAAAATTTTAGGGCACACGCCTGATCTCGAAAGAATCAAATAAACTGATAGATTAAAGATGCACCAATGCATTATATCGGATGATTTCGGGATCTTTCGCTGCCATTCGGCGTATACTACTCCATTCGCATAAAACTCACATTCGGTACTATCCTGCACACATGTCAAATTATATTCCAAACAAATCTCGCACATTTCGTGATCGCAAAGAAAATAAATAGAGCCCCAAACTGTAATAATATATATTTATATATTATCCTTATCAGGGGAAAACATTATTTGTCACTTACAAAGGCTTGTGTTAACAAAAATTGGGTTAACATTTTTTCAAGGACAATTGATGAGCTATGAGATAACTAACGCATTAAAAATCATTTACAACTTAATTAGTATTGACGGATTTGATTGAAACCGTAAACCACCGCTTACAAAAATCGCTAGATTTTTAAGCAACGATCAAGTTTGAATACTTTCCGGACATAGAAGTAGATTAAAAATTTGGTATAGTTAGTTAATAACATTATCAACATATTTAAACAATTATCTAATCGGAAGCGGATTTATTTTATGTACAGGACTTGGTTGAAATCGAAAATATGCGCGCAGCGCGAGACATTTTTACTCCAACGGTCAAGTTTGAAAAGGTTCCGGATATAGAAATCGATTAAAAAGTCCAGCACCCGACTTTGTTATCGTTTTTGTTTAATGTTTTTGAGGTGCTATAGCATTTTTTTTCATTAGCACCTTATTTTTTAACTATAATAAGCCTACAAAGGCGAAAAAAAAAAAAAAAATTTTTCGATTTTTCTTTGGATTCCAACGATGCGAACTTCCTGCGCATTAATAATTACAGTTTATGTATGTTTATTTGTCACATAATTTCCAGTGCTTCCGTATATTTTGTTCAGTAGGAGTTGGAGACAAATTTTCCTTAATCTAATGAACCTGGTCAATTTTTCATTTCAATAATGTAGTAACAAAATCAGAAATACAACCAATTTTTAACAACAAATTTTGCAACTACTTTCGTTCGGCTTTGGTTGGTCAGTTTGAAGGACATTTTACTATTTTTTATTTTCTATTTCTGTACTAATTGTAGGATAAAATGATATAGAATTGGATTCAGAATCACATAACTCTGCAATAATTTTCAAATCCAGTTTACTGTTTGGGTTACTACGGAGTAATACTTCTCGCCCTCAGTATACTATTTACAATTTCTTTTTCGTCTATCTCATCGTCGGAATTTCCCATTTGTAATATTAATTATGATTCCATATCGTGTCCCAACGGAAAACCAGCATCATTTTTCCTCTAATCAATACTTGGGACTGGCAAGTCAATTTGGTGTCTGTTTTTAGTTTTGGTTTTATTAGTTGAATTTATATTATTTTTTATTGTAAATGAAAATTGCCAATACAGATATTTGCATGAGAATTCAGTGACAACTTCAACAATATATTCAACTCGAAATGATGCTATGAAGAAACATCAGTAAACAATTTTTTAATCTGATAAAGAATTACAGAAATACAAAGAGATAATTTTTTTATTCAAATTGATTAAGTCTAACAATTTTATAGCACAGTTATTTGATTCAAGGTGACTCAAAACATTTTGAATTTCAATTCAATCTGTTAAAAACGAATCAATTTCAATCAATTTTTGTTTGCTGGGTAGTGCGAATTAATTTATACTTAAAAAATGCTAACATCTAAAGAACGTAATGAATGTTATCCAATAACTAGAATTTCTTGTTGCCCGTAGTATTAACCACTTAATATTTCGTGAAACCCACATATTCATATATAAGCAATAAAGATAATTGAACATTTACTCTGACCAAAAAGTGTTTGTATTTCTGATATTCTATGATCAATTTGAATGTTATAATTTATTTTGTTATTCTTAAAATACTTACGCGATTAGTAATGTGCATAATAAGCAATAGTATAACTATTTAATTCGGTTCCTTAAATATCGGGAAATACATTGACTTGCAATAAAATTCATTTAAGGTATTTGGTACAAATTATGGCCATTTATCTCATACTGACTCCAATTATTATACAAATATGTTGCTTTAAAACTGTACACATTTAATATGTACAAAAATTGTACAAAAATTGGGTAGAATTAACATAATACTTCATAAATAAGATTTTCTGACAATGTTATCCACTTCTTGGGCATTAAAAACACAGATAAATTGCATACATATATCTTATTCAGAAAATGTACATGGACATGTTTGAAAAAAAAATTTACATATATATATATATATATATATATATATATATATATATATATATATATATATATATATATATATATATATTGTCTAATATAACTGTATTTAAAGTGTCTACAAATATATCAACCAATAAATGGGCCTAGACAATTTTTGATCCACGAATATATCAAATACAGCAAATTGTATTGTGCATTTGTTTTGCTTCACCGTTATTGCTTGTAACAAAGTATAGCATAGAGGTTATTTCTAGTTTGGTGAAAAATTTAAAAACATGTATTCATTAAAAAAATTTGTGCAACAATATAGAGAAGTAAAAAAGTATAAACAAAGATTGCATTCGCTTCTATCGAAATGTAATGTTGGCCAAGAAAAAAGGAACGTGATTGAAATGTTTATGATAATATTAGCATGACTGAAGGCAATAAGTATTACCCAAATATTAATACAGATGACAAAAAACCGGTTGCAGGTATAATAATAATAATAAACAAATTTATAATAAAGTTCAAGAAATGAGTGCATTTAAAAATAGTGGCTCATAGATTTTATAAATTCCCAATTGTATGACAAATAAAATCGTCATTACACGATAACATTAATTAATACAATGAAATGTCAACTTTCATGTGAATAGTGAAAAGAAACAATTTGTATTACCATTGCTCCATTTATAATAAATATGGTCTGTGTATAAATCTCACAGGATTGACGAATATTGCACATAATATATCGAATATAGTATGTACCTCAGTGCCTGGAGTCTGCACTATGCAGCAATCTGCAGCAAGATAGTCTTTCGATTGGGACGATCAGTTTGTAATAATTGTGAGTTTAGTTGGTGTTGGTGACGTAACAGTGTGTCATTATTTTTAAAACACAATAGTTTACAGTGACATACTTTGGAAATTTTGTCAATCTCACTTTTCATGACGTCGGTCCTAGTTTTATCCATAACCGCTTCGAAAAGCAAAAAAAAAAGACGATATTAGAGAAAAACAAAGATTGTAATGTAAACTTATTATGTCGGGGATTTTCGGTCGTCACTATTTTTTCCATTTTTGGTTATTTTTCCAATGTAACTCAGTCCCCTTTATGCGTAACGTAAAATGACCTATGAATAAGTTGTATAGCTTGAAAAAACGTAAAATTTACTCCACCAACATTTTGCGATTCGATAAAATGTAAACCTAAGAGAACCGAAAGTTCCAAGTCATGGAGTTACACCTCCAAATACACGATACTGTTACGCTCGAACCCGGGGTACTTATACGAGTACTCTGGATACTTACGCGAAAGGGCGGTCGACCTTAAGGGTCGACTCTGGGTTCTGGGTGAACGGAGGCGGCTGCGCTAAAAAAAGGTCTGGGGAAATAAAGCAAACAATTTTATATATATTGTAATAGTAAGTTTATTTCGCGAGGTAATAAGGAAATACATGAAGGAATACGATGGAAGAAAGTCAGAGAGGGCGGCAACGGCGGCTGAAAGTGATCCCTGGTCAGGAGTCGACACCGGAAAACCGTGTGACTGAAAACGAGAACACCATATAAAAATAGTGACCCTGAATGTTATCGTTAGTAGGGGGTAAGGATGAGGAAAAGATAAGGGTAAAAAAAACTATATTCATAAATATTAATTAATACCGACCTAATAAAAAAAATGAATATTTTATATAAAAAAAACAAATAATAATTAAGGGTTGATTTTAATTCATAACAGCCCTACTGATGCTCGTGGCTTGATCGAGTTTTCATTCAAAGAATGATCTCGATGCAAGTCGCTAGTATCACTAATAATAAAAAAAAAATTTATCCCTAAGGTGTTAATCTCTTGTTTGGTGTAAACAAAAATGTTAAAGAGATTAACACGTTCGTCTCATTAAAAAATAAAAAATATATAAAAAAAAATTTAATTTTTATATTTGTTGCCGTAGCAACTCGTCTCTTTTCGGGCAAATAAAAAGGAGGGAAGGATATGTTAATTAGGATGTAAAGAAAATAAACTCACTTTTTGTTGTTGGCTGGTGGTATCTCTCTGTCCTTGAATGGGACGTTCCTCTCTGTGGAGTGTGCAGCTTGGTGAACTCCTCCAAGGTAGGCCGATTGAAAATGATTGATGCCTCGTGAGGGATGTTTTGACGGGTTGCACAAATCGGCACCGTGATCCCAGCAAAAAAAAATAGTACACGCGGCGACTCGACGTCGGACTTGGGTTTGAGAGTCCAAGTGACGACCCGACGTTAAACTCCGGATTGAGAATTCACGCGACAACCCGACGTTAAATTCAGGGTTCCCGAAAATTGCTCGCCGTTACCTTTGATTTGGATTTAGGGTTGAGGGAGACTTCGGACGTTCAGACCGAAGGGGAGAAGAGATGAGGAGGAAGATATTCCGACGTTCAGACGGAAAATAAAAAAGGGAATCGTGCGAAGCTGAACGAGTCGCTCTCGTCACGAAAGGTGGGAAATTTGGGAAAAAGAAAAGATATTCGGACGTTCAGACCGAATAGCTTTGTTTAGGACAAGAAATGAGTTGGAATTAGCGAGAAGCTGGACGAACCGCTTGCAATCGCTAAGTTTTTTAGGAAGGTAGGAGATAAGCGAGAAGCTGGGCGAACCGCTTGCAATCGCTAGGAAGGGTTTTTTTAGGAAGGTTATGGATTCGGAGGTTTTAGGCAGAGTAGTGAGATTCGTCGGAAAGTCGCTCTTTTTATATTGGGATTCCCCTCCAGGAAAATTCGTAGGTTGGTCCAGGCGTGGGAACATTGAGTTTGGTGGGAAAATTTGTACTGTTTTTCTGTAGTTATAAAAAAACTGTTCTTCTGTTTTTTATAACAATAAATTTTTAACAAAATATTTGCTTACGAAGTAAAAGTAGTTTTTACAAACATGAACGAAAGTTCTAGCATAATTAGAACTAAAGTTAAATAGAAATTATTAATTTTTGTATTAGTTATTTATTCAAACTTTCAATATTTTGTAAAAGAAATGTTTTTGTTATAAAAGGAATTTTTGTAACGTTGGTATTTGAGTTCGCCTTTAATTTTTTATTAATTATATGTCAGTTATTTATTACTAGAATTATTCGTTCGTTGTTTTGTATTAACTTTACAATTTTTGTGTACTTGGTCGTGTAGAATATATATGTATTATATATTGTATTATATAAAGTAATGCTTTTCAAAGTTATACAAAAAATATTATTAAGATATTGTTTTTCATTTACATTTTCGTGTACATATTTTAATTTTGATAAATGGTATTACTAAATAATGGTTTTTGGTTTTTACACTTATTTATTAACATTTAAATTACGCAACGATGTTAATGTTGTAATTTGTATTAATTGATTTCTCTATTTATTTAGAGAAATAAATTTCTCTAAAAATCTCATTCTCATTATGTTTTTTTTTTATATTTAAAACGATTTAATTTAATGATATTTGTTTTATTGAAAATATTGTAAAATTTAGAAATAAGAATTAATATTGTTGCGTAATTCTAAATGTTCTAATTTATCGAGGACAAAACTAAAAATAGGAAAAGAAGGTCATTGCCTTGAGAAAGTGTTTTCTCGAAATTCCTCTTTTTTTTTAAGTTTATGACTTTTGGGTGTCGGTGAGTGTACGGCTTGAGAATGCCTTTTCTTAGAAAAAGTTTTCGTGTGTGGAAAAAAAATGATAAATATTAAAATAGGAATTTGTTTTTATGAAAATATATTAAAGAAAAATTTAACAAACAAACTGATGCAATTTTGTATATTTTACTTAATTTTAATTTTTGCTGATAATATAGGAATCTTATTTGTGGGCAGAAAAAGATCTGTTCTTTTCCGATTTTTAAGTTTTTATGGTGGCGTCGTGTTACCTAGAGAGGAGGTCGATTTTCTACGGTTTCGGTCTTGTATAGCTATCTTTTGAGGCCGGTATGGTAGGTTTCACAAATCATGAAAGTACATTGTAGTTCGGTTAGTGTGTTGTATATCGGCGCTGTTATTAAATTTCCATATATTCGGAGATTCCCAAAAATGTATTTCGTCGCAATATCCTAGTTACGTGAGACGTAACAATACCAACATCACGACTTCGATAAGCTCTTGTAGATTTAATTTTTAACTAATCGTAAAATATGTGGGGGACAATTTTTTACGTTTTTCATGGTCTAAATGAGAGCAAGATCTCGAAATTAATGTTGCGAACTCGAGAGAGGGCGGGTAGCTCAGCTGGAAGAGCATTCTATACCGGCAATAGAAAAGTTTCGGGTTCGATTGCCGGCCTCGAGTTCGGCCCTCAGTTTTTTCGATATTAAGAAACAATCTAAAAAATATTCGTAATAATAATTGTCTATCTATAATTTTCATGTTAGTATATTAATTTTCCAACACTTGTAACAATTCCGAATTATGCAGAATTTATTATAAAATGTAGTTAAATTTTTAATTGTAATTAAATTTTTAAAAATAAAAATGTCAAAATGTAGTCATTAATTGAACATTTCTAATTTAAAATTTGTCCATATTTTTTGATAACACTTCCCACTTTGTTGTCAGATTATTGCATTTCAGATAGAATAGTACATTTCTTGCGAAGGATAGTCATAGTCAAGGTTGAGCATACCAATGGAAAGAAAATATGAGGGGAATGTCATCGTCATTGGTGAAAAATTACGAGCTTATTATGTTTAGGGTTTAAGCTAACAATCTGTTCCATACTACTTTAATCGCTATTCCTCGACACGAAAAATTTTTTTTCGATTAGAACGATTTCTGCCAAAAAAAAATCGCGAAAATCCCTCGAAAATCGCCAATTTCACGGCGCAAAGTTTTCTCGTTTTTTTTTCTTCGCCTCTGACGTCACAGGCGGGAGCGCCTCATATATTTCTAGTACATAAGAAGTAATAAAAATGAATTCTTTTGCAACAAATGTACGTATGTTAATTTTAAATTAAAGCATATAAAATTAGTTTTAGTAAATAAGTGCCCAGTAATCTGAAATGCATTGGAATGTTCAAATGTAGATACAATTTGATTTATGAAAAGTTTGAAAATTTGAAATGTTGAACTTTTGAAAGTGTAAACAATTGTAGAAAGGTCTTAAATTTAAAAATGTTACAATTTTGAAAATTTAAAAAATTTGTACCATATTGGCCCGAGAAAAAATGAAATGTATATTAATTGTATACAATTATATATAAATTGTTTACAATTATTTACAAATTGTATACAAATTTATAATAATTAATCGTTAAGTGATAATCACGACTTGTATTCGCGTGTATATAATTGTATACAAAAATATAATTTGATTAATTTAAAAATACGACAGCGTTTCTCGCAAGCGCACGAGTTTTGAGCAATCAGTATATAAGGAACCTCCAGAAGTAGTAACAGTGCAACGTTCGCGGCATGCAATACACGTACATAATAGGGTGGTTCAAAAATCAATTTGAAATTTTTGTTTTCTCTCTTCGATCGAATTCTTGTAGAATGTGCCAAAAAATGAACACGTGTTTTTGCGTTTTTTTTAAATGCTATTAACTGAACGCGAACGGAGCTTGAAGTTTGTATTATATCAAATAAAAATTGAGATTTTTTCAATTTGTTCGCGATAATTCGTTTTCATACTCAAATGAACATACTTGTTTTAAAATTATGTTAATATGTAAGTACCTTTTTTTTCGAAAGTCTTCAGTATACAAAAAGCTTGGTTAAACTTTGAAAATATATTTTATACGTGAATTTTGAATAAAAAACTGTGGACAAAAATATCAACAAAACATCAAAATCCTTCATTTTTGCTTCGTAACTTTCATAAAATGTCATGTACTTAAATTTCTTACGATTTTAGGATTAAAGTAAGCTATAACTGAATCGAAAATGATTAGTGTTTGCTGATTGTGAGTCGCATTAGATTGAATATGAAATCCATTTTTAACACAAGTCAGATAAAGGAAAAACATTTCCTAGTTTTTCGCTATATTTTCCGGCAAAAAATGTGCGATTAGTGTGCTGTTAAGCATTGTATTCCTTCCCTTGTTTCGTGTCAAATGACCTTCAAACGATCTGCAGGAGAACAATTTTTAACGAATTATCAAACACTGAACTTTGGACGTCTTGGTTTGCGTGATATCCGGAGTCGCGCACTTAGAAAAGTGTCTTTTACCGGGTATTGGAATTCTGATACCCCGTAAAAGAGAGTCTTTTACATATAGGGACAAAAATATATCTTTTATAGGTTAAAATACAAAGATTTTAAAACATCTCGTAGTCGGTATAAATGATCTTTTAACAGTTAAAAGACACATATTTTTATCAGTATAAATGCGGTAATTCTTGGATGTAAGAAAAATTATTACCTGCTATATTTCAGTTAATGAACCAGTTTAGAAAAAATATTGCATATGTATATCGGCTTCGCAGCTCATGCGGTAACGCACTGGACTACGAACTCGTAAGTCGTGAGTTCGATTCCTGTCCGGTGCCATTTTTTCGATTTCGTTTTCAAGCAGCATCTCGCTGTTAGTAAGACGAGCCATATTGTTTGTTTACGTTTCGAAAATATTGTTTGGCCGGCGAACTTGAAAATAATGCGGTGTAAACATTTGTGTAAAAATGCAATTCATTTCCGTCCGTTAAAATAATAAAAGAACAAAAATAACCCGTTTCTAACCTATAAACACCTGGTTCGTAACTTCTGTCAACATCAGATAACTTTTCGTAATTGTTGTAACATTACTGAAATTATTTCGGTAGATACAGTGTCCATTCATTTTCAGTAGCACTTAAATTTGGATCAAACTACCCACAATTTTTAATTTATACTTTATGTTTGATAAATTATGCTGGCAATGAAGAATAATGTGATTTGCGAATAATCTGATGATGTGCATCAAAAGGAGACATATAATGGTGAATTTTTTCTATATAAAAGTTTGTATTGATTCTCAGCTTTATTTATTGCTTAATATTTTATACATTTGCAAGGTTATATAACCTATAAAAACTAGTATTTTTAAAATGCTAAAATACGTATTCTCTTAGACATAATAAAATATTCATTTGATACACGAGAATTTAATAGAATATTTTTTACTCGATAATAAGTAAATGGTAAAAGACGAAGATTTTTATGGATAACATATGGGATTTCAGTAATTACAATATTTATTTTACGGGGTATAAGAAATCGTTTTAAAATACACGGGATTGTAACTGATAAAAGATACTTTTCTCAGTGCGAATAATTGATTATTTCTTGAGCAATACTCATTCCGCTATTTATATAAAAAATCACTTAACCGCCCAATAAGCACAGATTTTGAAAAAAGATTACTTTATGAGTTCTCGAATGTCCTCATGCTCATATACTTGTAGTACATAAGAAGTAATAAAAAAGAATTCTTTTACAACAAATTTACGCATGTTAATTGTAAATTAAAGGATATTCAAGTATTAGTAAATAAGTGCCCAGTAATCTGAAATGCATTCGAATGTTGAAATGTAGATACAATTTGATTCATGAAAATTTTGATAATTTTGTAATTTTGAAACTCTGAACAATTTTAGAAAGGTCTTAAATTTAAAAATGTGTACCATATTTGTTAAAAAAAAAGAATTCTTATGTAACTTTTAATTTAATAACTAATCCGGATATTCGTTATATTTTTAAGCGTTCACAAAGAATTATTCTAAAATTATGGTTTCATATAAGTATTCAAGAAATATTCTTTTTTAATATTTAAACATTTGTTTTTACTTATTGGGCGGTGTTTGTAATGGGACACATTTTTTTAGTTTTTAAAATGAAAGCCACGTTGAAAATTAAAAAAACGCAAAATGGCTGATTTAATGTCTTTACTTCTAGTGTTTCCAAGTTTCTAGAACACAATTTTCGGCTTCAAATTTCACTCTACTCAACACCTCCGAAGTTCAGAGGTTGATGTTTTGAATGTTCCAAAAATTGTTACCTGATGGTCGTTTGAGGGTCATTCGATACGAAAAAACGAAGGAATACAACACCGATTAGCACACTAACCGTATATTTTTTTATGGCGAGATATAGCGAAAAAAAAATAGAAAATGTTTTTTATTTATCTGATTTATGTTAACCAAGGTTTTTCGAATACTGAAGACTTCCGAAAAAAGGTACTTCCGCGAATTTTAAAACAAGTGTGGTAATTTGAGTATCGGAATGAATTATAGACAAATTTCAAGCTCCGTGCGCATCCAGTTAATAGCATTAAAAAAAAACGCAAAAATACGTGTTTCGTAAGAATTAGATCGTGTGTGTGTGTGTGTGTGTGTGTGTGTGTGCGTGTGCGTGTGCGTGTGCGTGTGCGTGTGTGTGTGTGTGTGGTATACATTTCATTTTTCCTGGGTGTTTAAATAAAGAATTTTTATCTAATTCTTAATTTAATAACTACAGCAGACATTCGTAATATTTTTAAGCATTCACAAAGAATTGTGCTAGAATTGTGGTTTCATAAAAGCATTCAAGAAGTACTTTTTTTGAATATTTAAAAATGTCTTTTTGTGTCTTTTTGCTTATTGAGAACGTATTCATCTCTATGCAAAATAACTCAAATTTAGAATTATCAATCACCGAAAATAAAGTAAAAAAATTACGCAGACGCCCATGCATGTGCCCGCACACACAGACACAAATATTCAAATAATATTCACGTTGTTTTGACAATTGCCGAATTAAGCGAAACCATTTTTTTAAAATATATATTTTTACCTGTTTTTGAGGTTAGAAAAAATGTAAGGTGATGAGTGGATTCGTGTTTGGGAGGTAAAAATACATCGGATAGCATAAAAAGCACTATAAACATGCACTGAATTTTTATTTTAGGCAAGTTTTAACATTTTTCCCAACAAATTAAGAGCTTCCGGACGCCATATTGGAGCGGCCATTTTGGATTTTGCAAATGCGCACTCGGTATTCGAAAGTATAGAGACCTTAAGCTATGAAATGAGCCCTCATTCGTATTTTTTGGTTGTGTTTAATTGTGAGTAGAGCAGTGTTTGGTTGACGTGAAATGTCCCATGTCTACATACATTTCATTAATTTAAAATGGCTGAAATAAAATGTCGTATCATTTTTCTGAAATGTACTCGGATTTGAATGCCATTCGTTAGTTGCAGACTTGCATTAGACGATACCGGTTTTAAAATGTGTAGTGGCGTCCTTTGCCTTTGACTATTTCAGTTTTTGCAGTGTTTCTTGGGATATCGAATTAGAACATTGAATTATTCTTTCCTATAACTCATCAATGTCTATAGGTTTTGTTTCGTATATCTTGTTCTTCGAAAAACCCCAGTAAAAATAATCCAGAGGAGTTAGATCCGGTGACCTTGGTGGCCACTCAATCGAACCTCTCCTGCCAATCCAACGCCCGGGGAAAATGTTGTTCAATCGATTGCGTACAATCAAACCAAAATGACACGGAGCACCATCCTGTTGAATCCAGACATTGTCAAATGCTGTACCAGTAATATTTTGGATTGCTCGTATAACATAGGTATTGAATAAATTTAAGTATGCCACAGCTGTGAAATTCTCTTCAAAGAAGAAAGATCCAACAATTTGATTGCACAAAATTCCAGCCCAAATATTGATTTTCTGTGGATGTTGTGTGGCGGTATCACTCATCCAATGAGGATTTTCATCTGACCAATATCGCATATTGTGTCCATTAACTTCTCCACTCGATTGAAACGTAGCTTCATCGGAGAAGCATATCCAGAACTTGAAAAACTCATTTTCGTCACAGCGTCTCATCATTTCCTCACAAAATTCTGATCTGCGATCGAAATCGTCTTCCGAAAGCTCTTGTACAAATTTTATTTTATATGGATGAAACTTATTTTGTCTTAGTATTTAATGGACACAATTTGCCGATACAAGTTTGTTGCGCAATCTTCCTAACTGAAGTAATGACCTCCTCAACAACACAAACACAGACTGCTAAACTGTTATCTTCGTTTGTAGCCGTTTTTGGTCTCCCCGATTTTGGACGATCTCTGACCGAGCCTGTATTGTGAAATCGAGAAACAGTTTTACAAACAGTTGATTTGGATATGGGTAGACCATCAGGATGGATATCATTAAACTGTTAGACGACTTGTTCGTAAGATCTTTTTTTATCACCACATCCTCGTAGAATAAGGATTTCGATTCTTTCTTTTTTTCTCAAAGACATTTTATATCAAAAGCAAGGAGACAGAATAGAGAATTTCAAACATTTAGTAAATAGTGATAAAACAAAAAAATGAAATAACGAATACTGTTTTTTGAGATTAAAACTTTCAAACGACGAATGCTTCCGGGAGAAGTGGACGCAACGACATCTATGCCTAGGGTTTTGTATTCGTCTCGAAAAGACCTTTCAAATGAGCCCCCACTCGGCCCATGTTGCCATTTAAGATATTCATCCCCCTCGTGCCCCACGCCCTCCCCCATGGGAGGGGGAGGGGTGGAACCCCGCAGAAAAAATAGATTTTTTGAAGGGCGGGTATCAATTGGACACCAATAAATTTGGACATCGTCCCGATTGCACACGGGATATTGGACACCGGTAATTTCTCCACAGGTTATATGCACACGAGATCGATTGCGCACGTTCCCGTTTGGACACAGTACCATTTGAACACGAGATATATTGCACACAGTCCCGTTTGGACACGAGATTTATTGACCACAGTCCCGTTTGGACACGAGATTTATTGACCACAGTCCCGTTTGGACACGAGATTTATTGACCACAGTCCCGTTTAGACACAAGATTTATTAACCACAGTCCCGTTTGGATACGAGATTTATTGACCACAGTCCCGTTTGGACACGAGATTTATTGACCACAGTCCCGTTTGGACACGAGATTTATTGACCACAGTCCCGTTTAGACACAAGATTTATTAACCACAGTCCCGTTTGGATACGAGATTTATTGACCACAGTCCCGTTTGGACACGAGTTTTATTGACCACAGTCCCGTTTAGACACGAGATTTATTGACCACAGTCCCGTATGGACACGAGATTTATTAACCACAGTCCCGTTTGGACACGAGATTTATTGACCACAGTCCCGTTTGGACACGAGATTTATTGACCACAGTCCCGTATGGACACGAGATTTATTAACCACAGTCCCGTTTGGACACGAGATTTATTGACCACAGTCCCGTTTGGACACGGGATTTATTGACCACAGTCCCGTTTAGACACAAGATTTATTAACCACAGTCCCGTTTGGACACGAGATTTATTAGATACAGTTCCGGTTAATTTTTGATCAAAATTTCTGCGGTTGTATTCTATGTAAATAAAGCTATATTTCTGTTTCGCACGGTGTAACTGAGATCTGATTAGTTTTTGGAGTATATCCATACTAGATTATAGGGTGGTCAGTTTAAAAGACCAAAAAAATTGTTTTTTGCATTTTTTGTTTTGAAATATAAACCCCACAAAAAATGTTTCAAACAACAAAGATAGAGCATCAAATTCTCTACAAAAAAAGGTTATATGCATTTTTTTTCGGAAAACCAACAGTAATGTCGTAAAAGGCGAATAAACATGAAAAAATCTCGTTTTTTTTGCATTTGCAAAACGAAGTCATGATTTAACAACATCGTACTTGGAGACATTTGTTTTTCACATTGAAATAGTTTTAGAATACCTGTCTGAAGTAATGAAATCGAGTTCTCGAGACTTGAACTATAGAATGCGCGTATCAATATTTTGAAAAGAAAGAAGCGTACAAAATGGCTCAAACTCGAAAAATCTGGAAAGTTCAGGAAGTTTCTGTTTGAAAATAAAAGACTTTCGAAAAAAATAATGTTGCCAAAATATAGTTCATTTTTTCCAATGTATTTTACGTTATCGTGACATTAATTATCTCCGAATTTGGTGTGCGGCACATGGGGCACAAACCGGTCTCTATTCTATTTTGGCATGTTACACATGTGCAAAGATGCTTGCACGGCATGTGCACGTTGACTGCTGGTTGTACAAGACACGCGCAACAAATTCCCGGCGCTCGCACGACATTGGGTTCAGGCTGGACATCTGAAAAACAACAGTATGCATTAATTACCAGTGTGCCAACTTGATAGATAATTTGTAAGTAGTTTAATATATATATATATATACGAGAGACTGGCCAATGTCTATGCCCGTGTGCATGTCTATGTAGTATGTACTGCGTATTGTTGTATATTTTTGTGTTGTTCCTCGTGGGACGATGATTCTTCCTCGATTAATCATTAGGGTATAAAATAAGAAGTAAAACTGACCAATGTGCATATCCACGAATTTGGTCACCTCGGGCAAAAAACTTACCCTATAGTTTTTCATCAAATGTCGACGTTTCTGACCCTAACGAACCTACGGAGGCACCCTAGTTATTATTCTGTTTTCACGGCCCCGATAATTCGAAATTTGACGTTTGCACAGCACCCCCCTATATATTATATTTCCTATATCTATATCCTATACTATATCTCTTATTACCGTTTGGGACCATTTCTTGCTCAGCTGCAAATTGAAGGCCAGGTAATTGCTGGAAAATCTGCTGCATAATTTCTGGAGCCTGTTCCTCAATCTCACCAACAAATACTTCTTCAGGAGGTATTTGTTGGTGAGATTGACCTCTTCCTCTTCCCGTACCTCTTCCTCTTCCAGAGCCTCTACCTCTTCCCGAACCCCTTCCTCTTCCCGAACCTCTTCCTCTTCCCGAACCTCTTCCTCTTCCCGTTCCTCTTCTAGTTCCTCTTCCTCGCCCTCGTTCTCTTATCGCAGCAGCATGTCTCATGTACTCCGGTTGATTCGATTCCTGATCTACTTCTTCGGGAGCAACGTCTCGCGGTATATTTACGAACAGTAATTCATCTAGAATGTAGATGAAATGTAATCTATTACAATTTACAATGGAATGTTGTCGAATGTCTCCAGTTTAAGTATTACCTTCTTCATCATTTTCGACTACCAAGAGGTCTTCAATTTCATTTGAAATATCGTCATTACCTTCGATGATATTGGCTGTAGAATTAATTGATTGGTAAATCATTAAAATTTATAATATATACGTATGTAAATGAAGTTCAATAAAATGAAGACTTGATTAATAGTATATTACGACACAAGTGGGTAAAAGTTTTTTCTGCGAATGCAAGGGTTGCCGCCCGAGCCGAAGGCGAGGGTCGCAATCACATTCACATAAATAGTATATTATGCAACAAGGGCGAGTATTTCGAACTGCGACGATTGTGAAGTTTGTCGCCCGAGCGAAGCGAGAGATCGTAGATCGATCGTAGTCGTAGATCGATATTTCGCCCATGTTCCATACGATATTTTTTAATACGACGTGCGAGGAGCTCGATTATTCGCGCTAGAAGATTTCGCCCTAGTGCGAGAAAGCGAGCTTCTCGCACGGAGTGTTAAAAAAACATTTTTAACATTCCGAGCGTAAAACTCGATTTTACGCACTAGGGCGAAATTTTCATGTACGTAAAACCGCGCTCTACGCACGTCGTATTAAAAAATATCGTATGGAACATGGGCGAAATATCGTTCTCCGACGATTGCGAAGCTTGTCACCCGAGCAGAGCGAAGATCGACAATTGAGCCCTTGATGCATACTGTACTATTTTGATATACAATGCGTAAAATTTGATTATACTTGGGTGCGTAAAATACGATTTTTGATACAGCGTGCGTAAAGTGTTAATTTTTAGATTTTCAAGGGCTCGGACGGGACGCTGCAACAAAATATATTTCGGCACATGTGGAAAAATTGTTTTTTATGCGAATGTGAATGCCACCCTCGCCTTCGTCTCGGCAGGCAACACACACTTTCGCAGAAAAAACATTTACCAACTTGTATCGAAAACTATTATTTACGCACTCGTGCTAACCGGGGAGCACTCACCGGGCACTCGTGCGCCGCGGTCGTCAACCGTGCATAACATCGTATTTGACCCACAAAAAACGGCGCAGAAATTTTCCGCATAGTATATCAAATAATAATGTTCGATACACGTGCGTAAGAATTCGACTTTACGCACTGGTCCTATCTAATTAAAAAAATATATCGTGTTAAAAACCAGTGCGTAAAATCGAACTTTACGCACTTATATCGAAAATATACATTTCCCTCATGTGCCGTAAGACACTTTATGCCGTTTGAGTGCGTAACGTGCAGAAGAAAAACGTTGAAAATCTCTAAAACCGCATTTTACGTACTGAACGGCATAAAATATATAGGGAAACTAGAGGAAAAGTGGTAAACCTATCCACCTTATATAGAAACTGCTCTTATCAGACGATACTTCAAAAGTTCACTTTGCCTCTACTTCCCTTATAAATTTTTTTTTTTTTTTTTTTTTATTACTCCAAGTTTACTTACAATCTGTCCAACATTTAGCAATAAGACAATAAATAAGTGTATTTACTTTAAGATACGTTTACATGAATTTCAGTAGGATATTCCAGTGAGTATCCAAACTCGTTTTAGAGTAATTAAGTATGTTTAAATAAATAATATATAAATTTATGAGTGTATTGTGAATTAATTTATGCAGACAAAATGTTATGTTTCTTGAGTCTGGTAGTTATAATAGATGTTCTAAGGAGCTTGCTAATTAGTTGATTTGGATGGTTTTGCAGTCTAGTATTGTATTTTTTGTAGAACATCGTTATTTCTTCTTTCACGGTTGGTATCTGAAGGTCATTGCGGATTATTTCATTTGGAACGAACCATGGCGCTTGCACTATATTTCGTAGAATTTTTGATTGGAATCTTTCTAAAATATCAATATTTGAGTTTGAAGAAGCACCCCACAATTGGATGCCGTAAGTCCAAATTGGTTTCAGAATAGCTTTGTAAAGCAGTAATTTATTTTCGGTTGAAAGTTCCGATTTCCCTCCTATGAGCCAGTACATTTTTCTCAGTTTTAGTCCAAGTTGTTTGCGCTTTGTGTATATGTGCTCTCTCCATGTAAGCCGCCGATCTATGTGAATTCCTAAATATTTAACATGATCTCTTTGGGGAATGTTTTTGTTGTTTAGCGTGACTGGTGGACACGTGTCTTTTCGCAAAGTGAATGTTGTATGAATGGATTTGCTTTCATTGACTTTGATTCTCCATGAATTGAGCCATCTTTGAAGTTTGTTTAAGTAATTTTGTAAAAGTCTTGATGCTGTAGATGCTTCCAAGTGTGACGTTATAATAGCTGTATCATCTGCGTAAGTTGCTGTAATGATACCCAAGGACTTGGGTAAATCTGCTGTATATATTAAATATAATGTTGGGCCTAAAACACTGCCTTGAGGTACACCTGCATTTATTAGTTGGCTCTGCGATATTATTTTATTTATTTTTATGTGAAAAGTTCTGCTTTGTACATATGATTTGAGTAACATATAGTGCTGTTCAGGAAAATTAGACTTAAGTTTGTACAGTAGCCCCTTATGCCATACCTTGTCAAATGCCTGGGCGACATCAAGGAAGACAGCAGTACAGAATTGTTTTTCCTCAAGGGATTTCCTCGCGACTGATACAATTCTATTCACTTGTTCTGTGGTGGAGTGATTACATCTAAAGCCAAATTGATGATCTGGGATGAGTTTTTTATCAAATATTATAGGATTGATTCTAGAAAGTATTAGTTTTTCGTAGATTTTTGAAAGTATTGGTAAGAGGCTGATTGGTCTATAAGATGTTACATGTTCGACTTCTTTTCCAGGTTTAGGTATTAATATAATTTCTGCCACTTTCCACTGTGTGGGAAAATAGCATAAGCGGAAACATGCATTAAATATTATTAATATATATCTTATTGCTATTTCTGGTAACATTTTGATCATTTTTCCTGTAATATTGTCATATCCAGGGGCTTTTTTGTTGTTAATATTATTGATTAATCTTAGTACTTCCTTCATTTTGACCGGTTTAATTGCTATATTGTTATTTTCGTCTGTGGCTACAAGTAGAGTGTTTTCTTCTTGTTTCGTGATTATTCTTTGATGAGATTGGAATACTTTGCTTAGATGTTCTGCAAATGTTGTAGCTTTTTCCTCGTCTGTTCTGGCCCATTTTCCATATGCGTTTTTAATTGGTGGGATAAATTTTGTTGGGTTTTTAAGCCGCCTTGTGGCTTTCCATAGCGAGTAGTCTGTTGCTTCTGTTGGATCCAATCCTCTGAGATATCTCTGCATTTGCGCATTTTTTTCTTCATGTAGTATATTCTTTAAATCTTTTATTGCTTTATTTAGTTTCATTTTATCTTGATTTAATCTGGTAGTCTGGTATCTTTTTCTTAAGATTCTCTTTTCTTTAATTTTTTTAATTATGTTGGTGAGGATGTATTGTTGACTTCTAGGATTTTTTTTATTAACAGAACAGTTATCAACAGCTTCAGTTAAGAGTAAATTAAAATTACTGATGTTGTTGTCTACGTCTGTAATCGATTTAAGAGGAATATTACATGTTAAGCGACATTTGATGTAGTTTTGATACTTTTTCCAATTTATGATTTTATGGTAAAGTTCTGTACTAGATATATATGTATGTAGTGAAATTAAGATTGGTGAGTGGTCTGATGATAACTCCAAACAGGAGGCTGCTTTAAAATACCTTTTATTTATACCTTTGACAATGGCAAAATCAATTACGTCTGGCAGCTTGTTTGTGTCTGATGGCCAGTACGTTGGTTCACCTGTTGATATTGGCGTATAGTTGTTTTTTTGTAAGACTTCGTATAGTACTCTGCCTCTGTGTGTTGGCGTCGGAGATCTTGATCCCCACCATGGATGCTTTGCATTAAAATCACCTCCAACTATGAAACGATTTTCTAGTTTTTGAAAAAATGCTGTCCATATCTCTTTAGTTATTTGTTTGTTCGGTGGGCAATAAACAGCTGATATAGTTATTGGTCCGTGGTTGTCTGTTATTACGACGCTAGTTGCTTGGAGGTATAATTCACTGTAGTGTGTGTGTACGTAATGATTTATTTTTGTTTTTATTATTATTGCCGTGCCTCCGTGAGCTTTATCGTGCGGATGATTTGTTTTATGTATTGTGTAATTTTCTATTTGTAGAAAATTTTTGCTAGTGAAGTGCGTTTCAGATATTAACATGATATCTATGTTTTCTTGGATTAAAAATGTTCTTAATTCGAGATGCCTCTGCATAAGACCGTTTGCATTCCAGATAGCAATTTTGAAACTGCTCATTTTGACATATTATTTACAAGTACGGTTAGTAGGTTTAACATTGTGTCCATTCTTTGCATTAGTCGTTCCATCATCTGTTCGAGTCTGTTGTTGTTTATGTTTACATTCTCACAGTCTGATGTCACTGATTGAACGTTTATTTGTTTTGATGCGCTTCCTTCGTTGCGTTGTTCTTTATTTGATGCTGCTTGGGCGTATGAAAATTTCGGTCTGACTCTGTTATTTTCTGTATTTTTTTGAATTATTTCTTCTTGTGTTTTTCGCTGTAGTGTCTTTGCCCTTAGTGCGGGAAATAGTCTTTGTTGCAATTGTTTACGAAAAGGGCATCCTTTATAACTTGCAGTATGATTTCCCTGACAGTTTGCACACACTACGTCGTTTATTTTTTCTTTTATTGGGCAATCTTTGGTTGGGTGATTTTTTGCGCATTTGACGCAAACCGAACCTTTAAAGCAGTAGTTTCTTGTATGTCCAAATTCTTGACAGTTTTGGCACTGTGGAAAGTCTCTTTTAGCATTTGGAGGTTCAAATTTTATTACTGCGTTCATCAATCTATTTACTTTGTAAATATTGTGGTTATTATTGTCGTGTTCGAGTTCTATGTTAAATAGTGGAAGCGGTATTTTTGTAACTCGATGACGTATATTGTGTATACTTATTATTTTGTGTCCTAATTCTTCTATTGCACTTTTTAGGTCATCAAGATCGACTGAGGGGTGCATGCTGCGCAATAAAACTTTAAATCCTTTATCTTCTTTTCGCTGATATGTATAGAATTGCGTATTTTTCTCTTTTAATGCGTTAACTATTGGTAAATATTTTTCGGAATTAAACGGTTGGATTTTTATTTTGTTTTGCCCCAGTACTTTAATAGTGTAACTGTCTTTGGCTATTCTATTTAAAAGTTCTTCTAACGGGCGAATATTTTCGACATTGTATACAAAAATTGGAGGAGATTTAATTCTCACCGTTGTGTCTTCTTGTTTGTTGTTGTTAGTGCAATTTTCTATATCATTTTGGGTTTCCTTTCCATTTTGTAGAACCTCAAATTTATTATGATTTTCGCTTAGCCAGTAGTCTGGTATCCTAGCTTGTCTTTTCTTTAAATTTTGATTGAATGTTTCTGGGCTTACCCTCTGTCTTTTGCTTGTAACCGTGTTCCACTTATTTACATTTGAGGACTTTTGTGTGGGAGTGGAGAAGATATCCACCTCCTTTGTGGCCATATTGGCCGCTTTACTAGTTGCGTCAAGTTTATTATTGTTTTAGTTTTTCTAACTGAACACTTTATAATGCAACTTCACTTATATAGTTTAGTACAAATTACTTTATTTCACTTTTAATTATTACTCTTAGCTACTCGGTATGGAGCGCAATGTAAACACATCCGCTCATCACGAAGGCTATATGAAAACTGTCCTTATACCTTATAAATAGAAATGATTACCTCGAGGAAGCATATTTTGCTCATGTTGTAACTGCCGGTTCATGGTTCGGAAAGAGAGCAGGAAGTCCTTGAGTCCCAAGCTATACGAAATGAAGTGATTTCAGTCAGTGTTTTCATATCAACTTAACCGTATAACGCCAGGGTGTTCGCTTTTTTCGTTAATTTTCAACGTTAATTTTTGATATAGTATGCGTAAAGTTCGACTTTACGCACCTTTTTCCGTACGTAAAGTACGACTTTACGCATTCTTGCTGACCGGCTGGCCCCTCGTGTCCGGTGTCGCCGTCCACTCGGGTCCATCGGTCAGCACTCATCCGTAAAGTCGTCCTTTACGCACTCGAAAAAGGCGCACGAACTTTACTCATTATATCAAAAAATAGTGTTCGATATTCGAGCGTAAGAATTCAACTTTACGCACCGCCCTATCTAAACTCCATGTTAAAATCGGTGCGTAAAGTTGAACTTTACGCCCTTATATCGAAAACTACTATTTCTCTACTGCTAGAGACGTGAAAAAATTATCCAAGAATCATTTCATGTATATTTTCGATATAAGTGCGTAAAGTTCGATTTTACGCACTGGTTTTTAACACGTAATTAGATAGGACCAGTGCGTAAAGTCGAATTCTTACGCACGTGTATCGAACATTATTTTTTGATATACTATGCGGAAAATTTGTGCGCCATTTTTTGTGGGTCAAATACTACGTTACGCACGCGTGATGACCGCAGCGCACGAGTGCCCGGCGAGGCAAATCGAATTTTACGCATTGTATATCAAAATATATATTTGGACTCGCTCTTTCAGAATCTCCTAATAAAACAGCGAAGAAATGAATGTCCATAAAGTTACAGCCATGTTTTTTTTTAAGTAGACATTTTTGACAATATTGTTTCGAAAATGATTTTCTTACATATTACTCTCTAAAGTTAAAACAACGAAAATCACTGCGAATCAGTGTATATACACTGGTAAATAATCAGTGTATATACACTGGTAAGTAATCAATGTATATACACTGGTAGGTACCCAGAGTATTGTTTCACCTGAAAATATTGCGTCCGCAATATCGAGACTTCAAAATGTCGGAACGCGCTTTTAAAAACGTCAAGATGGCGGACTCGAAATGGTCGCTGAAGGATTTTTTTCCTCATAATTATTAACCCTTAGTTCCGACGGCTATTTTAAGGCCTTTTCCTCCCACTGCCTGGGTCAATTATGTCCTGCCGTTTAGAAATGCTTAAAGTTGTGCAATTTATAAAGTACAGTTTGAATTTTCTCTGGGTCGAAAACGACCCATGCGTCGGGATTAAGGGTTAATATTCAGTGTATATTTGTAACAAAATTGTTATTCTTATACTATTGAGTTTCTGAATATTTTTTACATTGCTGATTATGAATTTGAAGTAAGATTTCAAAAACTCAAAATGGCTGATTCAATATGGCGGACGATATTTTTTAAATTGGCAAGATTGTTTGGAAATTTGTTAATCGAAGATTTTCGATTTATATGTTTCACAACTTTGTAGCCTGGATACTGCTGACGAGATGTATTCAGGTAAAACAATGATCTGGTTACTTAGAATGTAAAAGAAGTCATCTTTGAAACTAAATTTTCAAAAATGTCTATACTTGTTCAAATAACTTGCCATAACTTTTTTTAACAGTAATTTTTTTCGCAATTTTACTAGCAGATTCTGAAAGAGCGAGTCCTAATATGTAAGAAATGGATCTTGGAAAATTAGTTTACGTCCATATAATAGCAGAGGAAATTGACATTTAAAATTACCAAAATATGCGTCCGTCCGGGCATTAAAAAATTAAATGAAACGTTAATTGAAGAGAAATATCAAAGTACCTTCCCGTATCCAGCTGCCCTTGCTTCGAAATGATATATTCATTTCGCTGTTTGGTTGCACGTGTTTGTTCGCGTGTCGTTGGCAAATTGTTTCGTAACCTGGACGCTTTTATGCCCTCATCTTCGAATAAATCGTGGAGTAGTTCTATGTAGATGGATATATATAAGAAAAAATTTAAGATATTTATTATAACAAAAAGTTGTCATGTTTATCTAGTAGATAGCGGTTTACGTTGACCCGGGATTACAAGTTTTAGAAGTTTTGAAAAATTTACCAGTAAATGTCCAGAAGTTTGGATGTTGGCCGCCAAGACGACTTTTGATTCGGCTATGGAAGCTTTCAACGAAATTGTTTGTTCTCATGAAGCTACCATGCACAGACACCACATTAGCCAAAGGACTCCACGTTCTTCGAAGGTACGCCATAAATAAAAGAACGCCTGGTATTTCACCCTCAAGAATGACGGCCTCTTCTTGAATCAAATTCAAGCCTTCTACGAATCGACGTGCAGGCGCTAATGGCAATGACATTGCCATAAATAGTACATCCTTCGACACCTCTTCAAGGCCAAGGCTGTTCCATTTTTTCAGCAGTGCCTATAAATGATAATAACAGTAAT